>CM071942.1:22340000-22940000 GCA_036784905.1 Acrossocheilus fasciatus
CTCCACTCTTCCTTCAGACTCTGGGACCTTGATTTCCAAATGAAATGTAAAATTTACTTTCATCTGAAAAGAGGACTTTGGACCACTGAGCAACAGTCCAGTTTTTTTTCTCCACAGCCCAGTTAAGATGCTTCTGACGTTGTCTCTGGTTCAGAAGTGGCTTGGTAACCCTTTTCCTGAAGACGTCTGAACGTGGTGACTCTTGATGCACTGACTCCAGCTTCAGTTCTCTCCTTGTGAAGCTCTCCCAAGTGTTTGAATCAGCTTTGCTTGACAGTATTCTCAAGCTTGCGGTCATCCCTGTTGCTTGTGCACCTTTTCCTACCCAAATTCTTCCTTCCAGTCAACTTTGCATTTAATATGCTTTGATACAGCACTCTGTAAACAGCCACACCTTTCCGTAATGACCTTCTGTGACTTACCCTCTTTGTGGAGGGTGTCAATGTTCGTCTTCTGGATCATTGCCAAGTCAGCAGTCTTACCCATTATTGTGGCTTCAAAGAACAAGAGATACCCAGAAATTATACTGTAGGGACGGTCATTTATTCAAACTCAAATGTAAATATTCTAATATTTTGAGATACTGATTTTTGACTTTCATGAGTTGTAAGCTCTAATCATCAAAATTAAAAGAAATAAACATTTGAAATATATCAGTCTGTGTGTAATGAATGAATATAATATACAAGTTTCACTTTTGAATGGAATTAGTGAAATAAATCAACTTTTTGATGATATTCTAATTATATGACCAGCACCTGTATGTGGGTGTCTGTCAAATGGCTTTAAACCGTTTGGAATTACTTTAGAATGCTGCCGCTAGGCTCTTGTCGTCAAATACGCCACTAGGCTGCCGCTAGGCTTTGGTGTCTGCCAAATGGCTCTAAACCGTTGGCAATTACTACAGAATGCTGCCGCTAGGCAGTACCCCGTGGACTTGCAAGTGGGATCATGTCTCTCCTATTCTGTCCTCTCTGGGCTGGTTCCCAGGCCAGTATAGGGTTGACTTTAAGCTCCTAGTATTTGTATATAAGTCTTTGAATGGGTTAGTTAGTGCCCTCTTACCTGTCAGAGCTCTTACAGGTGCACAAGCCTGTTAGACTTCTGATCCATCTATTTGAATTATTCAGAGGACGAGGTACAAGCCTAGGGGTGATCGGGCCTTTGCAGTGGCGGCTCCAAAAAGATGGAACAGTCTTCCTTCTCACATTAGAATTGCTCCTACTCTAAATATTTTTAAAAGACGTCTGTAGGCTCATTTTTTTATCTTTAGCTTTTGAGACTGCAGTTTGTTGAGGCATTGTTTTTTGTTTGTACTTTTTTTGGTGTTTCATTTGTGTTTTGATGTCGTTATCTTCATTTTTGTACAGCACTTTGGTCAACACTGGTGTTTTAATAGTGCTTTATAAATAAAATAAACTGAAACTGAATGCAGCATGATCATTCTTCAATGATTCTCCTTTTTTGTTAAATCCTTTTCTGTTCTGTTAATAGATTCATTTGGAAATCACTAGTATTATTTATACACATACAGCTTTGCAGTCTTTGGGACTCCAGACATAAATAAATAATAATAAAAAAAACCCATACAGTCACAGCTATAAAGAAAGAAGCAGAAATAACAGTTACTTGTTTTGTTTTTTTACTCCATTCTGAATTAGTTGGAGACTATATTTGAGGAGGGGAAGGTCACTCCCTCACCACATTCTGACATTCAGCTTCAGTGCATGGAGGACTGGAGGAGCAGAGAGTTTGAACCAGGTCAGGATGCCCCCTCACCTCCTCCAGCCAATCCAGCACCTGCCCAGGAGGAGGGCCTACGCTCTTCCCTGACCCTCCAGACCAGCGATCCCTCCTCAACTCCCGTGCGCCACAGCATCAATATCTCCCACGCTTTCTCTCCCCTCCTGCTGTCCCATTGCGTGTCCCTGGGCATGACCTCTGTGGCCGTGGATGTGCACTTCTACCCTTCGGCCCCCTCAGCAGCCGGCCCTGCCTTTGGACCCCCAGGCCAACAGGTGAACACCAGGCTGGAGCATGAACTGAATGCACCCTCTGCTAGCCACAGTAAATAACAAGAGTGTGTGACAAATGTTTAAGTCATGAGAAAGCTCTTTTTTTAATTGCTCACCTCATAGGGCAAATGGCGGTTAGGTTAAAGATGGTGCTGATGTTTTTTTTTCCGTCTCTCTTTTTTTAAATGATTGTCAAATTTCCCATGATGTTGGTTTAACGACAGCATGAGCTCATATGAGCATTAGAATGGCTGCATCTGAATTCCCGTACTTTCACCATATTTACTGTTTCTGATTGAAACGACTTTGCATACTACATCCACCATACTGGAAAAAATGTCCTGTTAAATTTGTGGTAAAAAAAGGAAACATTAACCTTAAAAAATACAGTGACAATGATTCTGGTATTATGGGATGGCAAATACATTATTGGTGGTAAATTACTAACAATAAAATAGAAAAACAAAACTATTTAAATAAAATATAACCATATTTGATGTCACACAAAAGGAATGTCCTTTTACACTTTCACCCATAAATTATATGGCAGTTCACACTTCCAAAACCCATAATGTTCACATTATTTTACAGTAAAATGATATATAATGCAATGTTAAATCATTTACGGTTTTTATTGCGTATGGTACATCTTACAGTTAACCCAAATATTTTTACAGTTTGGCATTAGGACAGGGCGATATAATTAAAAATGTTTAAATATTTTTCAGTTTTTTTGACAAAATTTGATCATCTCAGTATTTATGAATTAGCTTTTAAAAGTGTTATTATTATTATTATTTTCAAATCAGATGAAATATCGTAACAGCAATATAGTATTTACCTTTATATATTTTTACTAAGACATTTTAATATGTGAAAAATGTCATGCATTAATTTGCATGTACTAATACCAGCCACGAAAACTTAAAGAGCCCCAGCCTGAGCTTTTGTGGTTTGTGATTATATATATATATATGTACTCCACGTACAACTTTTTTTATACTGCACAGAAGGCAAGTACGCATATTCAGATGCAGGGGACAATTACAAGTAACATTTATCATTCATCAGGTTTATAAACGTTGTCTTTCCTCTAATGCCAAGGACTTTATAATACTGTAAGTATTTAAGAGGAATTAAATGTATACATTAATGTATTTATGAAAATTAAAGTTTTCAGTATTTTTTTAAAATATGAAATGACTTCTACACACCTAGCCACAGCATTATGTAAAATATTGTCGGAAAAAGTCTCTACAGTAATGAAGAGTAAATGCAAAGGTTTAATAGAACTTAAAGTTGTAAAAAGGTTTTATTTGTGAAACAACTTGACTGTTACTTCTGCTTGTGCCAAAGGTTAAACCAACTTACCATTAGCTATTTCTGTGACTTGTATTGTTAAACATTAAGATACTGGGAGTATTGTACTTCATGGGCAACCAACTGTTGTATCTTGCTTTTACTTAGAAATAAAAGTTACCAATTAATAAAACTAAGTCTCGTGTTGACTTTTTTTGAAGTCATGTTTTAAAAAGCTGAGACATAAGTATCATACCATTTACATAATTTTATTCAGAACAGGTCATGGCATGATAGATTAATTAATTCATGTGAATTGTTATTGTCTTTATTAACGGCCATGGTTTTTTGTTAAGATTGCTGGAAATGTTAAAGAGCCATTTAAACATTTTGTTTGTAAAATTTGCATTTTATTTTTATTTTTAAACCTCTTTTGTAAATGATCAGACATACAGGTAAATTTCTTTTTGACATATATTGCAAAAAAATCTCAGTAATGGTGCCTACAAATGACTATTTCTGCTTGAAAAATATACAGGAATATTATGAGTTTACATTCATTCATGTCAAAGATCATAAATGAGTACAACAGTGAACACTGTAAAAAAGAAAAAAGAAAAAACAAACAAACGAAAAAACACTGGCCATCACAGATCCACAGTTCAAGGAAAATTAGTTATTTCAAGTTGAACAGTGCATTGGAATTTACTTAGAACAGACTATGAGGCAGCAAATACAATTCATTTTTACAGCATAAACATAAAATGGACAGAATGCTTTTTTTTTCCTTTTCTTTTTTGACTATGAATTAAAGCTAAATGTTTATTTGGCTTGTGATGGACAGGTCATATATCCACTCAATGGGATAGACTACAATGGCTCTACAAAGGACAAGCGAGTTGAAAGATGGATGGTTGATTGGCAATATGAGTGCCAGTAAACAAAGTAAAATATCTTGTTTCTATGACTGAATCAACCTGATGATTTAAGATTACATCATTTTTAAGGCTTATATCAAGTAGGCAACAAATAAGGCAGCAAATGCCCATATTCACTGTCTAAAGTGAATTGTCAAGAACACTGATTCTTTAGTATGGAGCAAGAAATCACCTTTTTAGTCAATTCTCTAACTGATCCTCTGCTAAGCTCCACCCCCTTATATGATTACCATAAACAGCATGCTTTTCAGTAAAATATGCTTTTAAAGCAGGTGGGAATGTATTTTGGGATCGTATTATAGAAGAACAAAAGCTGGCAGATGGCAACAGTTGCTTAAAGGGATAGTTCACCAAAAATGAAAATTTGATGTTTATCTGCTTACCCCCAGGGCATCCAAGATATAGGTGACGTGGTTTCTTCAGTAGAACACAAACGAAGATTTTTAACTCAAACCGTTGCAGTCTGTCAGTCATATAATGTCAGTCAATGGGCTCCACGGCTTTGAGAGTCAAAAAAACATACACCGACAAAACCAAATTAAACCTGGCGGCTCGTGACGATATATTGACGTCTTAAGACATGAAACAATCGGTCTGTGCAAGAAAAGAAATCATTTTTTACCTTTGATACACCGCAATGTCCAACTGTCCTGAGTGCGTCCACAACAGCCGGCGTGTTATGCGCCTTCTTACTTTACTGTTGATCGCAGACTTATAAGTGCATTGCCGCCACCTATCTCTCAAATGGACCATTAACACTCTATCTTCAATCTCAATTAGGAGTGTCAATGGTCCATTTGATAAGACAATGATAAGTCTGCAATCAACCATAAAGCAAGAAGAAGAACACGCGTCACGAGCCGGCTGTTGTGGATGCGCTCAGGACAGTTGGACATTGCAGTGCATCAAATACTGTTCAGTTTCTTGCACAGACCGATGTATCTTCACGAGCCGCAGGGCTTAATTTGATTTTGTCTGTGTATGTTTTTTTGACTCTCAAAACCGTGGATCCCATTGACAGCATTATATGATTGGCAGACTGCAACGGTTTGCGTTAAAAATCTTCGTGTGTGTTCTGCTGAAGAAACAAAGTCACCTACATCTTGGATGCCCTGGGGGTAAGCAGATAAACATCAAATTTTAATTTTTGGGTGAACTATCCCTGTAAGTAATGTTTTTATGGCAGGGCTTAGCAAAGGGTCAATTACATCCATAAAATGCTCATGTATGTTGTAATAAACATTCTTTCATAATCCAAAACATGTCAATGATATTATAATACTATGAAAATGAATTCTTCAGTCACCTTGTTACAAATAACAACTCTAATAATTGTCATTACCAATTCAGTTCTGATTTACAAGATAATTCATTGTCATTTACATCTGTAATTAGAAGTCAAATGTTTGATCAGTGATATAAAACAAATTCCAGAAGTACATTGTGCTAAAGTTCACCGTGAGATGTCTGTTGTTTATAATCTGGTGGAGGAGTATGGAAAGACACATATGGACACCATTTTGTATTGAGGCAAACCAGTTTCTTCAAAGTAGCAGAATTTACTATATCAAAACCTGTCTTCCCCCCAAATGTACTGGGCTTCCAGTACTCAGGGGAGCAAATAGGATTTCCCAAGAGGCCTTTTAGGGAAAAAGGGGCCCCCATTTCCACCATGCTTTCACCAAATATCGCACCAGATCGTGTCTTCTCTAGCAAAAGAGCTGGGTAGAACTCCAGAGCATCAATATCACCATACAGTTCCTCTAGTTCTTTAGCCATCTCTTCTTCTCCTGTAAAACAAATACATTAATATGTGGTCAGGTGGGTAGTTCATGTGTTGTGTGATAACCACCCACTCATAATGTTTAAACATTAAAAGGAATAGTTCACCCAAAAATGAAAATTAGCAGAAAAAGTATTTACTCTCAGGCCATCCAAGATAGAGTAGAGGAGTTTGTTTCTTCATCAGAACAGATTTGGAGAAATTTTGCATTACATCATGTAGGATCAGAATGAATCAGACAAATTTAAGATTTGAACAGAACATCGAAACACGAGGAGCCGAAATTCCAGAGAGGCCCCAAAGCAACAGTACATCGTAAATTAAATCCCTACCTCCAACCCGTCTGAAGAAAGCCTAACCAACAAGCCTCTTCCAGAACAGCTTGCAACATTAAAACAAAAGGAACACTTATTGATAATTCCAACCTAGGAAGGAGACTGTCAAATTTGGGCTAAGTAATCAAGACTGATGGTCAAAGAGATGCACTGTGTGACCAGCACATGTAGATCTGTGATAGAAATCACAAGCTTCTTTAGATTGACTTTTCCCCCACACAAAGGAACCAGACTGAAATTCCTTTGTCCAAAGAAAGTGTCTTTTGGTCTCCATAGAACTACACATAGACTTTCTTTTTCATATGCACCTAAAATCATCCTAAAAGGACATTTCTATGCATAACCCCATATTATGTATGTAACCCACACATTACACTATCATGTTTTAAGCACATATTATGCATGTCTTTTTAATAACAACTGAATGATTTTAAGGGTTATTTGTGTTTGGTGTGTGAGTTTGACATTTCTAGCTTGAAACGTTTCTTCCAATTGATTCTTTGTATCATATTCTGGTTATAGAAATCACATCCAAAAGTATACTTTGCAAGAATGTGTAAATTTCGGACCATGTGACTGATAACATGCTGATTTAAGATGGAAGGAACAAGCCTAGCTAAGATAATAGCCTATCTAATAATTGGTCAAGACACCAGATGGGATGTGTCCAGAAGCCAAGTTTAAAAACTCAGGACACCATCAAATTTTCTCTTCTCTCTTTCTCTCTCCTTCTTTTTGCCACCGCGTTTTGAGCGTGCTCTGGCCTACAGGCCAGTTGCTACTTAACACCACGATGAAAATAAAAACCACCTAGTCTCGTTATATCCTTTCTTTCTTTTATTTTAGTTTCTTTTCCGTTGCGAGCTTCGTGTTCTCAGTTTAAGTTTTGCCACCACGCCTTGTCTCAGAGTTCAACATCTCCAGCCAATGCCCAAGACATCACTTCAACGACTACTGAACTTCCAGCCAATCGGCAACTTGGGAAACCCCTTTTCTTGCAACGACAATGACGACAAAAGGGAATCCCTGTAACACAAAGGCAACGCAACACAAGTAACTTCCAGATTCTAACTGAGCAGGTGCATTTAATATAAATTTTAACCTCATTGAGAAACTCAATGCGAGGGTTAAATAAGTGATTGATGGTTGTTCAGGTCTACGCAATAGCCCATATTGCTGTAAACTTGGGATATCACATTTTCATTCTCTTAAACTCATCCTGTCCCCACTTTCTCTCTTTCTGCAAAATGTGAATGTGTGAATGCATGTTCATGTGTTAGATTAGTTTATGTCTTAGGTTTATATAAATAAAGTCTTATTTATATTGAAAAGAGAAGTATCTTGTGTTTTGTGCTTACAAGTTAATGTCTTAATCTGCCGATCTTGTGTTTTCACTATATTTTGAATTTTAATATCCAGTGCAGAGTTGATGTTATATGGCTCGTTCAATGAATCGCTGGCCGACTCAGTGATCAGCCGCAAAACAGTGATTCTGTTCAAATTCCCTATAAAATCATAAATGATTCCCTTTGAGCTAAATTAAATTATTTACATATTACCCCTACAATCACATGCTCACCAATGGATCCTCTGCAGTGAATGGGTGCCGTCAGAATTAGATTCCAAATAGCTGATAAAAACATAACAATAATCCACGAAAAGCCTACTTAACTTCAGTCTATCAATTAATTTCTTGTGAAATGAAAAGGTGTGTTTGTAAGAAGAAAATCCATCCATGGGGAGTTTCAACTTTAAACCATCGCTTTTGGCCAATAGACCACTCCATGATCTGTACAAAATAATACCAGTGAAAAAGTTCACTTCCTATTGTCCTCTCACATCTAAATCTGCCAGCATATTTGTTTAGAACTGTTCTCACTTATAAACGGTGCTTGGTTTGTGCATGTAAGGGGGTCATCGGATGCAAAATTCACTTTACAAGTTGTTTGAACATAAATGTGTGTTGGAAGTGTGTGTATACATCCATCCTATAATGATAAAAATCCGCCCAGTGTTTTTTTTAATCCATATTTTAAATTTCCCTTTCTCAAATCAGGCTGTTCTGAGATTCCTGCCAGAATGTCCCATGATAGTTGATTGACAAGGCCGTCTTACCTTAGACCTGCCCTGAGTGAGTTGAGAGCTGTCCGCCATTTTGTTGACTCTGGTGCAGGGGAAGACTAGCCTGGTAATACCAAACTCTGCTACTTCGCTTTGCTTCGTAGACAGAGTCTGGAAGGGCATAATTGACAAGCGTTTACTCTCTCGTGGGCAGGCGCTTGTCTGAAGTTTAAAATCATTGGTGTACCCGTAAGCCAATCACATAACGGTTGGTTATGACGCATGTTATTCGCCGGCTCAGCCGCCTCGAACTTCCACTGTAAAAACAGGTATGCGGCGAAAACAAAATCATCGAGCGAAATACGGAAGTGAAGATGGCTGTGAACGACTTTTGCAGATTATGCGAAGTAAATCTACGCATTCCACAATTATCGCCTTGCCGAACTATGACCCTTCCAGTTTCTCGCTGACGATTGGTAACAGTTGATAAATTAAACTTTTCCCAAAACCTGTCGGGAGTAGGGCCACAACATCAGCTCCATTCAAAATGTGAACCAAACACTCTTCTTGTTCGGGCTTCAGTTGGCAAATGCCGGGAATATTCTCCACAACAGAGCGAATAGCATCCCGTGTCTCCATGTCCGCTGTCGTTTTAGATTTCCCCCACCTAAACTAGAATCTTAAATTCGGCGCTTAGCGTCTACGTCATGGCTCTCAGCCCGCCCTCTGTTCGCTGATTGGCCCGGCTGCTGTGGAGCCGGAGATAAACTGGGAGATGGTCTGCTATATCAGACTGAGCACAGAAGCGAAATGAAATTGAGCAGAAGTACGAAGTCTGACGTAGTCAGGCTAGGGGAAGACAAGAATGTCTCCGATTAAGCGATTGAGGTGTTTTGTTGTTGGATGTATGTTAGTAATGAATATAGCAGTCGTCATTTACTCACGACATCTGAGCCACTGAAGACGCAGAGGATTAACATTACTTTCATTTTTAAGAATGTGCCGATCCCGATCTGCCTAAATGCATATATGTTCGCGCGAATCATTCGTGATCCAGCTTCATCTACATAAGAAGTGAGTATAAGGTTTTTTTTTAAAGAATCTTTGCAAATCGCCTTTCCTAATAATGTGCTAGTTAACCGGTTTTGTGGCTAAAGTAAACAGTACTGCTCGTCACCCCATGGAAGAGAGGGGCGGGGTCAGCAGAACTCATTAGCATTTAAAGCAACATGGACTAGAACAGCGTGCTGAAAAAAGAGCTGATTTTGACGGGGTAAAGAAGGTGTTTTTACACTACCACTGAGAAATTTTAACCAAAGTATGTTATAGACTTTTCATTAAGACCCTAAAGAATCATATCAACTTGTGGAAAATGGGCATCCGATGACCTCTTTAATGACATTTTCACCGGATAAGGCAATATTATGGACAGATGACTTGCATTTTCGATAGAAGCAATGGTATTAAGTTAACAACATCTTGATGGAACATCTTCATTTATGACAAATACATAGCCTTTCACTTCACAAGATGTTAATTGATAGACTTGAGTCATGTGGATTACTTGTGGATTATTGTGATGTTTTATTCAATGTTAAATGTTACCCATTCACTGCAGAGGATCCATTAGTGAGCAAGTGATATAATGCTTAATTTATCAAAAATCTGTTGAAATGAAGAAGCAAAATCTAGTCAATCTGCGATGGCTAGAGTAAATTTTTATTTATTTTTTTAGCAAATTTTCATTTTTGGTATAATCCAAGACTTAAAACTTGACCCTCAATTTTCAGCATATACTCTTTTCTTTCATTACACCATTTAAAATAATGATAAAAAGACAAGAAGCTCTTTAAAGGCATCAATAATGATGATTTGACTTCCCTTGTGATTTTAATTTGAAAATAAAGCTTTAAAATTGGTAGAACTATCATACCTGTCAATTCTGTGAATGACGTGTAGGGTTTCAGATTGAATCTCTTGCGATATTCATTAAAGGGCCGAAGTCGAAGCTCTCTTGATTCAATGATGACCCCCTCAGCTACTTTGAGCACCACTGGGTGAATATTATGACCACCTCCAATCTGTCACAACACAAAGAGATTTATGATTAAAAATACAAAAGAAGCCCTCTTTCACTTTAATTACAAAAAAATAACATTTCAGTAGTGCAATTATACTTTGATCTATTACAAATAAGGCCAACATCAGTTCAGGTTTTACAGAGCTTTTGTTGATATTCTGCAGGCACATATTTGGTGTGATCCTACTCATAAGTCTGATTATGTTATGAAGGAAAAGGCTTACTGATTATCTAAAAGAAATCATATCAGTTTCTCAGCAACATATCAATCAGATTAAACCTCACACTTTAACTGTAAACACCGCAAATATGTCTGCCTAAACCTGCTCAGTTAATCTCTAGTCCACATATATTCCACCCAAAAATGAAAATTCTCTTATCATTTCCTCACCCTCTTGCTATCCCAGATGTGTAAGGCTTTCTTTCTTTTGTGAACACAAACTGAGGTTTTTGTCATTTTTGGGTGGAATATTCCTTTAGGATCTTGAGAACTCTTCCATGTCCCCCTGCGATAAAACACTCTCAGACATGTTTCAATAGATGAGCATGGTAAACTCATTGGAAATGACCCTTGAAATGACAAAAACAGACTAAGACTTAGGAACCTACAATATACTAACTTCCTTAAGGAAATGTAGCCCAGACACAGCCCAAGGGTCATTGCACCTCATTATGAGGATTTCTCATGAGGATAATGTCAGGATTTCTTTGTTTCTCTTTTGGAACATATGTTTTTTTGAGCGAGAATCTTAGAAACTCCATGTATGAAAAATACGTCTATAGAGAGTGAAATGTCTATTTTCAAATGAAATTTTTTTTACATTTTTTTAAATAGAAAACGTGTGTTAGCATGGAAGATTTACATTAAATTTAATGTGTGTGCAATGCACACTGTGCATTGTTTAAGCTGGCTTTCAATTCAATATAATAACAAAAAACTACATTTTGGATTTTTATTCAATTAAGTTCATTCTGTGATCTGTATTTTTACTGTAACTGACAGATTCCGGCCAAAAACAAACAAACAAAAAACACACAATACGGGAGTGGGAGGGAATGGGATTCTTCTGGGATTGGGACGGGACGGGATTTTCCCCTAGTTTTTTTGTGGGATCGGGACGGGACAGGATTTTTTTTTTTTTTTTTGTGGGAGTGGGACAGGAGAGGTTTGAAAATCCAATCCCATGTCACCCTCTACTTCAGACCTATGTGCCTCTAGAAGCTTGTGTTCTGCAAGTCTATCTACCTGTTTCTTAAAAAAAACATAAAACACTAGGTTTCTTTTTTCTATATTATATCTACTTGTTTTCTTTAAAAAAAAACGAAACAAAAAACCTTGCTACGTGTACTGCGCTAGACTAACCGAGACTTGTCATAGCACTTGCATGTTGTTGCTCTTTTGTTGATTTTGATTGCTTCTATTGTCCTCATTTGTAAGTTGCTTTGGATAAAAGTGTCTGCTAAATGACTAAATGTAATGTAATGTTTAAGTCACTAAACCCCCCCACAGCCCTCATGGTGCCATTACCTGTCCCGCGGGTTGGGTTGAGAAGGCCTCAACCAGTTTCTCCACCCCGTAGTGGGTGAGAATAGAGGTGTTGAAAATGAACTGAGGGTAGTGAATGTCTTGTCCATCGATTTGGAAGCTGTCAGGCATGAGTGGGTGCCAGTGGTAAAGCTGATTGAACTCCACAGAAATGCGGTTCTGGTACTGGAACTGTGCGGTGAACAGCAGCGTGGGATCAAAGTGGAGCTTCAGCCGGTAACCACTCAGATGCTGCACATAGTCCTCGATCACAATACGAATGGTCTCACCTTGAGTTTTATAATTCAAATTTTTTTTGAATTAGTAAATACAAACATGTAAATAGTGTTGCACAGTGGAGAACTGTAAGCACTTTTGTAAAACGTAGAAGATATTCAGGATTTGAAGAAGATCACCTAACAGATTAGTAATTTAATAATAATACTATATATTTAAAATGTAATCAATTATTTTTTATAATAACAAATAATTATATATTTTTATTATATAATTTTAGTATAATTTATATCATTTAATATAATATAAACTAATAATAATAATTTCTATAATATTTTTATAGAAATTATAGACATATAATTTTAAATATAAAAAAACAACACTTAGCACAATTAAACTTTTTTTTGTACTTGTAACTTGTAATTCTTATTCCTAATCCAAATTTTAATAACAGTAGTTCTGCATCCTATTCATTTCAATTCAAATTTAGGAACAGGAACTGGAATTTAAATTGCATTCTTGTTTAAATTATAAGTACATTATTTTCAATGTAATATATATTTAATGTCTCAACATAGTTATTGCAATATGCCAATTTTGATATTATTTTATTGTAACACTCATATATTATATTAACTAAAGGTTCCCAAGCAAAATAAAAGCCACAGGAGGAAATCTTTACCTATAATAATGAGCCTGGTGGTCTGAAACAGCTGCTCATCCCCCCAGGTAGGATGTTCTTGTTTCAGGATATCACACACACGGTTGTGCTCACGCAGCCACAAGGTGGCATACATACTGAGACCCGGCAGCAGGCCAAACACTTCTTGCCCAATAGCCAACTGCTGCTCCGGTGGGACAGACGGCGGGTAGCTCATTTTGACCGGTGCATCTAGCACTGTGGGGGGGTACATCTCACCATTGACCACCTACATCAGAGCCAAACAGAAAAACATTATTGTAAAATGCTGTAATGTTTTCTGAACAATCATATGATACTCAAGACTGGAGTTGGCTGCTGAAAATTCGGTTTTGCCGTGACAGGAATAAATGACATTTTAAAATATATCAAAACAAAGAACAGTTATTGGTTACACTTAATTTTGATAGTCCACTTTAGACATTCTGCTAACTAGAAGTAAATCTGTAACTACATGTCAACCAATTCTCATTCATTTGCAACTACATGTCAACTCTCAGAGTAGACTGATAGGTTAGTAGAATAAGCTGACATATACCATATTGACCCGAGTATAAGAATGTTTTTTCTTGGAAATACATGTGAAAAAACAAAGTCGACTTATATTCAGGGTCTAGACTTTGACATGTCAATAATAAACCCACAACAATAGGTGGCGCCAAATACGTGTAAAACGAGTGTGCCATGAACTATATAATCTGTGCTGTAAAGATCGCGAGTGAAAACAAAAGAAAAAGAAAAGCTCACAGCGGCACAAGTCGTGACTGTCATGTTGGCCTGATGGGACCAAACTTCCTCTGTAAGCGATTTTAAAACATAAGACAGTACCCAGATTTGAAGACTACAATAAGATTTTACCGAGGTCCCAAAATGGATAGTTAGGGGGTTCGGGGGCATGCTCCCCCGAGAAAATTATGGTTTTCCTGACCTACATGTGTGCATTTTAAGATGTTTTAAAGGTCCCATGACATGCTGCTTTTTGGATGCTTTTATATAGGCCTCAGTGGTCCCTAGAACTGTATCTGATTTCCCGAAATTCAGCCTTGGTGCAGAATTTCAGCCACTACGAGCCAGTCCCACAATAAGCTTTCCTTAGGACGTGCCATTTCTGTGTCTGTAGCTTTTAATGCTAACGAGTCAAGTCAAGTCAAGTCAAGTCACCTTTATTTATATAGCGCTTTTAACAATACAGATTGTGTCAAAGCACTTAACAGTATCAAATTGGAAGATAGAGTGTCAGTAATTATAACGATAAGATTAAACACTCAATTTTCAGTTAAAAGGCATTTCATTATTGAATTCAGAGATGTCATTGTCTAGCTCAGTTTAGTTTAAATAGTATCTGTGCAACCAAATCAGCGATAATCACTAGAAATGAAGTGTCCCCAGCTGAGTAAGCCAGAGCAGTGGCAAGGAACCAAAACTCCCTCTGTGACAGAATGGAGAAAAAAACCTTGGGAGAAACCAGGCTCAGTCGGGGGGCCAGTTCTCCTCTGGCCAGACGAAACCCGCAGTTCAAAAGTTTATATTTCAATTTTTTATTTTGTTGCAATTTCTAACAATAATAGTATTATGTAATTAGGTATTTTATTATATTTTTAGTTCTTTTGTTATATTTTGAGGAGGAGAGAGGCTGGGCAAGGTGGAGGGTGGGTGTGTATATATTGCACACTCCTACCGCTGAGGCATCTCAGATGAGATGATCTGTTATCTTGGCTTTTTATCCTTGTAGCACCAAAGCATAATTAAAGGGGTGGTTTATTGCAATTTCACTTTTTTAACGTTAGTTAGTGTGTAATGTTGCTGTTTGAGCATAAACAACATCTCCAAAGTTGCAGCGCTAAAAGTTCAATGCAAACAGAGATATCGTCTTTTAAAATTCTGGAAGTTTAATGCCTACAAAAATGGCTGGTAAGGGACTGTATTAAAGCTTTAATCAGAATAAAACCGTATATTAAAAGCTAACATAAGCAGTAGCATAATAACAGTGTATCTAAACGTATGAGACAACAAACATACAAACATACCATTAAGAGCCGTGCTTGCACACGTTCTGCGCGATCCTCTTCACTAATATCCTCTGCATCTCAATCGGGCTCAAATTGATAAGCAATATAGACCTTTCTATATTGTTATAAATCAATTGTTTACAATACAACCGGAGCGCATGCCACTGAGCTGAGGGACGGGACATTTAGATGCACACTTGGCGGTTTAGTGAATCACAACACACTGAGCCAGCTAACCAATCAGAGCCCATCACGTATTTCTGAGGGAGGGGCTTCATAAAAACAGGAAGTAATCGAGGTGTTTGTCAGAGAAGGGACAGAGCGGTGTGGAATAAAGGTAAATTATATGAAAAAACATGCGTTTTTAAAAAAAATGAAGCATGAACACATGTTAGACTGCACCCCATAAACACAATCAAGCCTAGAAGAAAAAAAAAAAAAAAAAACAGTAAACCACCCCTTTAATATAAGGTAATTATTTTACAACTTCTGTTATTGGAAAAATACGGGGACCTCAATGGTGGGTACGGCCCTGAGGCTAGCCTACTATGAGATGGATGGCCTAAAATGTTATATAATTCAGATGGTCTACTTGTTATTTTTATGGTATATCAAAAAGTGTATATTTATAAATGTGATTGTTGGTACATTTCATCAAATTAAAATAGGAAAAATATGCAATATGAAAATAATTATAGAGAAAAAAACAACAAAACAAGATTTGTTTTTCAAAAAGCCTTTTTCCAAAAGGTACATCTGGAAAAAGGGGGGGTCGTCTTATATTCAGGTCAGTTGTGTGTTGGGGACCCATCAAAATAAAGTGTTAGGAGATATTAAGCAGACAGTCTACTAAATGACTGCTAGTTGACATGTAGTTGAAATAATATTTCTATTAAAATAAAGTGTTACTCAGTTATTTTAAATTTCACAAAAATTTCATTGTATTTTTTGATCAAATGAGATTTTCTTTCCTGAAATCTCTTTAAAAGGTTTTTATTAGTTAACTATATGGCTTAAATCACACAAGAGACTAGACTAAACAGCGTGCATCATCTTAAATGACATCACTGGGGCTTAACAAAAACCACATGTTCACACCCACAATTCTGCGGC
Source organism: Acrossocheilus fasciatus (assembly GCA_036784905.1). NCBI lineage: Eukaryota > Metazoa > Chordata > Actinopteri > Cypriniformes > Cyprinidae > Acrossocheilus > Acrossocheilus fasciatus. The sequence continues at coordinate 22,356,096 of CM071942.1, forward strand.
CACACTATGAGGTTATCCACACAGACATTCAGAAGGAAATACTTGCTCATAGCTGCAAAATGAAGCAACTGAAAATGCACAGGGCCTCATTCATGAAACACGAGCAAAAATAATCTGTATATATCATTTGTAAAACAGGTAAATATGATTCAGGAAAAACTGTTGTTTTATGGTGTAAAAATGGTGAAAGTGAAGCTATTGGAATCCACTGTAATCCTCAGAACGAGAGAGCATATTTACATGTTTTACAAATATGTACAAATGAATTTTGCTTGTCTTTCTTGAATGAGAAATGAACAGAAATACATATCACATTTACTTGGAGACATGCTCAGCCTAGCACGACTGATGACTCCACACAGCATGCCTGACGTTTAACTGGTGAACGGTACCTGGTATTTCAACTTCCCATCTTTGTGCAGTCTGAGGTCCAGCTGGCGATCAAGAGTATCTCCATAAATGTGTCCAGCATCCACCTAGTTTTCAATATGCAATCAAATACAGACACTCCAATAAGCTGATACTGTACAAAACTTCGTTATTCAAAAAACTACACTTTCACAACACTTACACAAAATTTTATAAAAAAATGTTATAAAACCGTCACTGGTGCGGTACTATTTCAAAAGATACCAATATGTTATTTTATAGTACTGATATGTACCTTCAGGGAATTAATATGTACCATTTAAGGTTAAATAAAGTACTAAAATATACCTTTACAGGGCTCGCAAAATTTCAAGATCCCTGGTAGCCCTTCGGGCAGGTACTCTTCAGATTTTGGTAGCCCGAAAATTAATTTAACTAGCCCAAATAAAAAAAAAAAATTACCATTTTTTTTTTTTTTTTAAATATTGAAAATCAGATAGGAGTTTAAATGTCAATCAAAAATATTTTCAATACACAAATATGAAGGAAGGAATTTTATTTCACTATTTACAGGGTATCTGCAGAATTTTTAAAAATAAATTTAAGGAAATTTATGACCCATTTTAAGAGCTGCACAAGTAAAATGAACACAGAACGAGCGGGGTTGGACAATGTCTATGGTAACATACAGTATTGAGCCATAAAATTACATGATTTACAGTTCAGATACAGGTTTTCACAAAAATCTTATACAACAGCGTTTCAGGCTATAGACCATTTTTATGAAAAGGGATAAATCAAGCATATAAATTGTTAATTTAAAACGTATAAATATTACTGTCTTAATTGTTTAGATTTTTAGAAGGCACATTAACTTATTTATCATTTACAACCATGTGTTTGCTGCTTAAAAACATGAGTTGATATTTGCATTGATCTGACCATAAACAGCAAGAAAAGGCTTATTGGAAATGCAAATTCATTCTCTGCCACGAGGTGGCGCTTTAGGAACGCTGAAATATTGCGGTTTCCCCTGAAACGCTGTACACAAAGCAGCTCCGCGCTCATAAACGCTGCTTTATCAGGAATTATAGGTCAAATCAAATTAAAATGCCAGGGACACGTTTCTGAGGACAGTCGGTTCCCTTCAGATACATTCACATAAAGACATCCGCGCCGCGTTTTGAATTGAAACATGCAGCGCTCATATTTATTTGATGACATCATTGCCTTTTGAAGTTTAATCCTGCCGTATCGCGACTCTTTCCGTCCCCGACTGTAAGACCTCTTGAAATTTTAATTAAGACATTTCTTATACCATTTAACGAGTTTAAAACTTTTTATGGCCTTAAGTTTGATACAACTCACTTTAAGAGTTTTTAAGGACCCGCGGGATCTGTATTAAGGTAGCCCGTCGGGCAGGCGGTGATATATTTTGGTAGCCCGACTGGAAAACACAATAGCCCCGGGACGTCGGGCTAGCGATTTTGCGAGCCCTGCTTTTAGCTTTTGTACTGTAGGGTACCCCACAAGTGACAGTTTTGTTACATTTTTCTGAGAGTGTACAACACACATTTTAAACAATCAATTATGAATTCCTTTCCAACTTCCTATAAAATAGTATATAATCAGGGGTGCACATAAGTGATCCGCATGCGTGACCAAAATTAAAAATGCGCTGTGTAAATCAGTTCTGACAGCGCATTTGCGTACGGACATGGTTGACAGCTGTTAATGCACAATTACCATTTTAGATCGACAAACTACTGTATATGATTTCTTTTCAAACTGAAAGCATAATCTAGGCTACCTGCTGCCGTTTTCAAAGCAAAACTGTGACATTTCATTCACTGACGCTCTTCAATCAGCAGAGCTAAACCCTTACTTGCCGGCAACCCGCCAAAATAAAAGCTCGCTGATTTTACGTTTGAAAATCATCAAAATTCTAATTCAAATAATAATAAAAATTATAATGAAAATATTAGCATTTTATTTTTTAAATTTACTAAAAATAATTGTATTTGTATGTAATACTCCCTTTTTATTTAAAAATAAAATAGTATTATCACACTTGATTACTTAGTTTATTTATTTATTTTTAAACTAAATAAAGTGCAATAATATTATTATCACTATTATTAATTAATTTTTTTATAGTTATATTTTATGGGTCACACTCCATGCCGTGGCCCGTGTGAGGACCAAACCAAATCTCCAGGTACTCATATGAGAACCAGGCTGAAAAACTTATGTGCACCCCTGTATATAATATAATGCTTGTGTGCAGACAATGAGATAAAGATTTGTTGATCCTTCCCCTATTCCTTCCAACACTATATGTAACATGAGTGTTGACATGGCTCCTGCTCATACCACTGTGAAAAAACAACATACCACTGTGAAAAAACAACATTAAGTTATTTGTCTGCCCAAGAAGGTCTGCAGCGTCCAAGAGAAACATTTTATCATCTCTCTCATTAACAAAAACCATCTGCACAGACCTTTAAAAGCTCTTTCCTGCAGGTAGAGCCATCAAACACTTTAAATTATTGGTTAATTGAGAGACAAAATGTTAAATTGTAAAAACTGTGACTCACCCCGTGAGCCAAGCCTTTTGTGAACCCAAGTCCAAGACGGTTGTGAGTCTTGAAAAACTGGTGCGTGAAGTGCTGAGCAAAAAATGCGAACATTAAATTTGTTCCCTGAGGGTCCTGTCTGAAATTCCGCCTTAACAGGAACTTCTCTGCCAGAAGCTTGGGGTCTGGAAGCTTAATTTTTCCTGAGAGACAAGGAATGGTTTTACCGCAGCCTCAGAAGAAAAGGTATTTCCGGTGACTTTAGTACACTTATATACTTGGAGCATTTTAATATCGCTTCTTATGAGGAAAAATACTTTTTCAGATCACGTGTCCTTCAGAAGGAAGAGACACTAGTGATTTGGGGTAAATTTTGATTATAGTCTCTTACCTTTGGTTCCCATTGGCAAGGGGCAGTCCAGAGGGACTGGGGGAAGAATTCTTGTGTAGTAGGTGATGTTGGAATACGCTTCCCAGTTCAAGTAGTCATATTTGGAATTGTATGTCGCGGGACTTGGGATTAAGTTGGCTCTTACTGTAATGGGAAGAAATATTTAAAAACACCGTCAGACAAAATAATATCTAGAAAAACAGTGAAACAAAGGCCAGAAACTATGTATACATCTTATTTGCTGTTATATATATCTGTAGATCTTAGTCATTTTCTCTGGTTGAAAGCCAACAACTTAAAAACATTAAGGATTTTACTGACTCTGGACTGTGCAAATATTTATGTGATAGATTTCTTGCACATCTACCTCCTTATCTATGGTTGTACAGCCAAAAGATTTACAACAAACAAGCAATTTGCAACATAAAAACCTTTCAAAGATAAGATACAGTATTGCGTAATCTTCGCATACAGCTGTGGTTTTCAAAAGGAAGGCCAGACGTACTGTAAGAGAGCACAGGAGACTTCTTGTTTCCAAATTTCATTCACTTTCAAATTCAAATCTGTGTGTAAATTACACATGTGAGAACCAGTAAGGTTTGAGTGCAGTGTCTTCTGCTCTGCCTTCTACTCCTTATATGGTGTTGAGTGTACAATTCAGTTTTTTGTGGGCAATGACAAAATTACATTTCAGTCTGCTTTCAAAGTAAAGTAATCAACTGACTTAAGATAACTTGGAATAATGCACACAAATCAATAACACAAGGGCTACTTTTATGGTCTCTTTATCAAGTCAAGTCACCTTTACTTATATAGCGTTTTATATAGTACAGATTGTTTTAAAGCAGTAACATTTAAGTGTTTTCAATTTCAATCCTCTCATCCCACATCAAAACATCATATAAGATATTATAAAGAAATGTTTCTTTCATTTCCTATCTTTTTCCTTTCATATCACTTATTTTTAATTTTTTTTTTCCAATTTTGTAAGCAACAGATAATATATAGAAAACAAAAAAAAACAATGTTTTTTAATGTTTTATTTAAAATAATGAAAGGTATACTCTTCACAGAAACAACAAAATTGTGAAAACTGAAGTTTTCCACACAGCAGGTATTCAATAAATATGCAGCTAAAATTGTGGGTAATATGGAGGTGCATAAAAGTTTTACTAATTTAAAAGAGAGGCATCAACAATTTAATAAAAAAAACAAAAAAAAAAAACACTCCACACAGGTAGCCTTATTCTGAACTTGCTCTCTATTACACTTTCCTGGAACAACAAGTACCTTGGCTCACACAAGGAAATCTTTTGGCACACAGTAGTGCGAAGAACATGAGGAATTTGAGGGCCTCTTGCTGAGTACATGAGCGTTGCCATAGTAAGCGGCGGTGGGGCTCGAAATGAGCACAGATTGAAATGATAGCCTCCTGTGACTCTGGTGTATCTTGCAACCACATTTACATTACATAAAGCCTAACTGACTTGAATGTCTTTACAGTAAAACATTGCAGAGCGCCAATGGGAGGAAATGATAAAAAAGGGGCTGTACATTAGAAAAGGGGCCACTTAAAACAAAGCGGTGACTGAGTAAATAAGGGAAGGATGCTGAGTTAAAAGGAGACTCCCTTCAAAAGAAAAGAAAAACAACTAGGCCAAATTCATTCACACCCTGCCATTTGCTCAGACAACCACTGCGGAGTACGATAAATCACAATAATCGAAAGCCCTGGTCAGACACACCACCATCTGAACTACATCCAAGCCATTTCGATTACAGTTTGCCAAAACAAAGGATACAGACAACATCTAATCTATCGCCTCAGACATTAAACAGAATTTCTGTCTAAACTACACGTGACTTTAATGTCTGTGCTGATAAAACATTGAAGTTTACACTCTGTGAGTGAACTTATTCTCCTCTTCCCCTAAAAAGACTTGAAGACCAAGCTTAAGAAGTTTTTACACTGGAACAGTGGCTGAGTAAAGTAAAAGTTGGAGTTGGATCACTCAGTTAAATGCATTTTGCCATTATTAACCTGGAAACAAGTTAGCATTTTGCATAATCCTGAGGTCAGTGGGTTTTCTGAATTGGTTTTTGGTTAAATTGCTGAAATAAGTTCTTAAGCTTAAGATATTTTCAGTTTTGTTTTATTGTATGACAAAATACAACAGTAATAGCATAAATGGCTGACCACTGCTCCGGGTGTGTGTGCACTTTGGATGGGTTAAATGCAGAGCACAAATTCCGACTATTCCGACTATGGCCGTATGTCACATCACATCATTAAACTCATCTAGGGCGCTTTTTACAATCATGCTCTCAGCAATTCAAATTTTCTAACTTGTAGATATTAAAGGGGTCATGAACTGCCATTTTTAATTAATTTGTACGGTTCTCTGAGGTCCACTTATAATGTTATCAAGATTTTTTTCATCAAAAATGCTCTGTTTGAATCACCTCTCTCGTTATTTACACTATCTGTGCAAATAGGTGGGCTGGGCTAAACAGACAGCGATTCAGGGGTTGATCTTCTGTGGAGGTGATTTTTTGCCACACTATTACATCATAGAGTGGCACATTCCACAACCTGTCGCTTTGGCAGACTTCCCTCAATATAAGCTGTTTTTAGACTAACAAGAAAGTTTTGAGTTCTGAAACTTTCACAATGTTTTTATAGTACGATGACATCTTATACGTCAAGAGATCATATAGAGAAAAGGGAATTGTGGTTTCTCCCTTTAAATAAAGTATGAAAGATTTGTCTAAAGCTAAGTGGTGTTGGTGTTGAAACCATGGTACCTTGACACAGTTTGTTTATAGCATAACTTAAGTTTTTACTTCTGATAAGTATATCCATGATTTGAAATTGATAAAATAGTGTTAATTTGTGTGTGTGAGTTTTTTTTTTTTTTTTATGAAGAAAACATCTCCGGTTACTTACCGTAACCTCAGTTTCCTGAAATGAGGGAATGAGATGTTGCGTCAGAAGCTGACACTATGGGGGAAACACCTTTCTCCTGAAATACTGAAGCCTGATTGAATAACGCTATTGCTTTGCAATAGCCAATGGCGTTCAAGCCTGCGCATATGGGAGTGGAACCTCCCCCTATTTAATGCGTCGCTTGGCACCATTTCCTCAGAATCTTTCGACTGATAAGAAAGCCAAAGAACCAGTGTTAGGGATGTTAGGTTCAACCTAAACAATGGAGTGGTTCAATACAATAGTTTCAATCCGTGCACCAAGTGTCATTGAGTGGGTTAGGCGGCAGCAGTGCTGCTACCCTTCTGACAAATGCAGCCTAGCGGACCTAGTTGAAACACCGCACCCAAGAACGGAGCCAGAGCTATTGCATCCACAATCCAATGGGATAGTCTCTGTTTTGAAACAGGCAGCCCTTTATTGCGGCTGCCAAAACAGATGAAGAGCTGCTCAGAAATCTTAGCTGTCTGGCGCACTCAACATAAACACGCAGAGCGGGCTGAGCGGTTGCGGAGTGGGGGTTTCTCCCATTACAAAATCACTCGGAGCAAATTCTGACAGAGTTATAACCTGGTCTCTGAACAGTGTTGAGAGCACTTTAGGGACATAACCTTCCCTCGGTTTGAGAACTACCTTGCAGTCACCAGGGCCGAAATCCATACAGGAATTGCTGACTGAGAGAGTATGTTGCTCACGTGCTTTACTGACACAAGTGCTAGCAAAAGTGCAGTCTTATAAGAGAGCATTTTTAATGAAGAAGACTAAAGCGGCTCAAACGGTGGGCATATCAAAGCCTTTAGAACCAAAGCTAAATCCCAGGTGGGGACAGTGGGTGGGCGAGAGGGGTTCATCCGTCTCGCCCCCCGTAGAAATTTGACTACTCGATCAACTGGATGCCTGTCAATCCAGTTATCATATGCATATATAGCAGGTACGTATACTTTGAGTGTGGAAGGTGCACGTCCCGCGTCAAAGCGCTCTTGCAAGAAAGACAGAACAACTACCATTGTGTAACTTACCGGGTCTTCCATTCGTGAATTGCAAACAGGCATCTTCTAAAAGGGGCTCACGCTTCTGCAATAGTGTCTAGCACGCGCCGAGGGAGTGCAGCTATCAGCGAGCTCCGCTGAGCGGCCAAACATGCAGACCCCATAGCTCTGGTTGGGGATGCCAGATCGAACCTCTTGCTTGAGACAGAAGGTCCTTCCTCAGTGGAATTGTCCAAGGCTGCCCGGACAGCAGTTCCAGCAGGTGCAGGAACCAAGGCTGCATGGGCCATTTCGGCACAACCAACAGCACTCTCCTCCCTGATCTTGCACAGCACTTGATGGAGGAGCTTTATAGGCGGAAACACATTTGCGTGCCCTCGGCCAGCGGTGGATCATACTCACTCTTTGAGGGTGCAATCTCCAATCCCCCTGGAGTAAACCCTCTCTCGACAGCATGTCCGCTCCGCAGTTCAAGTGGCCGAGGACATGGACAGCTCGAATAGAGAGGAGATGTTGGTCTGCCCACAACAGGAGAGTCGTCGTGAGCCTCAAGAGTGGGCACGAGCTGATGCCACCTCGATGATTTATGTATGCCACAACTGCCATGTTGTCCGAACGAATGAGAACATGCTGGTGATGGACTTGAGCATAAAACTGCTCGAGGGCTAAATGAACTGCCTTCAATTTATGTGCCACGTTTTCTCTGTGTCCGTCCAGGCACTGAAAGCTGGGTTGCCATTGCAAAGGGCTCCCCATCCCTTGCATGATGTGTCCGTCATTACGTGCATCGATCCTGAATGCCATGCGTGCACTGGGACGCAGGCTTTTAACCAAATCTGGAGTGGGCGCTGTCATCAGACTAAGTACTCTCTGAAAATGTTTCAATGGTAGTGACCTTCCTTCGTCTGGGCGCGTTCCGGTAGCAGGTGGGCCTGCATAGAGAGAGTCGAGGCTCATGCCCAGGAACAAAATACATTGCGTGGGTTTGCTTTTTTGAAAATTGATCGTAAGCCCCAAACACTGCAGGTGGTTGATAAGCATACACTTGTGAACATCCAGCACGCTCTCTGAATGAGCCATCAGCAGCCAGTCGTCGAGATAGTTTAGAACACGCACTCCGTTCAGATGTAGAGGGGATAGAATGGCGTTCATACATTTCGTAAAAGTGCGTGGAGCTAGGGACAGGCCAAACGGAATGAGTGTAAACTGGTATGCATCTCCTTCGAATGCAAATCTCAGAAAGCACCTGGGTCGGGGGGCTATCTGGATATGGAAGAACGCATCTTTGAGATCCACAGAAACGAACCAATCCTTCGGTCGAACTAGCGAGAGGATTTGTTTCAAGGTGATCATCCTGAACGAACGCTTCACCGGGGCTCGATTCAGTTGGCGCAGGTCCAGAATAGGGCGGAGTCCGCCGTCTTTCTTGGGAACCAGAAAATAACGACTGTAAAACCCACTCTCACCCCTTTTACTCCACTATCGCCCCTTTTTCCAGCAGGCTGTGAATCTCCACTCTCAGAAACGGGGCATTTTGAGCGTGAACTGCAGACATCACCATGCCGTTGAAATGGGATGGTCTGCTGGCAAACTGCAAGTGTACCCTTTTTCTATAATATTGTGGCGGGAGGAGCAAACAACAGACACAGTGGGTGTGGCGTCAGGCCTCGGAGAGGCTTTTATTAAACAAAAACAATAAAATAAAGTGTCCAAAGGGAATAAAGTGTCCAAAATAAACAGGGGGTCTGGTGTCCTCGTCGTGCTACGGGGTTTGTGAAGGAGGGCAGTGTTTTGGAAGGGAGGGTCTAGGTAAGGGGCGGAGTCCGGCGGCCGCACACGCTCCCACTCGGGTCTGGGGCGTGAGGGGCGGTGGCTTCATCATAGCGGCGGCTCTTCCTCTTGGCCCACGGCGTTCGGCGGGACTTGGTCGGCCCGGCATCCTGGCCCGACGGCCGTAACACGGGTGTTGTTTCGTCTGGACCACGGGTCCGGCAGCTCATGTCTCTGGCGGCACAGAAGTCCCTCCACGCTCCCTTCCTGGACCCACGAGGACACCAGCGTGCATGCACGGGGGAAGAGACCGGTCTCTCGAGGAGAGGCACGCTCTGCATTTAAACAGCGGCAGTGATGAGGCTCCATTCGGTTCAGGTGCGCCTCATCACATGCCGCCAGCCCTCGCTGTTTCCACGCCCCTCCTCTCTCACACACCCACTCCCGTCGGGAGCCTGGTGAAGGGCGGCGAATAAGGGACGGGGTGGTGATGATAATAAGGGGGGAGGCAACCAATTCGTCACATTACTCATGACCCATACTCTTGGTGACAGAAGCTCCACAGTACGACAGAATGACAGCAACAGGACAAGACACCGATAATAAAGATAAATCTAGCTGCAAGCAGCAATGACGGGGCCAAGCACATCAGCGGCAACATGAGGAGCTAAGCATAGCACGGAGCATCAGACAAACTTCAGCAATGAGTAATTGAAGGCATTTTAAGATTATTGTACTCCAAATGCTTGAAAAATCATTTAAAACTACTAGTAAGAAGACTGAATGACTTTTCACTTTTGACCAACGGGTGGCACCATTATCAAATCGATGTGGTGTGTTCTGTGTGAGGTGACTATGGCACACACAAAGTTTGGTGTCAAAATGCCAAAGCATTGCAGAGATACAGCCTCAAGTGTCATTTTGGCATCATGCCTCAAATTCGTTGCTGTGGTATGCGAAAACGGTTTTGTCTATCAACATGAAATCCATAACTTTTGGTCAGCATGGTATGAAGATGATATGACTCGATTTTGGTGAAAACGGTTTAGGAGGAGTTCGAAAAAGTAGGTTTTTGACATAAATCAAAATGGCGGACAGGACGTTCGGCTTACTATGACATATTTGGTATGTATGTTGTCGGCATGACCCAAGGAATAATTTGAGTTATTAGCATGGTTGGAAGTTTCAATATTAATAATTAATCAATGGCTTATTACTCTTGACCAATAGTTGGCGCCGTTACTAAACTTATGTAGCGTGGTCAGTGTGAGGTGACAATGTCACGTACAAAATTTGGTGCGAATGTGTCAAAGTTTCGCTGAGATACAGCCTCAGATGCAGTTTGGCATCTTTCCAGCAAATTCGTTGATGCGCCAAACGAAAACCATGTAACATATCGACACAAAATCCATAACTTTTTGCCAGCACAGTCTGAAGATGATCTGACTCAATTTTGGTGAAAATCGGACAAACGTTTGAAGAGGAGTTAGAAAAAGTAGGTTTTTAACATAAATCAAAATGGTGGACAGGGAGTTCAGATTTCCTAAGCGAAAATTGGTATGCATGTTGTCGGCATGACCCAAGGGATATTTTGAGACCAGTTTCATTACAATAGGCTAATGCAATCAAAAGTTATTAGCATTTTTGGAAATTAATTGGCTTATTACTCTTGATCAATAGGTGGCGATGTTACCAAACTGACGTGGTATGTTCAGTGTGAGGTGACAATGTCACATACAAAATTTGGTGCGAATATGTCAAAGTTTCACTGAGATACAGCCTCAGATGCAATTTAGCATCTTTCCAGCAAATTTGTTGATGCGCTAAACGAAAACCGTGTAATATATCGACACGAAATCCATAACTTTTTGCCAGCATGGTCTGAAGATTATCCGATTCAAATTTCGTGAAAATCGGACTTACGGTCTAGGAGGAGTTCGAAAAAGTAGGTTTTCAACATGAATCAAAATGGCGAACAGCAAGTTTAGCCAATTATTGCAAAATTGGTATCGATGTTCTCGACATGACCCAAGGAATCTATCAACATCAGTTTGATTACAATAGGCTAATGTAAGCAAAAGTTATTAGCATTTTGAGAAATTTCATTATAACCTTTGACCAAAAGGTGGCGCTGTCCCCAAACTTTTTGAGTACCATCAGGGCATGGTGTCGAAGAACCACACTGAGTTTCGTAACGATACGTTAATGTGTTCGTAAAAAATATAGCATTTTATGACAAAATTCAACATGGCTGACTCCCAAAATGGCTGATATGGGAAAATCAGATATGGTTGGACTCGGCATGATGCACCGAATCTAAAGAGACAAGATTTGTGATTTTTAGCCTAACCATTCACAAGTTATAAGCAAAAATATGCATTTTTCATATCTCCTGACCACTAGGTGGCACAGTGCCGAAACACTGCAGGTAGCCTCAGGTCATGCTTATAACACACACCAAGTTTCTTCTCAATATGCCAAACCGTTGCAGAGATATAGCCTCAGATCCATTTTTGCATGCTTTTCGTAGAATTTATTCGTGCATTATTCGAGAACGGTTGGACTAATTAACTTGAATTCCATAACTTTTTGTCTGCATGGTCTGTAGATGATCTGAGCCAATTTTGGTCAGAATCGGGTGAACCGTCTAGGACGAGTTCGAAAAAGTAGGTTTTACGAACAATTGAATATAGCGAAAAAACTAAACCTTACGATTTTTGAATTTTGGACTGGATTCGACTCGGCTTGAGCCAAGGATTCAGAGGAAAAGGGAAGTTTCATTTTCTGGCTTACGGTTCAAAAGCTATTAGCATTTCAAAAGTGAAACTTTGGACATGTGGTGGCGCTAGAGTGGTTACTATTGACACTGTCCTCTATCAGTGTGCCAAATTTTACAACTTTCCCGCAAGCGGTTCTATGGGCTGCCATAGACTTCGAGCGGAAGAAAAAAAGACTGCTAACAAACACAATAGGTGCCTCCGCACCTTCGGTGCTTGGCCCCTAATAATATACAAATATACAAAATAGACAATGTGCAAAATAGCACAAACACAGTATACAAAATAGACAATTTAGTATGTACAGGTATGTTAGCTGCAAATTTGAAATGCAATAAGTATTTGTGTTAAATAAATAAATAAATGTATGATAGTGTTGTGTGTTTCATGTTTATTGTTAAGTGTTCAAGTGTTCATGAGATGGACTGTAATGTTCCTACATAAATAAACATGAGCAACATTATGAACACTCAACCCATGCTGAGCATGTGTAACTAACCTGTGAGCACTTTGTGCATGAGCCAATCCCTGAGGAACGTCCTGTTGATGATGTCCCATAGCCAGTCAAAGTGGGTGAGGATGTAGTGGACTATGCTAGGACTGGGCTTCAGGAGCTGGTAGACTCGTGACCAGAACTCGGCTGAAAAAGACAGAAGAACAATACAGGTAGAGAGTGTGTTAATAAACAAAGAGAAAGTGCAACTGTGTGAGATTATGAATCACCCTACATTGGTACATGCAGGGTGATTACATGCACAATACATGTGAACATGCGTATGAGATATCCTGGAATTTCTTTGAAATCTTTTACACAAATTGGACTGACACTAATTAAGCAAACTAATTATTCCAGAATACAAAGCTCTTTCATAAGACAAGCATAATTGTTTTTCCCCATTTTGTATCCAACACAATCAGACTATTACAACAAAGAGCTTATGGCAATGTTCATGGAACTTTCTGTAAAAACCTTTTATTGCGGCAGATCATTTGTGCCAACAAGTTAAGAGAGACAGGAAATAGAAAGAGAAAAAAAGAAACGGAAAAGGAGACAGACTGCAGGGCAGCCTGACAAAGATGTGGGGGTTTGTGGGAGAGTGAAAATTGGTCCTGAGCCTTTCCCCTTTGCCAGGAATAGGCGGGCACAGATTATGGACCGTGTCTAAAGAGGCATCTGCTTCCAAAACATTTGTGATAGTTTATTGTTCTGTTTAAATAATTCAGATCTTTGTGCCACCATTATGTACACACAGCTTATATTCATTATCAAACAGATGAAATGTTAGCCTAGCTAGGTCTGTGATATAAGTCCCATCTTTTTGTCCAACTTGTTTTGACAACATTCAGTCAATGAGTACAGTGCAAATATACAATCAGAATGAGATAAAAGACAAGATACATACGTATAGTGCAATTTTCTCCATAGAAGCCCGTTCTGGTGCAGTCACATTCATATCTTTCCACGCCATATCGAACACAAATCCCTCGGTTTTGACAAGGGTAATAGCAACAAGGATTCACTAGAGGAAACAAGCCATAATACAGTTAAATTTGTAAAAGGTTTCATTGGTGTTTTGTCTTTGAATGGTTACATTTAACTTCCTCCCCTGCATTCCCTTATGTATTTCACTACAGAATTTCAGGCATAGTTTAGATGTGAGATTATATCTCATAATTACGCAATGACGAGCCTCATCAGGGCCATTGCATCATATGTTTTTCTATGCAGCTCTGAGAATTTTCAAGTTTTTTTTTTTAATTAAATATTTTTACACACTAACTAAAAGATACAATGGATTCATGCCAATGGACAATCATGTAAGCATGACTGAAATTGCATGACTTTCGCACAATTTTTCTTTTAATGAACTACAGCATTGTCCAGTGGTTTGTTAAACTATGATTTTGAATACATTTCTCGCAAACTGGTAATTTTTTTCTCAACAGGAACGAGGCAACAGGCTTACCCTGATAATGCTTATTCATAAATACAAGACACATCATATCTTTGCTCATGGCTGTCAGTGGCATGACCTTCTACTTCTCTTGACAGCAGTATGACAGACACAACCCAAAAATAGAAGAAATGTTGAATGAAATGTGGTTAGTGTGCACAAATTGTGCAGCAGATAACCAGAATCCCCTCTCTCTCCAGTACTTTCCATCATTGCATTATACAACAAAATCCTCTAGTCTTCTAGCTCATACACATACAACTGTGAGCAGAGAAACACAACCATTACTGGACAAAATTGAAAACAACCACTAGCATATTTATTCCTTAATCTATTTACCAAACACAAAATCCCTACAGTTTAGTCATTCAGTAAACTAAAATATGTAAACAGAGATGCTGACGCAAAGATAACATACATAACTTCCAAACCAGGATCAGACTTGTTCAACACAGCTTACACATACCTCCATGAGAAGCAAAGGAAAGGAAGAGTCATGCTGGAGAGCTCTGTGATGAACCTTTTATGTGCTTTAACATGTTCAATAACACAGAGATAGCATACAGAATATGTTTGCGTCTTATACTGAAATCATTATCATTATTAAAGAATAATTATAAACTGAGGAATTAAAATGAGAAAAATCACTTGTAAATCTCCTGAAAGCACAAGTTAATTAATTACTTAATTCAGTACAAAAAACGTGAAAATTAAAACTACATTTTAGTTTATCAGACCAACTTATACACTGATATCTAGGGGGAAAAAAATATTTATGCTTTTGTTTTTTTTCATAATAATTGATATATACTACTTACCAATGTTTGATGAAGTTGGGATTTCTTCACCAACACATGAGGAGAGACTCAGCAGCAGGATAAACGTCCACTTCAGTAAAAAGCTAAACACTAAAAGCGAAATATCTGATAGGGCTTGTCACAAAAGTTGATATACGTTATATAAAACTTTCTAAAAGTGCTCATTGCTCACCTTTCATTGTAGTTTGGAACACAAAAAGTATTAAATACAAAATATGATTACAATACGAAAGCACAAGGAATTCAAAAGTGGTGTTAAAGAAGCAAAAAACTCCAAATAAATAATTCCATGTCGTTTATCTTCCCATGCAAGACATAGATGCATGCCAAAGTCCGCTCGTGCACTGACTCGCGGAGGCTTTTTGCAAACTGATGAGAAAAAAACAACAACAAAAAAAACACTCGAAAGGAACTTCAGTTTTTAGTTGAAGCAACATGAAATACCAGACCAAGCGCACGTTCGCACCAGACCAAACTCACGATTTAAACCACAATACAGGACAGAAAATTGTCTTCTAGAAAACCAGCTAAGGAAATTCCTGGAGCGCCACCGTGTGTCTGAGTCTTCAAATATACATGCAATCTTATCCTAATATTGTCCCAATAAATTCTCTACCTAAAACAAGTTTTTTTTTTTTAATCAGCGGATTCATGAAGAAGAATCAGCAAGAGGACGATGAATTTCAATCATGATAATGAAATGAAGATGATGATCTCCTTTTATTTCAGTGCTCTGTCTAAACAAAACGGCATGACTGGTTCCAAAATAATGAAAGTTGTGTTGCATTAGTAGGTTACTGTAGCCTATCTTTTAATAAATAGGCTATCTTCTGGCTGTCTACAACAATGTCGTATCAAATACAGTCCAATAAAACACTTTGTAAGTTAAGAAAATCATATTTTGTCAAAATACTGTAGCTTTGAAATTAGCCTTAACACCTCGCTATATGGTGTCAACAAATGTGTCACTGTCAAAGTATATTATAATCATTATAATAATGATAGTCTTCATAGCTTATTGTGAATACATCCAACAAGATGAAAATATGGGAATACCAATTTCATAAGTTTTGTAAATGACACAAAGAAACCCTGCATTGCTGTAAGGTCCAAAACTGGAAAAAGCTAACATTTGACTCATTATGCATCCTGTTGCAGCAGGCAGGTGACATTAATTTATAGTTCAAAATCATTGCTCACCATTCTGGCTGAAGGCCCTGAAGGCTGAACTTCAGGGAAATGGGATGGACATAAAAACTGCCATTTCTTAAAAAAGGAAAGCGCATGGCATTCTGATTAAAAAATTAGTATAGCCTCTAGCATAAAAACAAAACTGGTTTAAAATAGGTGTGACACTTATCAGTTTTGGAACCAACTAACACGTTGTAAACTTCTGAAAGAAATTTCCCCACTAAATGGCTTCTAGCTGCTTGAAAAACAGTTAAAAGGGACCCTCAAGTAAAAAGCCTCGCTAACTTTTACAATCAGACTTTTTACGATCTCTGGCTGTTCCGCCGTCCCAACTCTCACACTCTTCTGCCCCTCCAGGGTAAGTTTCTCATAAATTACCCCATTGAAAACATGTCCTGCACCTTCCTACCTCACATAGAAAAGAAAATATCTTCACAATCATCGGTTCGAGACATCTGAGCTTTTCAGCCCTTTTATTGGTTCAATGTGCTTCTCCAGCATTGATCAAACCATCTCCTGCACATCATGAGACGTACCTTCATAATGTAATTGCTGAAAATCCCTCAGTTCCTCTGAAAACCCATGAAATCTGATGCTGTCAACTTGAACATTATTTATGCAGGACCACAACAAGGACTAACAGGATACTCTTGAATTCTTGACATGTGTTTACAATAATAAGACCTGATACACAGCTAAACATATTCAGTCCCATGCGTGTTTAGGAATAACTGACTCCGGTCTGATCAACAGGAAACTATATGTAAACACCTTTCTGGCACCACTACTATTTCCTCAGTTGTATAATTAATTCTTTGCCATAGGAAGGACCTTTAGTAGGTAAGTGACTGCAGTATTAATTATTTATTTTTATTTATTTATTTATTTATTGTGTGTGTGTGTGTGTGTGTGTGTGTGTGTGTGTGTGTGTGTGTGTGTGTGTGTGTGTGTGTGTGTGTGTGTGTGTGTGTGTGTGATTTTTATGGCCTTAAAATATGTTTTGATGTAATGACATGCTTACTGTAAATGATAATGAAGATAAGTGCTTCCCAGGTGCACTTCATGAATGTCTTTACTATACTCTTTCACACATTTCCAATATAAATTCCAGCATTTTCTTCAATGCCAGTATAAAAATCATGCCATGTCATTCTCACACACCCAATCAATGCAAAAATACTGGATAAAATGTATGGGCTAAATAAATAAACAAACATAAAGATAGATAGATAGGTAGATGGATGGACGGACGGACGGACGGACGTACAGACAGACAGACAGACAGACAGACAGACAGACAGACAGACAGACAGACAGACAAACAGACAGACAGATAGATAGATAGATAGATAGATAGATAGATAGATAGATAGATAGATAGATAGATAGATAGATAGATAGATAGATAGATAGATAGATAGATAGATAGATAGATAGATAGATAGATAGATAGATAGATAGATTTAAAAGTCGTTGTGCATCTTCCTTCAGGATTACCTGCAAAAAAATAAAAAAACACTATGGTTCAAAGCATGACAAGTCCGTTTTCCAAGAAATGGTAGGCTATTTTACTCTATGTATCAGATTTAATCAGATTGCATATTCCTTTGTTCCTGATAGGTTATTGCTTGTTTTTAAGTATAAGTATTTTAAGTATAAAGTCTGCTTGGCATCTAATGCTCACAGGTTCATTTAAATTATACAATATAAGCAGAAAAAAACAATAACGAATGAATAGTCTCTGCACTCTTTTAGTCTGGTGCAAAATCTGCCTGCACTGAATTCCACTTTTTTTTTTTTTTTGATTATGGCCTTTGACTGACAGCTAAAATGTTACATTCTGGCTGGCTTCAGTCCGAACATTTCAAGCCATCATAGGCCTAATTATATGGACTTTCTCTGTAACTTACTCTTATTATATGGCACATGATAACAGTTCTGAAGGGCTTAGAGGTTAAGAGTGTAATCGATAATTCTGTCATAATTGGACCTGGTTTCATATAAGTGTAGCAAAGCCTCCTTCTTCAGCACCAATGTTAACTGGCGTTTGGTGACACGGTTTTAAATTCCGTCAAGTATCTTCGCGCACAGAAATGGTAAGTAGCCAGAAATTAATGTTTTTTTTTTTTTTTTTTTTTTTTTTTTTTGGCGTAGGCTAATAGCTACTATTTGTATAACCACAGTTTTAGTTTCACTATGGTTCGTGTAGCAAAATGTTTAATTTGTAGTTACCATGGTTTAGTAGCTAGTTTTTGTTTTAGTAGTAAAACCATGGTTAATAAGCCATTTGATCTCCAAACCAGATAAAATATATATAAAATATATAACTTATTCTAAATATATTTTTTTCAAAGTCATCCTCGAACCATAGTTGTCGGAGACTGAGGGAGAAAAGATCAAGGTGTTCATCGCTGTCATCTTTGTTCATATGTGCGCGCTGCGAGACGGAAATTGTGGACCGACAAATGCTAAAGGTGCTTATGCCTCACAATGACGGAGAAAGAAACATAAATAATAGTGATAATAATTTTATTTAACACATTTAATGCTGCTATAATAACGAATGAATATGACGATTAAAATTCTGTTCTGAACGAGATAAGACGATATTTAACGTTATTTCTTCACGCAGGTGAATGGATTAACGTGGCATCTGAAGTGTTTGCAGTGCTCGGTGTGCGCAGCTTCCTTGAGTCAACATAACAGCTGCTTCATCAGAAATAAAGAGATTTTCTGTAGAACGGATTATAACAGGTAAAATGTTTATTGACAGCAAGGTTTCCTGCATTTTCCTAATATATTTAGCCTATCGAGTACAGGGTCACCGCCAATGTGCGCATAATTTGCATTAGGCCTAATGCAGAGAAATATACATAACAGTTTTATAGTAAACAGAAAAAATTTAAGTTAAAATGAAATATTAAAAAAGCAGCAAGAATTAAAAAAAAAAAAAGGTTTTAGTTTTAGTGGCAATTAGGAATTTTAGTTAAAGTTCTGACATTAATGATATAGGCTATTATAACATAAGAAAAGGCCTATATCTGTAAAACCTATTTAACAGTAAATAAAATGACATTTTATTAATTAATTTTTTTTAAATGAAAGTTACAACCTGCAATCTTTGATGAAATTACAGAAGAAAATTTAGATTGAAAAATGAATTGTTTTAGGTTTAAGAGAAACACATAATTGTTCTGACAAATGTTGTGATTTTAAAACGGTGAACAGTTTGTTACCAGCACGAAAATAATAATTAATTAAGTGATTTATTTAATTTAATTTACTTGATTTTTTTTCAGTACTTTTGGCATAAAATGCACTCGATGTGGCCTTCAAGTCAGTGCAAATCACTGGATTCGGAGAGCAGGAAATTACATATATCATCTTGCCTGCTTCGCTTGCTTCTTCTGCAAAAGGCAGCTTTCAACAGGAGAGGAGTTCGGCTTGATGGAGAATCAGGTTCTCTGTTGCCTTCACTACGACTTAATGCTGCCAAATCTACAGCACATGTCAGACAAAGGTCATTTTGATTCTTTCTTGGATATATGTAACAATCTGCATTTTATAACACCAACTTAAAAGGACATTAAAATACTATCTTACATGTTAACTAGTAACAACAATCTCTCATTAATGTATGAGGGACACTTAAAAATAAAAGGCCATTTGTATCATAACAGGAAATATAATACATTTGGACGGAACTTTACCCATACAATACCTCCCAAAACCCCCCAAAAGACCTCGTACATCATTCACCTCGGAGCAGCTACAGGTACGCTTAAAATGCCTCTTCTCCACCTGTGATAAAAGTGGACTGTACCTATGCATGTGCTTCGGTATGATTATGATCTAAAACACAGACAAATGTTTGCAAATCATGAATCCTTACATATTGGAATGCATGTGTATTTGATTTACATAGATTATGCAAACCCACTTTATTCAAGACAAGAACCCTGATGCACAGACACTGCAGAGGCTGGCAGACATGACTGGACTGAGCAGAAGAGTCATACAGGTAAAGAATATTTAGAGGCTGAATATACACTGACTCATTGGATTTTAGAATTTAATTGTAACCACTCGTACTGAATTCTTGTAGGTTTGGTTCCAGAACTGTAGAGCCAGACAGAAGAGGAACTCATTTCATGACAGCACACCTCCACAGGACAGATACCAGACCTTTGCAATGCCCTTTCTGTCAGATAACCAGTACTTCCTGCCCTCAGGGAGACCTGAAACTCACTGAGACTGTCCACTATTTCAGCATACACACACACACACACACACACACATATATATATATATATATATATATACACTCTTTGTATATATACAAAACCGGACACTGTATACACACACACACACACACACACACACACACACACACACACACACACACACACACACATACAGTGTACAGTTGTTTGTGTATGTATGTATATATATATATATATATATATATATACACACACACACACATACACACACTGTTCAAATATTTGGGGTCAGAATTTAGAATAATTTTTTTTATTATTATTACTCTCAGCAAGGATGCATTAAACTGATAAAAAGTGCCAGTAAAGACATTTTTAATGTTACAAAAAGTTATATTTCAAATAACTTTTTGAACTTTTGAAATTTTATGATATGATATGATGACAGCCTTAGTGAGCAATAAGACATTTAAAAAGCTTGCATACCCTAAATGTTTGAAACAGTTTAATACCACATTTAAAAAGTTAGAAAACTTGTATCTACAAGAAACATCAGTTCTGCTTAGATGGTTCTGTATTTGTTTATTTATTATTTATTCGAGGTGGAAAGGATTTTGACTGACTGGAAATTAGTAAGTTTTGAAAAGGGTGTCTATTTAATAATAATGAACACATCTGTATTTATCATCTTTAATAGTCATTAGTATGTCTGGTGCCAATTTGATGCTGAAAGTTGCTCAAAACAATTGAAATTGATCAAATGAGTGTTACTTGAGTGGATTTAAGCTTTTCCAATTGTCGTGTTGCCGAGTGTGTCCTTTTCATCTTGTGTAATCACTTGCCGCAAAAAAGAATACCAAGCTTGACATCTTTATTTCTCAGATTGCTTAAAATTGTGACAGTTTTCTGACAGCCTAATGATATTTGTTTTCTTGCACTCAAGCAATGATTGCCAATTATCTGTCAGTTCATCTAATGTTCCAATATAATCCAGCCATCAGGATCCCTTATTCACTCGTGTTCATTGGTATGTCATAATCCTAATGGAAGTTGAAGGTCTCCAATTTTGTCTGTGTGTGTTTAATGGCAACCACACTTTATCAAATGTCCAATCAAATAATGACCATTAAGCTATTCATTCAGTGAGCAATTCAACAAGCAGTACAGGCATTGAATACTGCATGATGCATTGATTCACTGCGCTGTCCATAAATGTGCTGTCACCATTTCTTGAAATAATCTCAAATTGGAGTATTGATTTGGACACATTTAAGCTTTACAATAAATCACAATGGCCAAACACGATCTAAAATGGCTTGTCCTTCCTAGTCATTTATGGGTCTTTTCTTTCCTGCACTGCACTGTCTGCACATACTGTATGTTATACAGACCAAGTTAAATTCTTAAAGCTTACAATATTATTTTTTGCATACAATAGGCTACCATTCAAACGTTTGTGGTCAGTAAGATATTTTCATGTTGAAAGTCTCAGGATTTTCAGGATTCTTTGACAAATAGAAAGTTAAAAAGCATTTATTTAAAATAGAAATCTTTGTAACATTACAAATGTTTAATGTCACTTTTGATCAACTTTAATGCATCCCCCCTGAATAAAACTATTAACATCTTCAATATTATTCACCCCAAACTTGTTCACCAGTCTTAAATCATTTTTAGTTTGACCTTGGATACAATGAGTGTTTTACCCACATGGTTGGCACGACATCGTGCAATTTCAGTTGTGCCCACATGATGGTGCTGACTCTATTTACAATAGTGAGTGTTATTTATGATGGAGGGGTCGCCTTTATTTAGTCTATTATATGAAGGAGCCATGGTGGTACTTTGATTTCTGTCATGGTTCATGAATGTGGCAATCAACTAGTACCATGGTTTACATCAAACATATGCATCTTGTGCATTACGTTTTTATATACTGTATATAAAAATATATGCATATACCCCAGGGTATAATGTTCAAAAAACATGGTACCTACAAGCATCATGACAAGTTTAACTAAGTGAAAACATTTATTCAATTCAAGGATTCATACAGATTTTCAGTCACAGTGTGTGATAACTAACCTGATTAGGTCAACTTCCTCCCCAAATAGACACATTTCTCATAGGTTTTGCCTTTCTGTTCTCTCTCGGTCTCTTCATTGTTTGAGCCTCTTCCTGCCTAGTGAGGCTTTGGAGGACCGTCTCCGTGTGAGGCACGGTTCTCACATTACAGATCATTGTACCCTCAGTGAATAGTGTCAGTGTACAGAAATGGACTGTTCCCCTTCTCTAAAACAAATCAGGTTACACTAGATTCAGAAAAAAAAATGGGGTTATGGTTATTACAGTACACCCTGTCCCACAGTGGATATGAAGTCACTTCTATTATAAATTGCAATTGTCAGTACTGTTATTTATCTTAAAGAAATGGTTCACCCAAAAATGACAATTCTGTCATCATTTAGCCTACTCAACATCATGTCGTTTCAAACCTTTCTTATATGGAATATAAAAGACGATATTTTGGGTCAAAATAACAATGGATGATCTTGAATATCATTGTATTACCTTCCTAAAGTCTTATTATGTCTTTGAGCAAATCTTTCATGAAATTAAAGTTAAGCATCACATAATTTGTTACTGAAAGTTAAAAAAAAAACAAATGTGCAATGTAATCTGTGGATAGTGCCTTGGGAAAATGTCATTGTGTTTTATCGGTTTCAGTCAGGAAATATCCTTTCACCTGTGGAGGGATGTGATTGGCTGGCTATAGACTTCCATAGTCAACAGCTCTTCAGGAGGAGTCCCAAGCATAAATACTCTGACTCACCTGAACAAGTACAAATAAAAGCCATCAGTTCTTCTCCGGACAAAACCACACTCAGGTGCTGCATTTGGACACAATCCTTGTAAGTATTACATTTCTTATTCACAAAATCTTTGTGGTTTGAAACAAAATTACAATTTTTTTGCTGCACCAAGACAAAAATGGTTTTGTCATTAAAATGCAGCATTTTCATATTTGGTAACAGTATGTAATATCCAATGAATTCATGATATTTTTTCTAAATCTAGTTATTCACTGCAGTGTAATATTAAATAGTAATAGATAGCTCTTTAAATATGAAATATATGTCGGCAAATGAAGGGTGGAAAGGAGAGTTATTGGTATTTTGGCTTTTCATGGTTTTCACATGGCAGAAGTGAACGAGCTGCATTCAGACTAACAAGCTATAAATATTTCTTTACCAGCAGTACACATACAGTACAGAAAGTCTTTGGTTCAGCAAGCACCATGACCTCCAGCTTCTCTGTGCACAGTCACTCTCTGGGACGGCAGCCGTCTTTCTCCAGCATGTCTATGCGTGACAGTGGAATTCGGGGACGCTCTAAAGTCCCAGTGTCCCTCTCCTCAGCCAGTACTCTGTCCCTGTCTCGTTCAACCTCTCTGGGAAATGGCTTAAACATCCTAAGCAACTTCTCGCTGAATGGTCTAGGAGTTGGTGCCAGTGAGAAGGAGACCATGCAAGGTCTAAACGACCGACTTGCCAGCTACCTGGAAAAGGTGCGTTCTCTGGAGAAGTCCAACGCTGACCTGGAGCTGAAGATTAAACAGCTGATGAAGGAGCGAGCACCCAAGGGTCACGACATCGATGGACTGATGGCTCAAGCACATGCCATTGGACAAGAGGTTTGATGATCCAGCTCTGTTTATTGCTTTGGTTTTAATTGTTTCATGAACAAGAAAGCAGAAAGAATGTTCAGTGATGTCCTTGCATGAGACACTGTAAAAAACCCCCCCGTCAAATTTACGGTAAAAAAACGGCAACTGTGGTTGCCGGAATTCTACCGTAAAATATACAGTAGCAACGTTTTAGGTTTTAACTTAAATTTACAGTTAAATACCATAATTTCATTAACTGATATAATGTTAATATACCAACCTATTGAAGAACTGAAATCTGTTTTGTACCTTTGAAATACATTGATAACCACCAAATGCAGGTGGTGATAAGAGTCACATGATGAAACAAAGCCCATCACAAGCAGCTTTTAAATAATAACAAATATAGAAGGTGCACAGTGTCATTCACACAAGCACTAAACACCATCATGGTGAGATTTCATTAAACTGAAATATGCAATAAACATTAATTTAACAACATTAGATGTAACATACAACCCTAATAAACATAACTGATAAAAAACTAAGAAGAAACCTAGTTATTTCAAAGAAAAAACATCAAATTCAAACAAAATTTGAAATACAACGCAAGGAATTCTGGGAACGTCAATTTACGTTTTTTCCCTGTAAATTTTACATTCTTTTTCACTTCCAAAAGCAAAAACTTATTAGGGGAACTTACCGTTAACCATTTAACAGGTTTGTACCGTAGCTTTTTCACAGTTTTTTACCGTTAAAATCACAGTCATTTTTTACAGTGTGAGATCCTTGTTTAGTCAGCATCACACTTCTGCTCTTTAGGTGCGGAAAAAGACGTTGGAGAATGCTCGTATAATGCTGGAGATTGACAATGCCAAGCTTGCAGCAGATGACTTTAGGGTCAAGTGAGTTTTGCTCTTTTTGTTCCTTCCTATAATCCCAGAAAAAATCCATCATTAAAAATGTTGTACTGTTTTGAACTAATTTCTAGGTTTTAATGGTTTATTATTTGTTCCTAAACAGATGGGAGGCAGAAGCTACTCTTTGCCAATCGGTTGAGAGAGACTGTCATGCTCTGAGACGAGCAAAATCTGATCACGATCAGTTCATTGCAACCCTTCGAGGAGACCTAGACAGTCTGAAAGAGGAGCTCTATTTCCTCAAGAAGAATCATGAGGAGGTTAAACACAAAACATAACATTAATAATATGAATATTAAATTATTAGGAAATAACATTCATTACTCAGGTTGATCTCATTAATATTCATAGGTAAAGTTTGCACTTACATTTTTGCATATTTATATGCTGAATGTAATGTGCAATATGGAAATATTAATATCAACTAAAAAGTATTTACATGCTCAGATTTGGGAATCCTGTATATAAATACATTCTAAATATTTGATATTTGTAGCTACATTTTACTATTATGCATATATGTGACCCTGGACCACAAAACCAGTCTTAAGTCGCTGGGGTATATTGTAGCAATAGCCAAAAATATATTGTATGGGTCAAAATTATTGATTTTTCTTTTATGCCAAAATCATTAGGATATTAAGTAAAGATCATGTTCCATGAAGATATTTTGTAAATTTATTACCATAAATATATCAAAACTTAATTTGTGATTAGTAATATGCATTGTTAAGAACTTAATTTGGACAATTTTAAAGGAGATTTTCTCAATATTTAGATTTTTTGCACCCTCAGATTCCAGATTTTCAAATAGTTGTATCTCAGCCAAATATTGTCCTAACAAACCATACATCAATTGAAAGCTTATTTATTCAGCTTTCAGATGATGCATATATCTATTTCCAAAACATTTACCCTTTTATGTGGTCCAGGATCACATACACACTTTTTTTTTTGAGCCAATGACCCCACCCTACTCTAAACCTAACCACTTTTTCAACAATATCAGCAGATAAACATATGGTGCAAATAAATGTAGGCAGAATATGGTATTGCATATAGGTATTTTTTAAGCAAGATAATGCCTTATTTCTTACAGTAGTCATTCAGATATATATCAAGACTTTTACTGCTGCAGATATAGAATCACCCTTATCAAACTGTTTTCTTTAGATTGATATATAGAGTAATCAGTGTGTAAAACACACACATTAACACACACACACCCAGGTCTACAAACATGTGGAGTAGACGATGAAGTGCTTGGTCAGACAGGTGTGGCTCCACTTAAATGTAGCATTTAACCCTAAACAAATGAATCACTTTACAATGAGCATCTGCAAAATGTTAAGAGCACAAATAGGCAATTGTAAAAAAATATATAAAAAATGTATGGAGATCATTGCATTATATAACAAAATATCAATTTTATGTGGCATCTGTTTTTTAAAACAAGACACAGGTGAATAGGGTAAAACAATGTAGATATCACTATACTTCCCCAGCTGATTGAGCACATTAAGATTTGCACAATTGTTTTGTATTAAAAGGTTTCTGAAAGGTTATGTTTAAATATGCAAATGAGACATTATCTAAATCAATTAAATATCTTTTTCACCACTTAATAAAGTAATAATATAAATTAGAAAATACTGTCCACAGCAGAAAAAAAAATCATAATTTTGTTTTAAGGAATAAAATGTATAAAATCAGGCAAATGATGTATGAACAAACCCCACTGTAAAATCTGTCAGAATACAGATAATAATAATAATAATAATAAACCCTGTAACAGTTTGGTGTATGTATATGGTATTAAAGTCTAAATTTCTGGTTCAGTGCAGGAGAAAAAAAACTCATTTTGAGAGAATGGCTTTTAATGATATTGTAATTGAAATCAACAGGCGCAAATACATAAAGTGCAATGAAAATAAACACTTAAAAGTGTATTTTCGATTTTTCTTTCCACTAGTCTGAAAAAATGTTATGAAAAGCTAAATTTGAATAATTGAAAAGTAAATGAAAATACAATGTTTGTGCCTATAGTGTATTGCCTTACAGAAAGATAACACCAATACAACATTTTTGAAATGCAAAAAAATATGTTTGTTAAATTTTAAATAATGGATAGACTGCTGATATATTAAATATGATCTGTCAGTATTTCTAAGAAAATTAGTGTCATTTGATATTTTGTGATCTAATGCAATTCACACATTTTAAGTGCTTAAGTGTGCAAATACTCTCTGGTGAGATTGTAAATGACTCGTCTGTCTCTATGAAGGAGAAGAACACACTGAAGGCCCGTCTAGACAACGAGCAAGTGAACGTGGAGGTGGACGCAGCCCAGGGCCCAGACCTCGGAGCCATCATGGCAGAGCTAAGGGTGCAGTACGAGAGCATCGCACGCAAGAATAAAGAGGATGCTGAGATGTGGTATCTGAAGAAGGTCAGTGTACAATCCAACACAGACTCCACACACCAGAAGCAGCTATTTATAGACTGATGATTTCACTGCAAACACAGGTGTGGTTAAACGAATATGTGTTCTGTGTGGTGTGTGTGTGTATATGTGACAGCTGGAGACCGTGCAGTCAGAGGTGAAGGAGAGTAACGAGGCTCTGCGATGTGCTCAGAGTGAACTCAATGAAAGACGACGCTTCCTGCAGGCGTTAGAGGTGGAACTGGACAATCTGCGCAAACAGGTGACATGAATGCATGTTTATCCTAAAATTGCTGCAGTCTGTCTGTGAAATGTCCACTATAGTTGGTAAAAGCATGACTTTTACTCCTGTTGAGACAAATCAAGTAGTAACTGAAGTTACCAGTTAATATAGATGCAAGTGTATGCTTCAGAACACTGGAACATTGTGGATTGTTGCATCCCATAAGTTCCAGGAAAGTCTCCCAATTCTTTTTTTTTTCTTTGTTTTCCTGAACTTTTCCAGTTGTGTAGATGGTCATGAACATGCTGCAAAGTAGACTTTTATAATACTTTTTTTTTCAGTGCAGTAGACATCAGAACAGATTAAGTCAAATAAACAAATATTATCAAAAGGATAAATCTTTCACAGATCTTTCAGAAATATCTGACAAAACTTAACTCAACTTAACTGTTCATGAAGTATGACAGAGGATTCGAAAACTTCATGATCACAAGGAGCCCTAAATATAATGACCCTCATGTTCATATTTTGTTTATATTTTTTATTGACTGAAAATATTTTTTTGTTGATGATATTT
Organism: Acrossocheilus fasciatus; assembly: GCA_036784905.1. NCBI lineage: Eukaryota > Metazoa > Chordata > Actinopteri > Cypriniformes > Cyprinidae > Acrossocheilus > Acrossocheilus fasciatus. The sequence continues at coordinate 22,383,968 of CM071942.1, forward strand.
ATGCTGAATAAATGAAATAACTGACTTGACTTAATAATCGATAAACCAAATTATTAAAATATTATCTAGAAAATATTTATTTATTATTTATTTATGAGGCTGACAGTGTATCTATATCTGAGTTTAAAACTTTACACAAGTCTTTATGCATTAGTAACATCAAATTTGGCCAAAATTTATTTATTTATATATATATATTAAATTTCATCAGTGACTTTTTTTTTGGGAAGTGTTGCACCCCAGTTTGAAAATGATACATCTCATACATATATGTTCTTCTGTTGCAACCAGACTTTAAACCCCTGGAAAAAGGGAAACAGTCTTGAAATGTTTATATACAAGATAATAACAAAGATTCCAGACAAATTTCCTCCAGAGTGGGCAAGACTGAATTGCTTGAAGTCAAGAGGGAATGGAAAAACACATCTTCCCAACCTTCTTACAATGAATTGCTTATGTTATATTACTCATCTGTAAATCTGTTTGGATCAACACTCTTCAAACAGTCAAATCCTCTATCCTGTAGTTAAAGGTCAGTGAATATGTCAGTGAGCTGTGTGAGGCATCATATTCTTGTAGTGTTTTTCTTTTTTACCTTTTTTGGACTTTTTTTTAAATTAGATTGGCAATAATTTAGCCCATAGTTTGTCAACAAATATCCAGAGAATGTGTCAAGGTTACCTTTTCAGCACAGGAAACCGCGGTCCCCTCCATCTGCTGTTCAGCCTCCTGCAAACAACAACCATATATGTTTACTCCCATTTAAAAAAAATCACTCTGTAATACATGTGATGACAGTCTAAAAACACGCTGCATCCTCATGGCCTGGACAGGTGATAAAGAGCTTTCAGCAGGTTGTTCAGCTAGTAGTTCACACATACTGGTTATAGATCAGACATCGTACAAGGAAGTTCATTGTTGATGGTGCCCATCTCTAATAATGGGTTTAAACATACTCCAGTCTTACAGATTTTAAGCTTTCACAAAAACTAACTCATTGAAAATGTTCTGAATGTTATGGCTCACCTCAGGTTGGTGTTCTGGAGGGGAACCTTGGAGAGACGAATCAGAAGTACACTCTTGAGATCGAGCGTCTTCAAGGCTCACTCTCACAGCTGGAGGACGAACTCTCACAGCTGCGCTTGGACATGCAACGAATCAAAACCGATTACGAGCAGTTACTGCGTATCAAACAGAATCTGGAGCTGGAGATCGCCACCTACCGGAGGCTGCTGGATGGAGAGGAAGTGTAAGAACCCAGAGAGGTTTCTCAAAGCTGAACTATGCTTTTCTCTTTTGACACACTGCAGTTCCTCAAGTATACCCAGACAATGCTGAAGGAAGCATCTCTGATATATGCAATTAGTTCTGACATGTTTCCTTTTTGTTTTTCAGGATAAAAGAGACACCCTCTCCTAAAAGTAAGTTTGATTGGAATGGACTATAAAACAAAAGATGTATTCAGTTTTTTTTTTTTAAATATGCAAATATTGTAAGCTATAATGTTGATACTAATAGGGGAGACTGGGGTTTATTTGAATAAAATGCTTGAGCAGTGTTTTTGTATTTTGCTTTCAAACATCTAGTACAAAATCCTCTTAAAACATGAATATTTTGTTATTGAAACTATGATAAAACTAAAATTACAATATAATCATATTTTGTGTCACAGCTTTTAAATAAGCAAACACAATAAAACAACACTAACATTCAGAAAAGTGTCACCAGTACAATAATTGAATTTTTACTAATAACTTTTGTTGACCAAAACAATGGTTTGATAAATTACATATTTGAAGAGTTTGAAAAGTGCCATTTGAAATTTTCTTCTAAAATGAGCATTTTTATCAGGCTCTTATGTTTATGTTCAGCTATTTCACTTAAAAGGTAATGAAAAGAACCTATATTGCCATTAAAGTGAAATGACTGAACCTAAACATGATAAAAATGCTAATTTTAGAGGAAAATTTGAAATGGCATTTAAAGACTTTTGCATCTGAACTCTTCAAATATGTAATGTACAATATATCAAACCATCTGAACTCTTCATTTACAGTTTTGTAAAAAAAAAAATATATATATATATATATGGTTGGTTTCCATTGTAACTTGCTTTCTGCTAATCAGTGAACTCTACATATTTTTCCTGGGCGATAATGTTGAAAATGTTTAAAATGTTTTAAGGTTTGCGTTATTTAAAAAAATAAACCCACCTGAGAAATGTTCACCGGAGTAAAAAGAGCTACAACTAGCCCTACAACAGTGTCATTAGGTTTACTTATATTGTAGTTGTCAACAACTCTTTGACAGTGTAACTCGGCACAATAAATGAGTTATAGTGAAGTGATCTCCTAAAAAGAGCATTTGAGCACCTGCGATACTAAATTTAAAACACTGGACTTGCGTAAATTCTCTATGAGAATTCACATGCTCATAGCAATGTTCTTTCTGCCTTTTGTAGAAGAACCTGAAGTGAGAACCAGGAAGATTGTGAAGGTGGTCACCCAGACCATGGTAAATGGAAAGGTGGTGGATGAATCCAGTGAAGTTGAACAGATTGAAGAACGAAAAAAGTGAGTCTGGCTCACAAGTGACACCTACATTCTTGCGCTTTATCAGTGGGTACACTTATCACAGGACTATTCTCAGTGATCTGTTCATCATTTTGCCAAAAAGTGAATAAACATGTCAGATATTACAAAGTAGTGACGTGTCAGCGGTCTTGATTTTTTTCTACCACCTCTTTTTCATCATGATAGAGATTGCAACATCTTATAGGACTATAAGACTTTACACCTTCGCATTCTCTCATGATTATCTGAATGTTTTGCATTTCTTTTCACTGATATTATTTCTTCTTCACTTTCTTTAGGTCTGATTCTGTAAGGCGAGTCGCAATAGAGCGGGTCATTTAAGAGTAGCACAGACCGAAAGTCACACAATGAAACTAAATACATACGATACTAGCTGATTTCCTGAATGAAGTAGGCCTACTAGTTTTAGGGACAGTGGTAGAAAAATGATATGTAGCTGTGGATGGGGATTTGAACCTGTCTGGTCACAGTGTGAGAACCTGAGCCAAAGGACGAAATCAAGACAGCCTCACTTTGAGAACGATGACTGAAAAAGCCCTGACACCAAACCTCTGTAGTGTCAGATGTCTTGCTTTTGTGAGGCTTTCTGGGTGAAACAACTACCAGCCCATCACGGTCCTTGTAAACAAGAGCCTTTACTTTGCTTTGCTCTGATAAATTCCACTATTATTGCCAGCCAGGTATAAAACTATTTAAGCACTTAAACAGACTTTCAGTAAATTCTAACAATTTACACAGGTCAGATTTATATACAGTGCTGCTTGAAAGTTTGTGAACCCTTTAGAATTTTCTATATTTCTGCATAAATATGACCCAAAACATAATCAGATTTTTGCACAAGTCCTGAAAGTAGACAAAGAGAACCCAATCAAACAAATGAGGCAAAAATATTTTCTTTGTCATTTATTTATTCAGGAAAATGGTCCAAAATTGCATATTTGTGAGTGGCAAAAGTATGTGAATCTCTTGGATTAGCAGTTAATTTAACACTAGAACTACCGGAATTCTATAACTAGGCTACTAGAATGGCCATAGCGGTCATTCTGACCGTTCAGACTGAACTGAATGCCATTTTTGTCATATCATATTTATATTTGAAGCTTCTTTTGAGGTTTTACAATGAAGCTTCGAATGTCTGTCGTCATATTTTATGATGCCATCACCCTAAAAAATGCTATATTTTTTTGTAATATATAATTATGTAAGACTAGACTGCTCCCAAATGTGTGTGCCTTGCTCGCTGTGTGTCCGGCAAGCGGGAGAGCAAAGGTTTTTCACCGCAGTGAAAATGTTGTAGTCTATTTAAAAGTCTAAATGCCAACCAATATGAAATGAACTTGAATATTTCAGTAGATAAAACATGTTGTGAATTTTGGAAATGATAACATATAGCCTATCTTTTTTTTCAATACATTGTGACTATTGTACTTTACAACGCTCTGGAGAACATTGAAAGTGTTTGGATCACACGAATCGGAAACTATGCAGCCACCAGTGGAATCATAATCCATGAATAAATAGATGTGTTATGACAGTACAGGTAGCCTAATAATAAACATTGTCACTCTCTCTAAAAAATACCCTAATTCGTTTTTTCTTTTTTAATTTATTTATTTCACAAAGTCAGTCTTGACAGTCGCAAAAGCTGAAATTATATGTTGTCTGTAATGCGAACGGTCAATTTGACTGCTATGGCCATTCAAGGTAGAAATACTCAGAACTCTTTTGTTTTGTAATTTTAATAAAATAACAATGTTGGAATAAAATATACACACATTTAGGAAAAGTCAGGGTATTTATATTGGTTTTATTTCAATAAATTTATTACACTGCCAAATTGAAAAAGTCAAAATGACTGCCTTGATAGTTCTAGTGTTAAAGGTGAAATTAGAGTCCATCTGTGCAGAGGTGTTTTCAGTCAGTGCAATGACTATCAGATGTCAGTACGTGACCTGTTTTATTCAAAGAACAGGGATATCAAAGTCTGATCATGTTTGTGGAAGTGAATCATGTCACGAACAAAGGAGATTACTGAGGACCTCGGAAAAAGAGTTGATGTTGCTCATCAGGCTAGAAAAGGTTACTAAACCATCTCTAAAGTGTTTGGACTCCACAAATCCACAGTCAGACAGATTGTGTACAAATGGAGGAAATTCAAGACCAATGTTACTTTCCCGAGACGTGGTCGACCAACAAAGATCTCTCCAAAGCAGAACGTGTAATAGTCTGTGAGGTTATAAAAGTTCCCAGGGAAACTTCTAAGCAACTAAAGGCCTTTCTCACATTGGCTAATGTTAATGTTCATGAGCCCACCATCACGAGAACACTGAGCAACCATGGTGTGCATGGCAGAGCTGCAAGAAGAAAGCCACTGATCTCCAAAAAGAAAATTGCTTGCTAAAGATCATGTGGACAAGCCAGAGGACTATTGGAGAAAGATTTAATGGATGGATGAAACCAAAATAGAACTTATTGTTTTAAATGAGAAGCTATTATGTTTGGAGAAAAGAACACACTGCATTCCAGCTCAAGAATCTCATCCCATCTGTGAAACATGGTGGTGGTATCATAGCTTGGGCCTGTTTTGCTGCATCTTGGCCAGGAAGCCTGCCATCATTGATGAAACAATGAAATCTGAATTATACCAGCAAAATCTCAATGAAAACGTCAGGACATCTGTTTAAGAACAGAGTCTCAAGAGAACGTGGGTCATGCTGCAAGACAACAACCCCAAGCACACGAGTCATTCTGCCAAAGAATGGTTAAAGAAGAACCAAGTTAATGTTTTGGAAAGGCTGAGTCAAAGTCCAGACCTTAATCCAATTAAAATGTTGTGGAAGGACCTAAGTAAACAGTTCATAGGAGGAAACTAAGTGGTTCTGCACTAAGGAACGAGCTAAAACTCCTACATGTTATTGTGCAGGACTGATCAGCATTTATAAGAAACTTCTCTGCAACAAAAGAGGGTCACACCAGAAACTGAAAGAAAAGATTCACATACTTTTGCAGCACGCAGATGTGTAACACTGGATAATTTTTCTCAATAAATAAATGACAAAGAAAATATTTTTCTCTCACTTGTTTGATTTGGTTCTCTTTGTCTACTTTCAGGACTTATATGAAAAACCGATGATGTTTTGGGTCATATTTATGCAGAAATATAGAAAATTCTAAAGGGTTCACAAACTTTCAAGCAGCACTGTTTCTATTACTTGAAAATCAGAATTTATTTTTCATTCTCAGTGCTGAATGAAACACCATACTACATCCAAAATACTGAATGAAATGTCTGTATTCATAATATTTATATGTAGAATTTTATCTACTAACCTATATCTATAGCAAAATATAGACAATTAGATTAGAGCACCAAAAGCAGTTATGCAGTTTTCAATATGGGGAATTCATAATTCACATTTCTTTTTGTCATTGTCTTTTTGATGATTATGGATGTGGAGTGCACATCTGACATTTGACAAAGGTGTGTGAAATGCTCAGAGTCCCAGCTCAGCTCTAGCACTCTGTGTATTACTCCATCTAAACCATTGTGCAGATGAGTAAACATTCTGATGCATACAATGAAGCATTTACAATAAACTTTAGACTGATCGGCCACAGACTCTTGTTTGGTTTCTGTTATCCATAAATTACTTATGAAACATCAGTTGACTTCTTTCTGCCTTACCATTGTTTTTGAACCACAAACATAATTATTGTAACAAATGCCATTTCAAGCTGCTGTCTATTGGGCTATATTACTGACAATAAAAGTGATATGGTGTCCTACCACTGCCTTTGGCAAATGAAGAGGGTTTCTGTCTTCAGCTGCTACAGTGCATTCAGTATCGTGATCCTTCCATTCAGTAGAAACCTCTCAAAACTATTTGTTTTACATGTCAAAATCCCCATAACAACAATCTCAAATACCTACTGTAAATGTATAATTGACTTAACAGACAATTATCAATGATGTAACTTAAAAATAAAATGGCATAACTTGCTTCCTTTGTACAACACTGCCTCCTTGTGGCGAGACTTACGCAAACTGGTTTTGTTTAAGAGCATCATCTTCTTCATCATCATCGTTATGTACATTTTTTTTTTCATATTCACGTGGGTTCCACAAAAAAAAAAAAAAAAAAAAAAAAAAAAAAAAAAAAAACACAGCAAGAATATAACGTGGACGTTGACAGCCTTAATTGTACGCTTGGAATAATAATAATAATAATTTACATTTTATGTTATATGCAATAATACATATTATTATATTATATTATTACATATATTATATATTAAATAGTACAGTTATTATTATTATTATTATTATTATTATTATTATTATTATTATTATTATCTAGATTGCAATTTTGGCTTTCAGGGATTCATATCACTTGCGACAGTCAACATCTCCATTCATGCAGGTTAAAAAAAAGAAAAAAGAAAAAAAGAATATTCATTTATTTTGGAATATTACAAATTCTAATAATAATTCTAATTCTAATTGCAATAATAATAATAATAATAATAATTGTAATATACTATTTTACTAAATAATATACAAGTGGTTTCCACAGAGACAGCATGAATGGAAAAGTGAACTGTCATAAGTAATATGAAACCTTGAACTCCTCTAAAGATCAAGAAATGCTACAGCAACAAATACTCATACTACTAAAGCAATAGTACATTTAAATTACGATGTATAATATTCAAGTGGTTTCCACAAAAAAATAAAAAACAAAACACGAGTGGATGAGTTAACTGTACTGAAACATTAAAAGTCTAAATAAAAATCATAATCATACTATTACTAGTTATACTAACAACAACACTATTGTCGTACTATTGCAATATTAAGTGGTCCCCCCCCCAAAAAAACCTGCCTGCTGGATGACCTTTTGTATTAAACGGTATAACTGTGAATAAATCTTTATTTTTTTCTGTCGTTAAGAATAGTCAAATTAATCTGTATACATACGACACGAATTTAAGGGGTTTTACAATTAGCCACCTGTATTTGTGTCCTGCCCCTTTAAATTTCGCCGACCAATCAGGAAAGTCGGCACATCCTTTTCCGTCTCAAGCCACACACTAAACACACAGGCGCTGTATGCTCATCCCAGGACAACAAAACACCCAGACAGAAAATAAAGCAAATTACTGCAGGTATTCATATTTTAAATAAACACTTATATTCACCTCATTCCTGTGACAATGTGTCTTCGTCGTCAGTTTTTTCTCCATTCTCTACAGTCGTCCATCCAGTGTTTCTGGTTTAGCTCTGTACAGTTTCCAGGCCTGGACTAACCACACTAACACCATCGTGCACACTTGAAACATTTTTGCTATCAGAAAATACAGACCACCATCTACATCTAAATATCATTATAATTATGTGCCTTTTAAACCTTTTAGCTAAACACGTGCGTTTGGAAACTAGACAGTTACAGGTAGGCATATATTACATGGTTATACTAAGTTTAAATCTGTTATGTTGTGTGTATTTAATAGTGCACCATGGCTCAGGACGGGGTGATACTGCAGTTCAACTTTCCCACATTTGGGGACTCCATGCTTCAAAAGATGGATGCTCTTCGTCGAGACAGACGTTTCTGTGATGTTGTAGTCCGCATCAATGACTTGGAAGTGCCTGGACACAAAGTGGTCTTTGCTGCTGGCTCCCCTTTCCTCAGAGACCAGTTTGTCCTTCAGGACTCACATGAAGTACAGATATCTACACAGCAGGATGCAGAAGTTGGACAGAAGCTTCTTCTGTCCTGCTACACTGGGACTCTGGAGTTTCCAGAGCTGGAATTAGTACACTATTTAACCGTTGCTAGTTTCCTCCAGATGGGTCACATTGTAGAGCAGTGCACCGAAGCTCTAAATAAATTCATAAAACCACACGAGGTCAAAGACGAGCGTGCATCATCCCGACAGCCATCGGACTTCAACCAGCGTGGCCAACCAGCTGTGGAGACAGTATGTGATGAAGAGGATGAGGTGGACAATGATGGAGAAGATGACTTTGATGATGATGAAGATGATGATGATGATGATGTGATCATACAGCCCAAGTCTCCGCCTGTGTTTAGAAACTCTCAGAGCAACAGCAGAGGAGAGGAAAGTCCCATTAGCATTGTTAAGGTAGAGTCAATAGATGAGCGAATGCCCGATAACTTCCAGAGTCGCTCAAGTCGCTCGCCAACACTGCGCTCACCAGAGCCACAGCACTCCCTGATAAACTCCACAGTGGAAACCCGACCTGCAGAAATCGCCATCAACCCTGCTGCTGAATATTCGCTGTCCCCACCTGGACCCAGCGGCTCCGGGAAAGGGAATCTTTGGGGATGCTCAAGGAATGCCGATAAGGGTATGCAGTGGTACCACCAGTGCCCTAAATGTGCTCGCGTGTTCCGTCAGCTGGAGAACTACGCCAACCATCTGAAGATGCACAAACTGTTTATGTGCCTCCTGTGCGGAAAAACATTTACCCAGAAAGGAAACCTGCACCGGCACATGCGTGTCCACGCCGGCATCAAACCATTCCAGTGTAAGATATGTGGAAAGACTTTTACTCAGAAGTGCTCGCTGCTGGACCACCTGAACCTTCACAGTGGGGACAAACCACACCGTTGTAATTACTGCGACATGGTGTTTGCACATAAACCAGTTCTCCGTAAACACCTGAAGCAGATCCATGGAAAAAACAGTTTTGATAATGCCAACGAAGGCAATTTGCTTGAAGGACTATAAATTCATATTAACGTCTAAATAAATTATATTAATATACACGACAGACGTAGACACAATTTGTCTTGAAGACAATTCTATTAAAAAGTGGTTCTCAACCAGGAGGTCAGGGTCCACTAGGGGCCCCAGAAAAGGCTCGTTCAATGCAAGGATGATAATTATAACAACAATGATAAAAGATATAGTTTCAAAAATCATTCTAAGTGCAAACAGATAACTGAGGCCACACCTCAGAATCACTTTCAGATGACTCGATAAAAACATTGACAGCCCGTCAGAATGCATTCAGTTTTAAAGAGCGCGAGCATTTAAAGCAGTTGATGACTACAGCACGTGTTTACAATAAACAGAACATTATTGTATGCTGGTGTGGATACTGATATAGTTATCATTACGGTTATTGTTATAGTTATCGGTCTTGGTGTGAATGGGCTTTAGGTTTGAAAATAATTTAAATGTAGTTCTATTAAGATCAACTGAAATTCTACAAAACACAAAAATAATAATTTACAACATGAAACTAACTCATTACGTTTTTGAGTTTATTTATTTTTAAAGAAAGAAGTACCAGAGGTACGTAATTTATAGGTACATAAATTTTTGACAAGGGTGGATTGGTGTCAAAAAGGTTGAGAACCACTGCTGTAAATGAATACACTAAATTACAAGAACTAAATGAAGTGTCCACTGATACATACATGTACAGTCAAAGTCAGGTTTAATGTCATTTTGTTTTTTTCATATTGCAGGTCAATGGAGATGTATTGAGTTGATTTTGAATGCTGCTGTGGCATCATTTGGCTGTCATATCTTTTGTAAAGATTCAAATATATTGTTAAAGTATATCCAATCAGACCATATTTCAGTTTTGAAAGCTAATGTATAACGTCCTCATTTGAAAACAGCTGTATTTGAACACTATTGCGCAACTCTTGGTCTGTAATAAATGTTTCCATGCTTCCATCTGTGTAAACATGCCAGAATTTGGAGAAAATTGCTGACACTAATAAATAATTGCAGATACTGCATGAAATGTGCACTTCTTTCTGTTAATGTTCATTATGCTATGTGAAAATAAAAGATCACATCAAATCAACATGTTAATACATTAAGGATTTCAACATTCAGATCGATTCCAACTTTGTTTATTTCTTTGCTTTTATGACATACAACTATGACAGAGCTGTATCATGGCGGCAAAGCATTAGCGTGGACACATAGCGTGTCGACCTCCGTCCACTGGAAGATTTACACCTGTTATAAATGTTGCTGCATCAGATGCCAGGAAGGCGATAGCATGAGCTACTTCCTCTACTTCACCTGGTCTGCCGAGAGCATGAGTCACCTTGCACTTCTCAAGGAACTGGAACAAAGCAGAAAACACATGATGTGTTATTTAGAAGCATGCATTACAGTCAAATTAGATAAAGCATTTGATCTGAACTCATCACCTGAGCATACTGGTCCTCATCAAGTCCTGCACGCTTGTGAACTTCTGTTATAATTACTCCTGGGCTGTTAAGACAAAGCATTTGTATTATCTCGATGTAACAATTCTATGGCCTGTAAAATGTAAAACAACAGAATGAAACTTACCAAACTGAGTTGACACGTACTTGCTTTGATGCCAACTCTACAATTAAGATGAGATGAGAAAACACTTGTTTGTAGAGGAGTAATACCCAAGCCCTTTGCATCAACTAGTAGAGGAGACCGGGGCTAGTTGCCACACTTTTTACTTTGGTGTATTTTTCAGGGCAAGTTTTGTATTGAAGTTCAATTTCTGTAAATGGACATAAAATTAGCTAAAAATATTCATCATTTCTGCCATTAACGCTCTCAGAGAATGCTGTCACACTTTATAGGGTAAGTTGGATTCACAATCTGCTATTAAACACCCAAGAAAAATGTAAAAGGAAACATGCCAAACCATTGGTTTGGCCAACAAATATTGTTATGTGTATAATATTTTATAGTATTGAATGTGAAACACGTGTGACAACTTGCCCCAAACTGAAGTTTATAAAACAAATACCCTTGGAAACAGTTCAACATTTCAGTTAAAATCAAAATTCATTTGATAGAAGAAAACTTTTGACTCAAGACAAATAGCTTTGGTCTGCTGCAAATAACATTAGAGATTCTAGATATCAAAGAGATACAGTATTATAGAGATACCTTACCAAGAGCAACGCAGCGTGTGAACTGGTCGATGGCTGATTTGGACATGCAGTAGGCAAGTACGCCAGGAAACTAATGGACAGAAAATGTTTAAGATGATCAATCAGGGCCTACAAGAATAAAACAATGAGCAATTATTTTATACTTATATGGTTCATTTGGAACTGATGTATAAACTCATCCAACTCACTGATCGTTGCCCATTCACACTGGACACATTCACAATCGAGCCTTTCGTTTTGATGAGATGAGGCACACAGAGATGAGTGAGATGATATATTGATCTGAAAGGGAAGAAAATGTGTCAAATGTAGTTTACCTGTCCTTATAAAGTCAAATACCCACATCTTTAAATTATTATCTACTGCACCCAGCGGGGCGCAAAGGTGTGCTATAGGATCCATGACAAAGTTTAGGGGAATAAAATAGTGTAAAAATAATGTTAATTATTAGATTAAAATAAGTTAATAAATGAGTAAATAAATAATATATTTAACAGTTCAGTACTACAATAAGTAGGAAAAATTTAATAATCGAACTTTAAAAACAAAACGTTATATTAACCGTATTTATAATATTTCATATTTATAGATAATAAACAAGAAACTACACACGTTTTTACATTTTATGTTGTGGGATTGGAGTACCTCATACGAGGGTAATCATATTTGGGGGTCTGTAGCATCTAAATGATTGAAAACCCCTGATTTATTGAATCCAGTGCAAATTCCCTAAGTTAAATAATACTTTACCTGACATTGACAGACATGACCTTGTCATACTGGGCCATGTCTGTTGTCTCTATACTGCCCATGGCGAGGATCCCTGCACTGTTGATGAGGACATCCAGCTTCCCAAAGTGAGCAATGACCTCTTCCACTGTCCTCTTCACAGTGTCCTCATCTGTTAAGTCTCCTGGCACTAATAAGGGCTAAATACATTGGACAGGAGCCATAGGGAGATGAGCATGTGTGAAGCATTAAAGCCTATTAACATCATTGAGACGGTATTTAACAGTCTGAAGAGATTCCAGTGTGTTTTACTTTAACTGCCCCACACGCCTCGCACTCTTTGGCGACTTTGGTGAGGTTGTCCACATCGCGTCCATTAAGCGCCAGCTGGGCGCCCAGCCTGGAGAACAGTAGCGCTGCGCCCGCTCCTATCCCTGAGCTTGCGCCGGTGATCAGCGTGACTTTGCCCTTTAAAGAGCCAACCTAAAACGCCAAATCATCACTTTTAAAGTTACTGTTCAGTGTGAAACTCAAACGCAAGCAGTATATCGATGTGATTGAGGTTTATGTCTCAACCACTGATCTATATTATCAATATTTAACAAGCTCTCTTTTAGAGAAGAGTCCTCCACCTACTTTGAACGCATCTGTAGTTGCCATTTCGACTCGTATGAGATTCCCAGCTCTCTTCTTCCTTCGCTCGCGTGCAATAGTGAACGAGTTAGTTACGTCACTGCGTACGTACAATCACAGCATTTAAGGGTTGAGTCCATTACTTTATTTCCAAATGAAGTCAGTCAAATATTAAACGCATTGTTCAGTTTTCTCGTGCCAGAGTATATATTTCTGTATTTTTATTATTAGACTGACTGATGCGGATTTTAGATATTTTATTGAGCATACTAGTGTTTACCTAAACATCCGGGTCACTAGCGTCATAACGATTTCAAAATTGTAGTCCTAATTTTTGCCTTTCAAAATCGTAGTTCACAAAAAGACAACGCAGAGTCACAACAAATTAAAGAGAAACCACTTCAGAAAACAAAGAGAAATTTTATCAAATATTTTTTTTTGTCCAAGTACATTGGATTTTTTTTTTTATTAAAAAAAAAATACCATACATTTAAAAGCCAATGTAAAAGATTATGGGGGAAACAGAGGCAAGTCAGTGTGTACAAATAACAACATGAAATTAAAAAAAGCTTTATACAACACAATGCATTATGAATTTTTCACAATGAAACCAATTAAATCAACCAGCAAATGGGTTGGCATGGATCGTAATATCCTTAATACGGACATCATTAAGAGGACGAAAAGTCTTTTCATTCACAGGGAGTTTCTCTAGTTCATCCAGAGTTTCTAGTCCATCTATAATTCTGTAACAAAGAATAAGTTTGTGTTGCAGTTCATTACCATCAACAATTATAACATCATTAAATAACAACTATTATCTTATTAATTGAAATGATCAAAATCACAAAAGAATGAATGAATCAATTAATAAATAAAAATAAATAAAACACACTAGCAAAAGACAAGTCAGAAACAAAACACATACTTTCCAAACACTGTGTACTTCATATCCAGGTGAGGCTGTTTTGCATATGTGAAGTAGAACTGTGATGCATTTGTGTTTGGTCCATTATTGGCCATGGCCACCACACCCCGGACATTGTGCTACATTAGACAGACATTAAAAGGAAGATTAAGTTCATTAAGTCTAAAAAGATGTTTAAATTGCGTTGCAAGTCAGTCTGGTCCAGACATGATTTACTACAATGCCAGATACTGTGGATGTTCCTTATTATTTTTGCAGAGTAGGTGATTAATAAGAGGCTTTCTTAAAACAAAGAATGTGATATTTTTTCCCACACAAACCACTTAAACATTAAAATTACTTTAATATCAATACATACTTTCAGATGTTCACTGAATTCATCTTCAAAATTTCTTCCCCAAATACTGGTCCCTCCTTTGCCTGTACCTGCGGGAAAAACATAACTTTAATAATTCAACCAAATAAACATTGACCTGAAATTGTTAAAAAAAAAAACAGCATTCTCTTTTTACAACTTTACAAGCTAAAAACTAAAGCTGTGAGGTAAGAAGAGAAATACATGATCAGTTACCTGTTGGGTCTCCAGTCTGGACCATAAAGCCCTTTATGTTTCGATGAAAAATACATCCATTGTAAAACCCACCAGCGCACAGTGCAATAAAATTCTACGAGGGGGAAAAAAAGAATTAACGTATGGAAAATATAATATCGCATATTCAAGATATGTGCCTGTGTGTTGGAAACAGTTGTCTTACTTCACAGCTTTTCGGGGCCTTCTCACAAAACAACTCTATTTTGATATCACCAAGGTCTGTGTGCAGAGTTACAGCCTAAGAAATAAGTGAGATAAATGAGTTCAGCTCATTTAATAAAGTAGAATTACATATTCATTAGAATAATTATTACTATAAGATCAATAATTACCAATTTGTAATGCAAATAATTACTTCATTCTGCTCAAAGACTAATACAGAAATTCAAGTTTCATTAACGTTAACTGTAATTTGGCCCGAGTATTCCTAACAACACAATACTAACATAAAAAAGATAAACCGTTAAACTAATGTATTCTATACAATATATAACTAAAACTATAAAGGTTAAACATTTGTTCTAGCAAAGTTCAGCATTCACAGGGAAGTAACGAGAAACCTTACCATCTTCTAAAACATACAAGCCGCGCTCAGCTAGTGTTTCACTGAATAACGTCCGATGCGATTGAACGAGGATAAAACATTGGTTCCCATTTATCACTACATACGCCACACGCTTTTAAAAACTGCATTTTCTCAGTCTGTGCATAAATAAGAGCAGTTTAAACAACAGTAACGATAATTATAATTAACCTGTTACTACTGTAGTTTTCATAAAGCTGACAAAAATCTAAAATCCAGTTATTCTTTATATAAAATAACATTCATTATAACAATTGACACAATTACTAAACTACTTCCAGTGGTTTTTATTGACACACTAAGAAAAGCGAGTGCTTATTCACTCTGTATGGCTTGATACATTTTGTGGCATTTACTTAATTTCTATTTTACATTTATTTTGCAAACAAACAAACAAAAAATAAAACAAAGGAAAGGAAACAATAGTGGATTTATTAAATACAAATAATAAAGTAGTCAACCATAAATATATCAAATGGTTACAAACATGTGAACACTGGAAACATTGTAATACTGGTTAAAAAAAATACCACTGACATTAAAAAAAAAGTCTGACAAGCTTTATAGATGCACAAAGTTGAACGGCACTTACCTGAGTAACTTCTGAAATTCTATTAGCTTAGTTTCCAATGTGTGTGTGTATACATACAGGGAAGAATCAAACAAACAAGCTTCTAAAACCCTACACCGTTTCATACTTGAGGTAAAATGGTAAACATGCAAGCTATGTTTAATAACCGATCAACAGTAACAAGTTTGTTAACACATCAACAAATTGAATATGGCTCTTACAATGGTGAGACAAAACAGCTGTTAATCCTACACAAAGCTCAAAGTAACATGAAGTATTAACCTGCATCACACACTCAAAGTTATAATGCAATCAATGTCAAAACTGCATTGCACACATACATAACACTTTAAATGTCTGATTGTCATCTTAGCTGTCACGAGAACATCATGACCTGTGTAACTGTAACAGAAAACATTTAGTGCAAAGTCGAGGGTACTAGTCTACTTCACTGTGAATGTTTACATGTCTATCAACTGAATGCAATGGATAATCTACCTTTGCAAAGGGTGAACAGTTCATTAGAAATTGTTAATTGATCATTCTCAAGGCATTTCAAAGTGAGCAGACAGGTGAAAATAAGGTGCTGTATTTGTAAGGTATAATGTAATCAAGGCTTTTTCTAACTTCTTAGAAAAAGTAATATTGCTAATACTAATACAGTAATAATAATACTATGCATTTATACAAAAGAAATACATGTAGATAGTGATACAAACATCACCATCTATATTTTGTACTTAGCCTTCGTTTTTGCATCAACTAAATAAATACTGCAAACATGCACACATCAAAAATTATTTGTGCAATCATAAATACTCAGTTAACACACATTATTAAACTTCCAATAAAGACAAGGATTTTAAGATGACTGTAGACAATAGTAACTCACTATTGGGTAAAAGTTAATGAATACTGAATATTCGTTAAATTGAAAAAGGAAAATGATTCATGCAACAGATGACTTATTGTCAGTATGTCAAAAAGATTGTACAGCATAATATTGTGCCGGTAACATATAGGGTTTATATAAACAAACATTAAGAAGTTATGTAGTGCTCTCAAAGTCTTAGAAAATATTAACCAGTTATTCACATTTTAATGAGGAGCAATTTGAACAGCTTGGCCCAACAATTTCAAATAAACAAGTGTTATTTAACGGTAAATTGTAAAAACTGTAAACCCTAATTGAGTTGAAGTCTTCAACCATACAGATACATGATTTAAGAACAGGCAATAGTATAGCTAATAGTATAGAATAGGAGAGTGATTTCACAGACACTTACACAGTAACACTTGTATAAAATGTAGTCATAATGTTTATAATAAAATACAGTAACTGAATAGTGTTGAGTATATTAAGGCAAAAATGAACAGCACCTTAATCCTGATGTAACATCTGATCTGCTCACTCCTCAGTGTCTATCATCAGAAATGCCATGGCTGTCTGTTATAATAAAACATGACATGCCATAATGTGAAATACTTACTTTTTCCTTTTGTCTTTCAGGAAATATTTTAATGAACCCTGAAATATTTAACAAACATGTATAATTTTCTATTATCTGGATTTAACTCACGCCATTTAAAATCTTCACATAGGCAAGTGCTCTCAGGTTCATGCATCTGCTTCAAGAAGCCTCTTTGTCAGTTCTCCACAGCTGCTCTTTGACCTCTGAAGGTAAAGTGTTGAAAATATTGTCCTCCACAATTAGACAGCTCCTCTTCAGCAATCTGCACTCCCCAAGTTCTACAGGAAGGCCTTCCAGCCTGTTTCCCCTCAGCTCCAGCTGTGTCAGACCGGTGAGCTCCCCAAACCGTGACGGTAGGGACTGCAGGCAGTTGTTTCCGAGGTTCAGTGTTCGCAATTTCTTACACTGAAACAACTCAGGGGGGAGTGCCTCAATCTATGAGGAAAAATAAAAGCAGAGTTGACAGAGATCAGAAAACCAAGTTGAGTTAAAGTACAATCAACATTACTCACATTAATTTTACGGGATTTACAAAGAACATACTTCTACTTGCATCTCATCATAAGTGCAGTAGCACTTTTTCTTGAACCAGTTGTTTTATTTATTATCTATTGCTATCTAGTAAAAATAATAAAAATAAATTGATCATCATGTATCAAAGAGTAAACAACAACAAAATCTGCATCAGTGGCAATTACACAAGCTACATAAATACAAGCTTTAGCAGTGGTTTTATCATTAATGAAAATTAAAAAGCTATAAAAAAGAATTCTTGTTAATTTACATTACATTAGAAACTAAGCTAAAATATTTTCATGACTCCAAAATAAAAAAAGGCCACAAATTAATATGAATTATTGTTTTGATACATGGTAAGTTGTAAAACATGAAAATTGCATTATATATGAAAATACTAAATAAAATTCCAATGCGGAGCAATTCAGCACTGTTGAACATTTTTAAATGATACCAGGTAGAGAACGAATACTGGCAGCCCAAAATATGAAATAATCAAATAGTAATAATAATAATAACCACAAAGTACCAAAACTAGACATCCCCCCACAAAAAAAATAAATAAATAATAATAATAAAACAAAAAAATTAAAAAACAAAACAGAAATAAAAATAAAATTAAAACTACATTCATCCTGAGCTAGACTTACCCTATTGGCAGTTACAGCAAGGGACTGAAGGTTCTGTAGAGTCCCTATATCTGATGGGATGTCAGTCAGATTGTTATGGCTCAGATCAAGAAACCTCAGCTTCCGGCAGAAAAAGAGCTGATGTGGCATCTTCTCAATCTTGTTGCGGTTCAAATAGAGGCGCTCCAGGTTGACCAAAGTACCTATCTGAATAGGTATGTATGCAATCTGATTATACCACAACTTTAGACAGACAAGTCTATGAAGATGCTGAAAACTAATGATCTCCTCAATGGTTTTCAGGTTGTTGTCTTTAAGATCGATCTCCTGTAAATTGTGCAGGCTGAAGATGGAATGAGGTATGCGCTCCAGATCACAGCGGACGAGCTCCAGCTCGGACAGGTTCACCATCTTCTTTAAGCTGTTGAGCACCATCAATTTGGTGCCTTCGTTGTTGATGGACAGCTTCTGGAGGTGCATTCCAACATCCGTGACCACCTGAGGCAGCTTTGTAAGGTTACTTTTCAGTCTCAAAACCTTCAGTCGCTTCAGCTCTCGCAAACCGTCAATGACGATGTAGCGATTGTTATCAGCACTAAGGTTCCCAGTAAGGTGCAACTCGCTTAAGTTCTTCAAGCTGTAGATCCACAGAGGAATCTCCTTTATGTCAGTGAACTTGATGTGCAACGATTTCAGGTGCTCTCTCAGAAACGCAAGAGCTGGAGCCTCTATTTTGGCGGGTGTGTGGTACAGCCACATCTCTCTGAGGTTAGTCAGCTGGGCAATGATTGGTGGGATGGTGACATCAGGGATGAGCTCAAGCTTCAGGACCTCCAGCTCCACCAAGTCAAAGACCGTGTCTGGAATCCCACTGAGCATGAACAGGTGGAGCTCCAGCTTCTCTTGGGAGTTTTTGGTGATCCTCTGCCGAAGCTTTTCCAAAGTCCATTCGTTGTTGAGGTTCAGCTGGCGAAGTTTGTTCTCGCTCACCTCCGAAAGGAACACCGCAAACCGCTTGGAATACAGGGGGTCGTACTGGTCAATCATATGCAGCATGAAGGCGAAGTCGTTTTTCACATCTGGGATGTCGCTGTAGCTGCTCTCCTCTCGGATGGACTCAAACGAGTACTTCTTGAGAGAGCGCCGTAGCATCCAGCTGAGGGTGTACACACAGATCATCCCGTACACGATAACTAGACTAATGTAGAAGCAGGCTAAGATCTTGAAGAGAGTGGCCAAGGGATGCGCACAGTTGTACATGCGATAACCAGTGAGACTCTCAATGTCCACGTTGCAGTCGACGCTGAACTGAATATTGTGGACATAGTAGCCGGTGTAGCAGATAATAAGAATAAACTTAACAACTTTGATGATAGTCTGTCGGATGTAGAGTCGGTAGACTATATCGCCTTCTTCAACGTGAATCCGAAACTTCTTTACCTTCTCAAACAATGCCTTCGCTTGTTCACCTTCCTTTTTGTCCAGGACACCAGTCTCAGAGTGGTCTACGATTCCTTGCTCTATACGAGATCTGGTGGTCGACAGCATGGGAACACTCGCCTCAACGTCTTCACTCACATAAGAAGCCTTCTTATCAAAGGAGCCGTTCATTTTCACCAGAGCTTTGGGGTCGCTTTCCTCCACGACGGTTTCTGACAGAGCTCTTGTGGTCCAAGGTGAGTCAAAACATTTCAGTAGGATAGACACAAAATGTTCCAGTTTAGAGCTTGTCCAAGGGAACTTGAACCAGAAGTTGCTGCAAGCCAGAAAGATGAGAGTATGCAGCAGCACCAAATATGGGAAATACTTAGCGAACCAGTGAAGCCTGTTTTCATAGCACACAGCATCGACATAGTTGTACTGGTGGCGATCGAGGTCGTACTGGATTCCTTGAGGCTCAAGGGTCAAGGGCACAGAAAATGTGGCATTGAAATACTTTCTACAGGTCTTGTTAACTACCCACTTGCAAGGCAGGCAGATCATCTTGTCCTGCGTGACCTGAAGCGTGCCCCCGAATACTGCGATCATCAGCATTACCACCGATAAATAGTCTGTGAACACATCCCACCATGGCTTTAGGATGCGATACGTAGGTTGCGTATCCACAAAGTAGCGCAGCTCAGTTATGGGAATCATGATTTACCTGAAATTAAATTATTGGCATGGTAATTAAACACCTATACATTTAAATCACACCTTGAATGTCAACGTAGACATTTAAAATTGTCCCACTACTGCAAACTAACTCTACATAATCTCCCACCATAAACATCTGAAACATACTTTACCAAAGTTGAGGATGGCTGTCTTCTCCGGCTGTGGCTGCTACACAAGAAGACTCCGCCAAAAGAATGCTCTGGCTTTCTTGTCATCTATTATTAGCCATTTCCGATAATAACACTGAAGAATTGTCTCCTCTGGCTACGGAGAGTCCGTGACCCCAGGGTTCAAATCCTGTTTGTCTAAGGCAGGGCAGTGTGTCTGAAGCAGTGTCTCTTCAGTTGGATCTTACTGAATACTCCACATGTCCAGTCAGGAACTGGCACTCATCACAGTCCTTTTTCTCAGGATGGGACGCAGATATCCTGTCGTGATAAAACAGCATACAATACAATGTCTGAAATGTGCATTCTGCGTTTTCTGGGAGCAATTTCTAAGCAGTTTCAATCTTAGTTTCTCCCTGAGGGAAAAGGAACGGGTTGAAAACTTATTTCCTTTCTATTCACTTTAAACATTGTGGTTAAATGAGTGACATAACGGACTTGTGCTTATATAAGACTTGCTTACACATCCTAATAACAGAGATTTGAAAGATAACATTATAATGGACATTACATTTTAAAGAGGATGATGAGATAATAATCAAGATGTTGACCGACTACTAAGAGACTAGACAACTGGATTAAACCAGTTCATTTCTGAATCCTCTCAGCTTGATATGGCGAGTCTCCTAGAGTTTACCGTCAAAATATTATTTACGCACGGAAACAATAATAAACAAATAAACAAACAGGCACTGTCCTGTTCTGTGTAATCACAAGTAGACTCGTCGCTCAGCGCCTGAATGACTGCATGTGTTATTATTAGTTTGCTGCTTTGTATAAAGGGCAGAGTGTCTTTGTTTAACTAGTCGAGGGAAACTGTTCGGCGTTTGACAGGATCATGTACTCACCCAGCTGTGTGCTGCCGCCTCTGCTCCATGTGTTTGCTGCCGGACTGATGAGCTCGGATTGCCAGAGAGGAAAGTGGCCGAACCCAAGACAAACAGCGCAAATTGCAATCTCCGCTGCAGGGGATCAAATATATTTTTCATAATCAGTTTATTACACTAGAGGGCACTGCGAACTGAGTTTTGGATTTTGCCCTCAGCTTCATTGTACGTATCATTATCGCCACTCACTGGACTGGAGCGGGAATCACAACCTGAATCCTCAGAACTGTTTTTCTGTTTTTCTTTACGACTTTAAATCGTATCTAAGCACTCGTGTTACCCCAGCAATCCATTTCACGCTTTAATGGTTAATTTATCATATGTATTATGATTTAGGTGTGCTCTGAAATAACAGTTGTATATATATATATATTTCTGTCTTTTGTCTGAAAGTGTATAAATCAGTTCCTCACCTGTTTTATGTTTCCTTACATTAATAATTTTAGTATATTTATTTGTCATATTCCTAGAATATTGTTAATATTTTGTATTATGGATCTTTTCCATGATAAAGAATCAGGAATTATTTTAGTATGATATGAGCATGAAATATGAAATATTCATTCATAAGGCAACATGCCTTCAAAACCAATTCTAAAATGGAATGTAGGTCTACTCAAACTCACTGTTATGTTCACTTCAGAAAATCTTATCCAATAATAACAAAGACTATGAGAACATTTCGTTTTTTGTTATTATTATTATTAGCTTCATTTTTCTTCTAATGAATGCTTGAATGAATGAATGAATGAATGAATAATTATTACTTACTTATGTTTAATTCTATGCACCAAATCCATAATTGTATTGGATGAAGAAAAACAATTTTAAATTATTATTATTATTATTATTTTATTTGTTTTTATTTGTTTATTTATTTATTGTTCAGGAATCATACATATGCATTGCGTCACTAGCTACCAGTGTAGGATCCATTTTTGAATCTCAGTGCAGTAAATCTGCATATGGAGAGGAAGGTGGTCTGTTTGGGATTGTGTGTGTGGAAAAAGACATCTTCTTGTCTAAACTAATTATTGCAATCAGCTAATTATTGATTTTGTTCACAAGCTGAAACAAATATACAAATGGTAACATATATTTTTGACATTTGCCTAATCAACTAATCAACACCAGACTATATGATCATATTTAATAAATAGTAACTTAAATGGTTAAAAACAAAAAACAAATTAGCAACAAGAAGGACTATGATAGCTCTTAAACTTCCAGCTCATGGTTTTATGCAAGCAATTATTTGTAATTTTTTTGTTACATTCAATGATCTCTCTCTCTCTCTGTCTCTCTCTCTATGTATTTATAATAGATTAATGGTTGCATTCCATATGTTTATACTGCACTATAACTTTGCTTACTACACTTTGGCAATAACAGGCCAGGCCTGCCACACACAGCTGTGCCTGTGTGTTCTTTATGATCTGTTTTTCTGTGGGTAGAGGCTCCCTTTCACACTGATCCGATGTCTTCTTTTCGACCTCAATTCAATGCATCACAAGTGACACCACAATGTGTTCTCAGATCAGCAGTAAGCAAAGCATTTCACCAAAATCTTCATCAAAAGTTAGTGTCAGGCTATGTGTCACCGTTTACATTTCCCACAGCAGGAGGCTTAAACAAGGCCCAGTTCATCCAGAAAGACTGCAGGTTATGTCAACAAAGCCGCAAACTCTGCTTGGCTCATCTGTTGAATGTACAACCCGAATTCTGGAAATGTTGGGACGTTTTTTAAATTTGAATAAAAGGAAAACTAAAAGAATTTCAAATCACATGAGCCAATATTTTATTCCCAATAGAACATAGATAACATAAATGTTTAAACTGAGAACTTGTACAATTTTATGCACAAAATGAGCTCAGTTCAAATTTGATGCCTGCTACAGGTCTCAAAATAGTTGGGACGGGGGCATGTTTACCATGGTGTAGCATCTCCTCCTCTTTTCAAAACAGTTTGAAGATGTCTGGGCATCTAGGTTATGAGTTTCTGGAGTTTTGGTGTTGGAATTTGGTCCCATTCTTGCCTGATATAGGTTTCCAGCTGCTGAAGAGTTCGTGGTCATCTTTGACTTATTTTTCGTTGAATGATGCGTCAAATGTTCTCTATAGGTGAAAGATATGGGCTGCATTTCCCAAAGGCATCGTAAGCTTAAGTACATTGTAGACCCTTTGTCTGACCATAGAACACTTTTCCACTTTCAGTCCATTTTAAATGAGCCTTGGCCCACAGGATACAACGGCGCTTCTGGACCATGTTCACATATGGCTTCTTTTTTGCATGATAGAGCTTTAGTTGGTATCTGCAGATGGCACGGCGGACTGTATTTACCGACAGTGGTTTCTGGAAGTATTCCTGGGCCCATTTAGTAATGTCAATAACAGAATCATGCCGATGAGTGATGCAGTGTCGTCTGAGGGCCTGAAGGCCATGGCCTTCCAACAAAGGTCTTCGGCCTTGTCCCTTATGCACAGAGATTTCTCCAGTTTCTCTGAATCTTTTGATGATGTTATGCACTGTAGATGAGATTTGCAAAGCCTTTGTAATTTGAATTTGAGTAATGTTGTTTTTAAAGTGTTCCACAATCTTTTTAAGCACTCTTTCACAGATTGGAGAGCTTCTGCCCATCTTTACTTCTGAGAGACGCTGCCTCTCTAAGACATCCCTTTTATAGCTAATCATGTTACAGACCTGATGTCATTTAACTTAATTAGTTGCTAGATGTTCCCCCAGCTGAATCTTTTCAAAATTTCTTGCTTTTTCAGCTCTTTGTGTCCCCCGTGCCAACTTTTTTTGAGACCTGTAGCAGGCATCAAACTTGAAATGAGCTTATTTAGTGGATAAAAGTGTAACATTTCTCCTTTTAAACGTTTGTTATGTTCTCTATGCTCTATTGTGAAGAAAATATTGGCTCCTGTGATTTGAAAGTCTTTTAGTTTTTTTAAAATTTAAAAAACGTCCCAACATTTCCGGAATTCGGGTTGTACATGCACTCATCTTACCAGCAAACATACACTCATTCACATCCTTCTCTTCACTCTCTGAAGCAGAAGTCTCCAAACTCATCCTTTCTAATCATCCTACTACTTGTCCGCTTGATCCAATTCCATCTCATCTCCTTCAAGCCATTTTTCCTACAGTTGTACGAGCACTCACTCACATAATTAACACATCCCTTCACACTGGTGTTTTTCTCTCAGCGTTTAGACAGGCTCATATAAACCCACTACTTAAGAAACCCACCCTTAACCCATCTCTTTTAGAGAACTACAGACTTCCCTTCTTCCTTTCATTGCAAAAAACACTTGAGCTGTGTTCAACCAAGTCTCTGCCTTTCTCACAGCCTCCTTGACAGCAACCAGTCTGGTTTCAGATGTGGACATTCAACTGAGACTGCCTTGCTCTCAGTTGTTGAAGCCCTGGCAAGAGTGGATTCAGAATCTTCAGTACTTATCTTGCTGGATCTGTCTGCTGCTTTTGACATGGTTAACAAACAGATCCTCCTGTCAGGGCATCTCAGGAAACGCACTCCAGTGGTTTGAGTCTTACATCTCAGATAGGTTCTTCAAGGTATCTTGGAGAGGTGAGGTGTCCAAGTCGCAACATCTAACTACTAGGCGCCTCAGAGTTCTGTTCTTGGACCACTTCTCTTCTCTGTCTACATGGCATCACTAGGTACTGTCATTCAGAAACATGGCTTTTCATATCACTGCTATGCTGATGACACTCACCTCTACCTCTCATTCCATCCTGGTGATCTGACGATAGCTGCTCACATCTCAGCTTGTCTAACAGACATTTCTTGCTGGATAAAAGACCATCACCTTCAGCTCAACCTTGCCAAGACAGAACTACTCGTGGTTCCATCAAACCCATCGTTTCATCACAATTTCACCATCCAGTTAGGCACATCAACCATAACTACTTCAAAAACAACCAGAAACCTTGGAGTTATGATTGATGATCAGCTGACTTTCTCAGACTACATAGCTAAAACTGCCCGGCTTTATTCAACATCGAGAAGATCAGGCCCTTTCTTTCGGAACATGCTTCGCAACTCCTTGTTCAAGCTCTTGCTCTGTCCAGGCTGGACTATCGCAATGCTCTCATGGCAGGTCTTCCAGCCAGTTCTATCAAACCTTTACAATTAATCCAGAACGCGGCAGCAAGATTAATTTTTAATGAGCCGAAAAGAATGCAGGTCACACCTCTGTTTATCAATTTGCACTGGCAACCAGCTGCTCGCATAAAATTCAAGGCATTAATGTTTGCCTACAAAACCACCACTGGCTCTGCACCCCTTTACCTAAATTCATTACTTCAGACTTATGTGCCCTCTAGAAGCTTGCATTCTGCAAGTGAACGTCACTTTATTGTGCCATCCCAAAGGGGCACAAAATCACTTTCACAGACTTTTAAATGAAATGTTCTGGTGGAATGGCCTGCCCAACTCA
This sequence comes from Acrossocheilus fasciatus, assembly GCA_036784905.1. NCBI lineage: Eukaryota > Metazoa > Chordata > Actinopteri > Cypriniformes > Cyprinidae > Acrossocheilus > Acrossocheilus fasciatus. The sequence continues at coordinate 22,409,826 of CM071942.1, forward strand.
ATCAGAGCAGCTGAGTCCTTGGCCATCTTCAAGAATCGGCTAAAAACACATCTCTTCCATCTTTATTTGGCCAATCTAATCTGCTAGAGTTAGAATTCTAACTCTAGCACTCGCTATTCTAATTAGATTCTAAAACAACAACAACAACAAAAAACTAGCTTTAAGAAATCTTTTTGTATTCTATCTATTTGTTTTCTTTTTATTTATTATACATTTAACAAAAGCAAAAAGGCCTCAGCTTGCTCTATTCTTTTTCTATTCTATCTGTTTTCTTTTTATTTATTATATAATTAAAAAAAAAAAACTTTGCTACGTGTACTGTGTTAAGCTAAATGAGACTTGTTATAGCACTTGCATATCATTGCTCTTTTGTTGATTTTGATTGCTTCCATTGTCCTCATTTTTAAGTCGCTTTGGATAAAAGCATCTGCTAAATGTAAATGTAAAAGGTTGATTTCAGACTAAAGGTGAGATCACACTTACCGCTGTTCTGTGAATTTACGCAGGCAAAATACGGTAATTTCTACAGGAATCACTGTTGAAATTACCGTCTAGACAGATATATATAGAGAGCCAATAGATAATGGATAGTTTTTTGTCTGCAAAATTTTGCTAATATGACCACACCGTAAAGCAATAATTTGCCTTAAGGTGCCTAAAATGGCATGTAAATGATTTAGGCTCACTAAAATCACACCAGGCAATGAACTTAAAAGATAACAACACAACTGGCTTATTTTATGTGCTATTTACTATGATGCTTATGTTTTTTTTTTTGTCCTTTTTGTAGCTAAGACAGCCTTTCGTCACTATGTTATGTGCATCCCTTTAAAGGGCAGCCACTTTAAGCATGTTAAATTCCTTTAGACACTGCAACAGTTGTGATATGACATCATACTGCAGCATCTGAATTAAACACATAACAAATAATAATAAATCCAAAATGTACAAAAAAATAAATAAAAAAATGTAATTAAGCAAATCATCTTCTCCACTTTTCTGCAATGCTGCAAACTTTAGAAGTTTGAAATGCTGCAGCTTTAATGTTTGTGCTCTTCTAATTCAGTAAAGAAGTCACACTGTGATGTATCAATCTTATTATTCTTATTATAAACTTATCTTATTATTCACACGTCTTCAAGTCATACAAATTTTGCATGTCAGAGTTTGCAATATTGGAACTTTGGAATGCAGCAAAATGTGTATGAATGGAACTGAATAGAACGAACATTGTAGTGTGACCTCCCCTTTTTTCCTGTATAGACTGAGCATGGTCATCAAAGATGTAGGAATGGAGTCACATAAGTAAAAGAATGAACACACACACACTTTTAAGAGCCACTCAACTCTGACAACCCACCCAGTGTTTTTTTTTTTTTTTTTTTTTTTGATTGACGTTCAAGTTCCCAGTTGGGTTTTGATCTGACAGCTGCAGGCTTGAAGCTTTCAGTGACCTCAGTGGTCCCCCACACCAGGTGGTCTTTTCATTCCAGTGAATTCCTTGCAGCTATTTATCACCAAAAGTGAGAGAGAATAGTTAAAAAACTGTTTAATACAGTTGGGAATTCTTCACAACCAACATCCAACCAATTAAACCATTCTGTGAATTCTTGCAAACAGATATATCTCCTCCTGTCGTTTTTGTCATTTCAGCTCCAAAGCTGTGTTTGTCTCAGTGCTGAAGCCCCTTTTCTGTGATACTGTGATTGTCATTTATGCTAAACACCTCTCTCTCTCTTCCCAAGGCAGTCTCATAATAGAGCTTGACTCTGAATGGAGCCCTTATTCCCAAGAACGAAAGACACAAGAAAGTTAAAAAAGGGGCATCAGACTTGTGAAAAATGTGGTTTAGGCAATGATGTAAAGTGAATTGAGCTTCAAACATTGAGGAAGTAGGCTCATGGATGCTAAGTGGAGAAGAGGGAATAAAGTACGCTTTTAGTTCACCAGACTGAACGAGCCATTCAGAGGAATGCTGTCCGCTACTTGGATTTGTTCACAGAACAATAGCCATTCAAGCATTCAGAGCTGCTAAATTGAAATGTTTTCTCCTAGAGTATGACTACACAGTGCGGTCTGAGCAGGATCATTACTTAGATTACATCATGGTCCCCCCCCCCCCCCCCCAAACTTAGCATTTGGGTTAACAATGAATCAACAAAACGCTAACAAATGTTTGAGCACGACATGGTCATTTTTATTAATAATATTTGCAATTTAAAAAGTATTTGGACTCTTAAGACACATCTAAAAATGTCTGGATGTTATTAAGTTAGATACAAAATAACAAACCAAGTAGCATATACTAACAAATGATGCAAGAGCTGTTCTCAGGACTAATTTCACTTTTCTGAGTCATTTTTGCAACAGACTTTTTAAATGAAAGGGAACAGTTCACTCAAAAATGAAAACTTGTTGAAAATGTACTCACACTCTGGCTAGCTGAGATGTGGATGAGTTTGTTTATTCATCAGAGCAAATTTGGAGAATTTTAGCGTGACGTCACTTTCTTATCAATGGATAGTGAATGGATGTCGTCAGTAAGTCCAAACAGCTGATAAAAACATCACAATAATCCACAAGTAATTCACATGACTCCAGTCCATCAACTGATGTCTTGTGAAAAGCTGAGCGTATTTAAGAAACAAATCCATCATTAAGACATTTTTAACTTCCAACCATTGCTAAAATATGAGACTTCTATCCTTAATAATTTTGATGTGGGATGACAACAAGAGATGGACATTTTCACTGGAGGAAGCATTATTATGGCCATAAGTTAAAAGTTCAAATTTAAAACACCTTGATAGATTTAAATGGTTAAAATAGTTTAAAATAAATGTCACTTTTAAAGCATTTTATATTCAAAAAAAGTCTAATATTCTGTTATCAATAATGTAAAAACATTTAGCTGTCCACGAAAAAATTGGTGTAGGATTTACTTTTAAAGCAATTCTCACTCAGAATTTTTTTGTAAATTTCACAGATAATTACAAAGAAATACAAGTAACATTCATTTAAATGTGAAATTTCAAAGTAGAAATGCTGATATAGTATTTCCTTGTATCCCTTACAGTGTTTTACAGTGCATATAAATTTTGGTTTCTTTGTTTGTTAGAAGGACAACAGAGTCTCTTTGCAAATGAATGCTACAGTACATGATTTTTAATTATATTTTAACATTTTTTTCCACCAATTTCAGGACCTTGTTAAGTTAAATAGCTATTTAAGTGGTCAATAAAACAGTCAGAAGTTGTCTGCTGTCCATCTTGGATGTTTGTTCAGCGAGTTGGGCACTGCATATGTAAAGCGTGTTGTGAGGGAAGGCAGGGGCATGCTGTGAATGAATGGAGAAGGGGGCTGCATTCCTGGGCCAGGGCTTAGTCGACTCATTCGAGTGGGAGTGTGCAACAGGCTGTGAGAGTGTGTATGTGGTGAGAGTGTGTGTGAATATAAGGGAGTGCAGTGCAACAACCAACCTCACAGCTAATTAGTTCAACCCTTGACAAAAGGTGGGCCAGCCACTGAAGAGAACCCCCGGGGCTCCACAGACTGCTCTGGAGGCTAGAGAGGAGAAGGCTAATAGGGAACCTCCTCATGTTCACCCTTTCTGGAGCTTAACTGATGTTTTAAACTTCTCCAGAGCATGTGAGAGCTGGAGACAGAGAAGGAGGATTGCTGCAGGACGTGTGGGACTAGCAGTTGGAGATCATGTCTGGACCAGATTCTGATGATGACAGAACATTCAAAGACTGTGAGTAAGACCTTGCAAACGTATTTAATAAAATGTGAATATTGTGATCGCTTTATATTCTTCAGTGTCATGAAGAAGCAATGCAGCATCTCATAGATGAGAATTATATAGGGGGAAGTTGTGTGTCCTGTTGGGTCAACAAGACTAACTGAATGTCAAATAAGTTTTTTTTTAATAAATAATACACACTGTGGATTAAGTCTGAGATTTCAATATTAAGGGGGTTCAACCCCTTAAGTAAATATGAAGAGATGACAGTTATCCTTTAAGTGTGGAAGGTCACAGGTTTTAGTCTTGCTCTGCTGACAATTTAGATAAACCAATTAAAAATTGCGTCTGATTGTCAGTAGATATATAATGTTTTTATTACTTTTTGTTAGAATTTATTATTTATACTAATACAATCCCCATTTTTTAAAGAAAGTATTTTTTTCAACAAGATCACAATAAAATTATATATATATATATATATAAATACAGTAACACCATTTATGCTGTTGCAAAAGAGTTCCATTTCAAATAAATGCTGTTCTTTTCAATTTTCATTCCATTCATCAAAGAATCCTGAAGTATCACGATTTCAGCAAAAATATTAAGCAGCACAAATGCTTTCATATGTTTTCATGATTTCTAAAGAATCAAGACATCGAAGACTGGAGTAATTGCTGCTGAAAATTCAGCTTTGCCATTAAAGGAATAAAATGTAAAATAAGTAGAAAACAGTTGTTTTAAATTGCAATATTTCACAATAGTACTATTTCTATTGCAGATTTAATCAAATAAATAAAGCCTTAGTGACCATAAGAGACTTCTTTCAAAAACAGTGTTAACATCTCCAAACTGAATGGTAGTTTAAACAAACTCACTTACATACTTTTTTTTTGTAATTAAAAATGGCCAGTAGCATTCTGGGGTAGGGTAAGGGTAAAGGGGATAGAAAATGCAGTTTATACATTATAAAAACCATTACGCGCATACATATGTGTTTTTGTGTGAATTTACTGGAATGAAGAGTATTCCGATGTGATTTGCAGATGAGAATGTAGACGACACACTCTGTGCTAAACATTGGCTCTATATGCCATCTATGACTAAGGCTGCCACTCACTACAGGGAATGATGATATTTTAAAATATTTCATTTTTATCAACTAGTCAGGGAAGGATACAGAGAAATAGCCTCAGATTTTTAAGGGCCTTTGATGAAACACAACCTTTTGATTGAACCAAAGCTCATTCACAAACAATGCAGCTCATATCCCTTACGAAAAAGAAGTTTATTCAAGTGCGCTATTAGTATACTTCTTTTAAACTTAAAATAGGAGAGTGTACTTTTAGTGTACTTTTCATGTACTTCTCAGAAATGGGCTTTATGTACTTCTCAGAAATACTGTATACTTTAAATGATATTTAAGTATACTAGACTTATACTTAGAAAAAGTCCAAATATATTTGAGCTATACTTGTGCTCCTAGAATCCGTGTTTTCAGTGTTATATGGTAGGGGGCGCTAGTATTCATCTTCTGTACAGAATTTCCAAAAAAATACAAGTGAAGAAGAAACCGAAACAACAGATGCTTCCACATGTAATCTAACACCATCATCTGACATAAAACAGCATCAAAACTGTGTAACGTTATGGAATAAAATGTCACCAATGAAGAGGTAATAATGACTGTCAAGCTTTGGGGTGTTGATTGACTCCATCTACATTTTGATTATCATTCTGAATCCAATTCATAGTCTTTTTCAGTTTTTTTGTTCAAAATGTTGTTTGTTTCTTTATTTTTTATTCATGAAACTTAACCACATTCAAGTGTTAAAAAAAAAAAAGAAGGCATGAAGTTAGAATAATTTTTTGTTTTTGTTTACAAGCAGATACTCTGTTCTTTCGTTTGATGTTTTGTATGTTCAGATATTCATATAACAAAATATACAGATTAATACCTAAATAGGGACATAGTAGTATACTTAAAAGTATGATGTAAAGTTCACTTAAAAAAAAAATAAAACTTACGAGTATACTTTCAGTATAAAACTACTAAGCTATGACTATACTTCAAAGTGTACTAAAAATGCTACTACAAGTATTTAATTAGTAAACTGTCAGTATACCTACAAGTTCACGTTTAGTATAGTTGCAGTCCAAGCGAAAAACTTTGATGTAAACTAGTACTCAAAGTTTACTAATGTTATATTTAAAGTATACTTAAAAGTATACTTTTATATACTAGAAAGTGGGCCAATTTAGTCCCCTTGAAGGAGTATTGAAGTACTTACAAGTATACTTTTATATACTAGAAAGTGGGCCAATTTAGTCCCCTTGAAGGAGTATTGAAGTACTAACAAGTATACTACTAGTACACTGATATTTGTATACTTACTACATAAAGTATACTTAAAATATATATTTGAACTTTACTTAAGTATACTTAATAAAATAAATTTGAAGTATACTACTTTTTGGTAAAGGATACCAGCAGACTGGATGAAACACTCACCTATTGTGTTTTGAATCATACAGACACAGACTGGGTGGTGCTCACAGCAGCTGACTCTTTCAAACAACCAAAAAGTTGGAAATTTTCATTCTGTAAAAACAAGTCTGTGTTCCCACATACATAGCCTTTTTACAAAAATATACCTTTGGTTCCCCTTCTCAATATTATTGCTGACCCCTTTAGAGGGGGTGTGTTTTATATGCCATGCCTGAGCTGATTAAAGCAAGACTGCACAAATATTGCACTTACTGTGGGTGTGAAACGCTGAAATCACACCACAACTCCCTGGTGTGTGACGCTTGTCCACCTCACAGAGCTCATGGGCACCTGTTTGTTTTGCTAGGAAAATGTTTCCATGTGCTGACGCCGGACAGCCATCACACTGATGTTACAGTGAATGTTAGTATAAATGGAAAGAAAGACGTGGATGTAAACAGTATTTGTTAAAAATGAGAGCATAATTATTAAATGAGCTGGAATGAGCAAAATTACAATGAGCGAACATAAAATGATTAATTATATTTATCTTTGGTTTTCTCTGCTGCTCAATGATTGTACAGCATAACAGTGATTTAAAAAGTTTCTGGAAAATTGTGATTTGTAACCTAATAATCAAAATGTGTAGGGAAGCATTCTTGTAGCTCAAACAGTAGGTTGTGAGTTTGATTCCCAAGGATTTTGATCACATGAACTAATAAAATGTATACCTTGAATGCAATGTAGCTTGATTGGGATAAAAGTGTCTTCCAAATGTGTAAACAAAATGTCTCAGTGTTTTTTTGTCCAAACAATAAAAGCAGTGGGACCCAGTGCTGTTTTGGACCCCATTTAGTTTAATTGTATGGACAAAAACAGTTAAAACTTTCTTCAAAATATCTTCTTTTGTGCTCCATAGAAGAAATAAATACACAAGCTTTAGGAAACTAGGGTGATTTAATTATAATCTCATGACAAATAAAAATAAATAAAAGATATAGGCCTAATCTCATGTTTGAATTTTACTCTGGCAAGCCAATGACTATTTTGTAGGCAGAATCTATTTTTTGAGCTAAGGGAATAGTCTTTTATTTGAATGTAAATGCACAATGAGGACGCATGCATTTTAACATGCAGTTTTTTTGTTTTTTTTTGCCTGTTGCAATGATTATAATTAACATGTTGGGTGACTCTGTGTATCAGAGACATAGATCAGTGTAAAGTAGTAACTTTGTCAAAGTTTTAGCAGTGACACTGTCTGAACTGGGTTTGTTTGATGAACAGGCACAATTTCAATAAACACAGCAGTCAAAAACCTCTTATGTAACCACTTTGACTCTTAGACATTATAAACAGCTGAGCCTCTGTAGCATATTAGTGATCTGTGTGGTAATAGACTGAATACTAACAGACAAGATTTTAATAAAATACACAATGTCATTACAAAGCATCTTAAAGGGATAGTTCACTCAAATGTACTCACTCTCATGTTCTTCCAAACCTGTATGACCTTATTTCTTCTGCAAGATATTTTGAAGAAAGCCAAACAACATTGTACCCCCTTTGACTTTCATTGTATCAGCAAATATGTATATATATATATATATATATATATATATATATATATATATATATATATATATATATATATATATATATATATATTTATTTATTTATTTTTTCTCAAAATGTCTTCTTTTGATTTGTGCAGAAGAAAAAAGTAATTCCAGTTTGGAACAACATGAATTTCAATTTTTGGGTGAACTATCCCTTTGAAAGAACCTCAAAACTGTCTCATTCAGTAAAAACAAAAGGTGACTGTGAAATATGTGTCGGTCACTTCGAGTTATGTCGATGACGAAATTAGGTGATTCACTTGGAAGCCCCAATCATCTCTGATTTTCATTAAGAGAAAATGCCAATGAATTTTGGCTAGTGGATTTTGCATACCTGAGCCACTCCTCCTGCATACGGATATAAATAGGCGCCAGGTGTATCCACTCTTCAGATTTTTGCTTCAGAGCCGAGCGAATGAACGTGCTAATCTCCAGAGGGCCATTCATCTCTGGAACTGTTCTGCTTGGTGGTACGGTGCGAACAGTGGTGTCCCTGTCTGCAGTGATTCCCCTTGGCACTTCAATTGAAAGAGCAAATTTCCTAAACAAGCAAATCACGGACTGCTCGTGTCTTTTTAAAGATGCCGTTCCCTCCGTGTCACTATGGCACTACTGGCTCACTATGGCCCGGTAACGAGAGCAGTTGTGCGATCACAGGGACCTGGTGCTCCGGCAACCTCAGCCAGCTGGGGCTTCAGGTCAACTGGGAAAAGAGCAAACTCTCCTCTGTGCAGAGGATCTCTTTTCTTGGTGTGGAGTTGGACTCTGCGGCCTACTGGCCCACCTAGACCTGGTTTGCGGAACTCGTAACTGGTTTGCTTCTCGTGACAGCCCCTCCCTGGCGCATCCCTCTGAGGAAGGACCTCCTTTCTCAGGGGCTCGGCACCATGTGGCACCCGCGTCCAGTGGCGGACTTGAGTGGCCTGCCACAAGCTGTGGTGGACACCATCATTCAGGCTAGAGCTCCCTCGACGAGGCAAGCCTATGTACTGAAGTGGAGTCTGTTCACAAAGTGGTGTTCTTCTCGCCAAGAAGACCCCTGAAGATGCACGATCGGAGTAGTGCTTTCTTTCCTGCAATAAAGGTTGGAGCGTAGGCTGTCACCCTCCACCTTGAAAGTGTATGTGGCTGCTATTACAGCACATCACGATGCAGTGGACTGCCGGTCACTGGGAATGATCTCATTGTCAGGTTCCTGAGGGGTGCCAGAAGGTTAAATCCTCCTAGGCCACTCCTGGTGCCCTCCTGGGATCGCTCTATCGTCCTGGCTGGACTTCAGAGGGGTCCCTTTGAGCTGCTGGATTAAGTTCCTGTCTGCTAAGACAGTGCTCCTGACTGCACTCACTTCCATCAAGAGGGTCGTGGACCTCCAAGCATTTTCGGTAATCGAAGAGTTCCTTGTGTTCGGGCCGGCCTACTCTCACGTTGTCATATATATCAGTCATTATTTTTTACTTTGTATATTGAGTTTTTCTTTTTCACCCAACGAACATAAGGATACTGATAAACGCAGGGCACAAGACTCTGGCTTTCTCTGTCTTCTTTGGAGCTCCTATGAAATAACCAGAGAGAAAGTACTGTCAAGTTCAACAGTATGATTAATAAATATTAATGGTAACACTTTACAATAAGATGTCATTTGTCAACATTAATGTATTAACTAACAATACATTTATTACACAATTTATTCATCTTTGTTAATGTTAATAAAAATACAGTCGTTCATTGTTCATGTTAGTTCACAGTGCATTAATGTTTACAAATACAACTTGTGATTTTAATAATGCATTAGTAAATGCTGAAATTAACATGAACTAAGACTAAGAACCAATGAACCTTATTGTAAAGTGTTGCCATATTAACATCTAAACTGATACTTTAACCTGTTAACTTGCGTACCTGTATGTTAAGCTCTTTAATCTATAATAGTTGCACCGGCGCCACTGAAGTCATGCAGTTAGAGCGCTGTTAATTCAGTATTAATGTGTATCTAGAACGCCCGTAGATGAGGCATTAAGTGCATGGCACTGCGACCAGCTTAACATTTTATGGCATTTGCATGGCATTTGTCTGTCACGCGGTTACTTGTCAACATTTGTAATGCCATAGGGTTATGACGGGGTTCAGGTTGTGACACTTTCCATAGACCCCTAATGTCATCATCGACATAACTCGAAGTGACCAACAGATAGGGATCGTCTCGGTTACGTACGTAACCCTCGTTCCCTGATGGAGGGAATGGAAAAGTTATGTCCCCATGCTACAACCTCGAACCATCGCTGGCGGCCAGGGACAAGTTCTCGGCTCCTCGAAAAAACCTAGTGGATGCACCTGTTGCCTATTTATACCCGTGTGCACGGGGAGTGGCTCAGGTATGCAAAATCCACTAGCCAAAATTCATTGGTGTTTTCTCTTAAAATCAGAGATGATTGGGGCTCCCGAGTGAATCCCCTAATGTCGTCATCGACATAACGTCTCCGTTCCCTCCATCAGGGAACGAGGGTTACGTACGTAACCGAGACGTTCGTCACTTGTAGTGGTGCATAGTTTGCACATCAAAATATATTTAATGTGCTCACATTTCAAAATATTCTCCTTCTTTTGTCGCTTCTAGTGAATGTTGTGGGAATGCTTCACCAGTTTTGGGAGCAAAAGCAAGTGAAAGGCATGGTGATGGAGACAGACAATCTTGTAGTCTATGAGTCCATTCCCTCACCCGGCCCTCCTTACATATGCTACGTCACTTTACCAGGTGGCAGCTGCTTCGGAAATTTTAAGGTAAGTGAACTGAATTTACATATGAGTTTCTACTGTATTTTTATTTGGCATTTACTATAAAGGATATATTCATAAAGACTCAATCTGCTTTTATAATTAGGCAATTTTTATAATTATTACAAAGCAAAAGATTTGTTTAAAATGAACTTTAATCCCTTCATTTCAGTACAATTCTGGCCTTATTCCATTACTAAATTAGGTCTAGTGTCTTTTTGAACAGCATCTCATCAGTACTATTCAGCCATAAAAACTGCTCTTGTGTTAAAATGAGGAGGGCCAACAGGTGGTTCTTATTTGCTAAATTACTCCTGCCAGCTGCCAATCAGTGTGTGGCATTTTCCTTCAGTTCAAATGGAATGTTCTATGAAATTAATCTTGTAAAAAAATGAGTTTATTTATTCACTTGTCAATATGAAGCACGTGACATAACTGCAAACAGATCTTGTCATTCTGAAATGGATTTTTACTTCTCTGATTGAACTATTAAAAAAAAAATACTAGGAACCATGGGTTTTTATTATAATTGTCTGAGAAGAATATGGCATCAGTCATTCCTTAGACAATCTGAAGTAGACATATTATAATGCATAAAAGAATGTCATCGCAATTGTCCATTTCTTATATATATATATATATATATATATATATATATATATATATATATATATATATATATATATATATAATAATTAGAAAAAAAATTCAACCAAGGATGCTGTTACCATGGTTTTCATTTGAAATGACTGTTATTTGAGGAAATTTCAGGACTATAGCTGGTGCCCTTTGAAAAGACTACAGCACAGCAGGGAATTACCGCTCCAGTGACAGCGCTGTCTGAATGGACTGTAATCTTAGTGATTAGTGATTAAGCACATTGAAAATACTCTTGCATTGTATACTGATTATTTAATTCAAACTCAGCAGCTCAATTCCAGAGGAGATTCCTTCAAAGACCAAGGCTTCCCAAAAGCATTGTAAGCCTAAATAGATTGTAGAAACCCATGGCACCAATGGTCTCTACGATCTACTTAGGCTTACAAAGCTTTTGGGAAACACAGCCCAGAACTTTTTAGCAACTTCTATCCTCAAAACACTGCTCTCATACATTTTTGCTCTCTTTTTCTCTCTTTTTTATTCTCAGGACTCCAAACATATTCATCTTCATTCCAGCACTGCTTGTAAATGTAATAGCCTGATTATTATTTTGCACAATAAGCGTTTTCAGCAATATTACAAATCCAGAAACTAATCTCAGCGGCGCTACCCTCAAATCTTGTTTGTGGTCCACAGACATCATCTAAAACATCTTGTGATGTGGTTTGCAGGAATTCTGTGGCTTTGGGTTTAAGACATGCTTTTGAGGACTAGTTTAACTTAAAGGATTAGTTCACCCTAAAATGAAAATTCTGTCATTTACTCACCCTCATGTTCCACCACTGACTTTCATACTTGTGTAGAAGACAACAGGAGATATTATGGAGGCTGTGCTGGCTGCTCTTTTCTATGCAGTAACAATGAATGGGCCTGCCTTTCTGCAAAATAAGTGCACTTATAACAGAAATAATATACTTTAAAAGGATATAATTAATATATTTAACTAAATGTAATGTTTTCGTGCACTTTCGTTCACCCAAAAATTCAAACTTTGTCATCATTTACTCAACCTCAAGAACGAGTTTCCTTCTTGTATGGAGAATAAAATATGATATTTTGAAGAATATTGGTAACCAAACAGTTGCTCGTAGCCATTGACTTCCATAGTATTTTTATTTTGTTTTAACTGTGGAAGTCAATGGCTACCAGCAACTTTTTGGTTACCAACATTCTTCAAAATATCTTGTTTTATGTTGAACAGAAGCAAGAAATTCATACAGGTTTGGAACAACTTGAGGGTGAGTAAATTTGAATTTTTGGGTTAACTATCCCTTAATTGCTTGTATTATAGTTTAAATCATTTAAATGTATATTAGCTGAACTTTGGAGTGTGTGTTTTTTTTAAAATCCACTTAAGTATATATTGATTATGTAATTTCATAATTACTTCTATTGTTGTTGAAATTTGCAGTATATAAAAAATTGAAGTTGTATATAAAACGAAGATTACTGCGATTACAAAAAGAAAAAACTATTTATGTTACTACTTCAAAATGTGTTACCTGATATTTGTAAATGTGAAATTTACTAGCAATTTTTTTTAGTTTTTTTTTTTTAGTAAAAATAGTTTCTACATCATTTTTTTCAGTGTGGTTACAGTGTACTGACAATTATTTAAGGTAAACTAAAATATACTATAATGTAATTTCTACCGAAACTTGTATGTCATGTATTTAAATATAATTGTAATTAAACATTTGTAATGATGACGTTTGTCTTAAAATATAAAAATTTAAATATAACAGTGAATAACAAAGTACAGTTTGTAACAAACTACAAAATGATATTCTAGTATAAATGTACATTAGTACAGTATCTGTTGTGTGTTGTGTGTCTCCCGCCCTCATGTTTCTATATTTGGTCTTGTTCCTGTCCTTGTTAAGTGTGATTATTAGTTAATTCTTGTCCAGCTGTGTTTTAGTCATTGTCTGTTATTGTCATGTGTATTTAGTTCATGCCTGTTTAGTTAGATTTCGTTGGGTCCACTCATTACTCCCGGTGTTCCTGTGTGTCTGCCCTGCCTTGTCTTGCCCTGTTTGAGTTTATTAAAGACTGTTATTTTGAAAGTTATCCTCGTCTCCGTGTTCCACGTTCCTCCCCGCTGTGTGCACCGTGACAGTATGTTAGTGAACATCAAAATATGCATACTTTTTTTAAAACATGACAAAATGATTTACATGATTTAAAATGTACTTTAAACTGAGTGGCTTTTTATTTTAGTAATATTGTATTATATACAAGTACAGTTTTTTGAAAAAATATATACTTTTAAGTAGGCAAGTACATTCAGAATTAAGTGTAACACTTTATTTTAAGGTGTCCTTGTTATACATGTATTAATTGAATATATTCAATAAATTATGCATAATGACATGCAAGTAAACCTAAACCAAACCCTAACCATATGATAAGTACATGTAGTTAATTAATATTACTCAGTACTTAAATGTGTAACAATGAGACCTTAAAATAAAGTGTAACTGAATTATGCACAGTTCTTACTCAGAAGGGTGAAGCTTTCCACCTTCAGAAAACAATGTAAAAACACCATAAAAGCAGGCCTATCATAAAAGTGGTCCACCCAACTCGAGTGGTATAATTCCAGCTCTTCTGAAGTCATACAGTAGCTTTTTTTGAGAAACTTATGTCATTATTCACCGATAACCTACCCTTTCTCCTGTTATCCACAGTGACCAGATCATTTTGAAGTATTCCTTTGAAGCACAATCAGAGTGTTTATGTTATCAAGAATAAAAGAAATCCTAAAAAATGCCCAATCAGTGCATATTATCATATTTCAACATTTCGTGATGATGATGAATTGAAAGCCTCTCTCTCTCTGACAGTACTGCTACAGTAAAGCAGAGGCCAGACGTGACGCAGCTCGTATCGCTCTGATGAACTCCACATTTAATGAGTTGCCCTGCCGCCGAATCACTCCTGAGTTCATATCACGCAGTGTGAAAGAAGCCGTCAGCACCACCAGCGTGAGTCTCATTACTATTAAGCTGCTTATCAACAAATCATCAAGTTTGCAGTTCAAACCGCTGAGATTTACATGATGTTTAGGGCTTTTTGACGGGTGAGTACATTATTAACAGTAGCTAGAAATCTCATGTACGTTCATGCTCAGTTGTAGATTACTTTTTGTGTATACAGCTCTAAAAGCTTTCCAGTCTATAGAAACAGTATAATTTGGAAGCACGGAAGGCCACCCACTGTAGTTATAGATCCATGTCTTTGCACTGGCTCCATCCCACATGCTCCACCTCATTCCATATAATGAAGAGCCAAGAAGCAATTCCAATGATAAATTGGCTTTGTACCATAAAAAAAAAACAAAAAAAAAACACATCTACAAAGAAAAAGTCATGTCACCCTCCCTCACCCCAAATCTGAATGTAGCTGCCAAGATTTTCACATTCTGTGGGAGTGTGTGTGTGTGTATGTGTGGTCTCCCTTCACTCTCATGTCATTTATCCTCTGCAGTCTTGGCCTTTTCTCCTCCAACAATAAAGACAAGTTGCTCCAACTGAATAACAAAGCAAAGGGGTGCCTAATGAAACCCAGACCTCCCTCTGTATTTGAGTCTGCTCGGGTTGAGTGATGACACGTCTGTATGTCATTGTGTCCCACTGTTCACAGGGTAACACTGCAGATGTGTCTGACCCCGGTACCAGTATAGGAGCGTACTATCTCATGCTGGAGCTGAATACTGGGAAAACCATGCTGGAATTTCAGGTTAGAAAAAAAAACAGCCTTTATGTAACCTTGCTGAAAACACCCGCTGGTCCAGACTGGTTTATGCTGGTTGGGTGCTGGTCTCGCTGGAACGTTTGCCAAAGCTGGTTGACCAAGGGAAATCTTGCTGGTTAATGAAGTATTAGTTGATCCATAAATCTGTCATCATTTATTCACCCTCATGTGCTTTCAAATCTGTATGACTTTCCGTATGATACAAAAGAAGATATTTTGAATGTTCCAGCTGCTCTTTCCCATGCAATAACAATGAATGGGCACTGGACCATTGAAGCTACAGATAGGATATAAAAGCAGCAAAAATAAAAAATAAAAATTACATGTTAATGTGATAGTCTTAATATAAGCTCTACTCTACAAGAAGAATCACGGGAGACATATTATCTTCATTCCTTGCACATTTAGCATATTAAAGTTGGGTGATATTGTAGTTTATACTTTGCAATTATACAAACAGTTGAGATTTGTTTTATAGTATAGGCTATATATTGCTTAAATTGTGTATGCTGTATGTATGCAACTAAAGATACATTTGTCATATACATCCAAATATATAAAGAGAGAGAGAGAGCTGTGCAATAGTGCAATGTACATTTTGTAATGATACAGTATATACAATCATGAAGCTGAGATTTGCTATATAGTAAATATAGCTTATTGTTTGTTGAATGTATGCCGGAAAAGTTGGGTGTACTATGGATCTCAGTTTAAATATATTTCTGAATCTTAAATTATGTGACGATATAAACGATTAGGCAATTTAGATTTTCTATATAGCGTACAGTATATCGCTCTATGTAAGTGTACTGTACAGTATATATGCAGATGAAGCTGGATATAGTAGTTCTTGATTGGAGTTATTAATTAATTATGTGGTGATACTAAAGATTGCGAAACCTGTAGGGTTTTGTTGAAGTGACAAAATTACTATGTGTTGATGTGTATCACTGCTGATAACTACAGATAATTGATGCATATAAATGTGTATTTCAAATAAATTTCTTCATCAGAAAAATCCTGTAAAAATATATCACATTTTCCATAAAATAGACTATATATTACCTATATTAAGCGGCGTCAAAATTGATAATAATGAGAAATAGGGGTGCTTCGATTGATCCGCTACCGATCACTGTCGGCCGAACTCTTTTTGAAATGTTTGATCGGCGGTTTCTAAAACCGATCTCAAGCTGATGACGCGCCTGCTGTGAGGGATTTGGCACGACATGCAGCGCACCGTCTCAGTCTTTGTGAAATAATTGGCGAGGTACAAATTTTACAGGTTCATATTTCGTCATTAAATAACTTATAAAATAATTTGAAAACCTTCTTTGAGACATAATTTCTCAAACAGCGTGAGTGAATCACCGCGCGCGCTCTCTCTTTCTCTCTCTCTCAAAATGCGCAAACAGCTTCAAATCCAATCGCGTCTGCACTATAAGCTAGCTGCACACTGAAAAATTGACATGAACTGTCACTTGCACAATCGAGGCAGGGTCGCGTCGTCACTAACGTTTATAAATTGCATTTCTTTTTAATTCTTGCCAGTGTTTAAACTATTCAGCGCTCGCGTGCTCTCCTGGAGACCGTGCGATCATGCACACTTGCAGCGCGCGCGCGCACACAAGTGCGTATTTTTTCGCGCTCAGCAAAACGGATTAAGAGCGTTCACACTGCACACGGCTGCGGTCCGGCGGTGCGTCTGTTTCCACTCCACGCGCTGAATTAAAGTAGGCTAACAGCGCATTGTTTGCAGTAAATAATAACATCGATTGACACGAAAATGTAGTAATGACACCATAAATGCATATAATTAAAGTCTACTGTGTTTCACAGTCAACACATATGGCTTTTTTTTGGCTAGGTTTAAAGGAAATTAGCACTTTTAGATAAACAAGGCGATGGTACTTGTGGAGGTAGAAAAACAAGGTTCTTTATGAACCGCAGGATTGCTTGTAAAGATTTAAATGCAAAAGGAAAGGCAGTAGAGTTGACTGTTTCTGTCAATGGCAAGTTTGTGATAACTTAAGAAAAGTAGTTTAAATGTTTTGCCACTTGAGCAACTTAATATATAAATCTAGAAGTAAAAAGCACTGAATAATGTGTTGCTTTGCTTGTATTTATTGTGTTTAAACACGTCTATGAAAGATTGTATTACTGTACTGTGTAAAAAACTAATCACAATGGTGAAAAAGCATTTTCAGTGACAATGTTTGTATTTAAAATCAAAATAATGGATCAATGTTGTGTTTGTGGTAAACAGCCACAGATCAGTTGCAGACTCTTGTGTGAAAGCACAGTCAGTGATGCTTCTGCACCACTTGCGTACCGCATATGGACCACATACACACTGCAAACGGAGTAGGCCTATGTTTGAACCTGGTATAAAAGGCCACCTCATATACAGCTCACAAAATCAGGCTTGTGCTGTGTGTAAGCTATTGCACAATTGTAAAAACAAAAATGCACTGCATGATCAAACATTTAGGTGAGTTAAATATTTTTTTTTGAAAAATGTCTAAAAAATGCCCTCCTCCACCCCTCAAATGAAAAAATCCTCGGAGCACCCCTAATGAGAAATGTTTCTTGAGCAGCAAATCTGCATATTAGAATGGTTTTTGAAGGATCATGTGACACTGAAGACTGGAGTAATGGCTGATTTTAGCTTTGCTATCACAGGAATATTACATTGTAAATTTTACATTGTAAATTATATTCAAATAGAAAACAGTTAGTTTAAATTGTAATAATATTTCACAATATTACTGTTTTTGCTGTGTTTTTGACCAAATAAAAGCAGTCTTGGTAAGCATAAGATACTTCTTTAATGAGTTACCCTTAAAAAATCTTAACCGACCCCAAACTTTTGAATGGTAGTGCATATAATTACACCACCAGGGGACAGTGAAGATTATTTGGGAATTAAGACTTAAATTTCAGTCTGTTTCTCTCACAAAACTATCATATTATTCATTGCACAAGTCACATGAACCACTTTAATGTTATGGCTTTTGTGTCCTCTTTGAAGCTTGAAAGCTTCAGATACATTATGATAAATTGTTACGTATTACATGTTTATTAGGATTAAAACCCCATAATTAGGCTGATGTTTGGCATGCAGATATTTCATAATGTTTAAACTTTAGTCATGCCACAAAAAGAATGAAAGAAAGAAAACACATTGCAGCTTTCTTGCTTAATTTGCTTAAATCTTCTTACGAATGCTGAGCAAAATCTATTTGTGGATGTTCTTCAGAGTTTATAGATGAGCACCAGTTCCTGTGTCTGGGGGGAAAAAACAGATCATTTACACATTGTATGCACAATGAGTCTCTGTTTCACACATAAGTCTGCAGTGATCCTCATGTGACATCAGTCTGAAGCGAAGAAGAAATGCTAAAGCTGCATCTGTTTAGACACTATAATGTGTTAAATATGATCAGCATACTTCAAAAAATAACACCATGTGTTGACGTCTCAATGAATTTGATTATGCTGTAGGTCTTGCAGTTCTGATAAAATGTTTTGTCATAATACTTTTGCATCAAATTTTGCATCAAAAATTATATACAGTATTTTACATAAACAAATATAGGGCTATTCTTTTTATACTTTTAAATGGGCTATATATTTTAAATGAACTTTGACTACACACACTGATACAAACTAGTGTAATATCAACTTATTTGTCTGCTTTTTTTTCAGGAAATAATGACAGTTTTTCAACTTTTGCACTGGAATGGCTCTCTGAGGGCTTTTCGGGAGATGAGATGTAGCCGTCAGGTAAGAATAACAATTTTTTTTCTAATATTTTCTGAATAAAATGTGAGTGGAGTTTTGCAAAGCATTCTGCCAAGATGCTGTAGGTGTTGTAGGTGGTAGCTATTAGTGTTGCTATGAGGTTACTAGGGTATTACTTTTCGACCCAAGTAAAAAAGCCTATTCCCAAGTTCCTGTCAATGGGTTCAGTGCTGTCAGTTTTATGTCACACCTTCTAATTGTTGTTTAAATGTTTCTTTTAAAGGACGTGATCCACTACTACTCCCAGCAGCGTCTGGACGAGCGTACACGCAGCCACATGGCACTGGACTGGTTACAGAAGGAGCAACAATCCCCCGGCTTACTCTCCCAGGAGCTGCAGCTGGCCGTGAAGGAGCTGGGAGAGGCCCAGCGAACAGGCAGGGAACTCCGCTTCTACAAGGAGAAGAAAGAAATCCTGAGCTTAGCTCTTAGTCACGCTAATGCTGAGGATCTGGAGAGCTACCACAGCGAGGAGATGTCCTGGAGAGAAGAGACTGAGTTTGAGTACTACACTCAGGAGGGACACTGTCTGGAGGGGAGTATGACCGATCCTTCAGAGCACTGCCAGTTTCACTCTCAGGAGAGCGATAGAGAATCATTGGCGTGAGCTCTGTGAGACAAGATGTACTGTATATACTGTACATAATGGTCTTTTTTATATAATTTTTGTGGTATCATATAGCTTTTTTCAGGCTTCTTACATACACTCTTAAAAATAAAGGTTCCAAAATATGGTTTTGACAGTGAAGCCATAAGAACAACTTTGGGTTCCCTTAAAGAAACTTTCAGTGAACAGTTCTTAAAGGGATAGTTCACCTAAAAAGTTAATTAAAATTTTATCATTCTGTAATAATTCTCATGTCGTTCCCCGCAAGACATTTGTTCATTTTCATAACACAAATTAAGATATTTCTGATAAAATCTGAGAGCTCTTTGACTCTCAATAGACAGCAATGCAACTACCACGTTCAAGGCCCAGGAAGGGACGTCGTTAAAATAGTCCATGTGACATCAGTGGTTCAACATTAATTTCATGAAGCTACAAGAATGCTTTTTGAGCGTAAAGAAAACAAAAATAATAATTTTATTCAACAATTTCTTCTCATTCCTTTCATGAAAGTACCACGACACATGCATGTGCATTCCTCTCTTTGCAAACAAGGGTTGAGACTAGATGGGATACAGCTACAGCCAACAGAGCTTACATGTACGACATTGCATCATTTTTGTCATGCTGAACAACAATAATTACTGTATTTGCATTATTGTGGAGTACATTTAGAATTGGGGTAGGTGTAGAATGTTAAAACATAATGTGATGGGTAGCAAATTTAATTTATTGTTGTTTTATTGCGTCATGTCTGGCAGTAGCTGTATCCCTTCAAGCCACAACCACAAACAAGGTGCAGCGCATCCGGGTTCTACATCAGAATGCTGGCTTCTACATTACACGTATGCATCGTGGTACTTTCGTGAGTGTGCAGTGGAGACTGACACGAAAGAGAAGAATTGTTGAATGAAGTCATTTTTTTTTTTTTTAATGCACAAAAACGTATTCTCATAGCTTCATAAAATTACAGTTGAACCACTGAATAAACCATGGAATATTTTAATGTTTCTGGGCATTGAACATGTCAGTTCCATGGCTGTATATGCAGGGTCAGAAAGCTCTCGGATTTCATAAAAAATATCTTAATTTGTGTTCTGAAGATGAACGAATTAATGACAGAATTAATGGCACAATTCATTTTGGGTGAACTATCCCTTTAAAAGAACCATCTTTTATTAGTGTGAAGAATTTTAAAATTCCACTGTAAAGAACTTTTTGTGCAATGGACAATTTTAACAGATGTTAAACATTTTTCTTGGAATCTTAGATGCCACTGAAGAACGTTTATTTCGCGTCTAATATGAGTTAGGCTATTATATGTAGCCCATATTCTTAATTTCCTGTACATTCTAACTCACAAAAATGGCAAAAAAAAATAAATAAAAAATAAAAAGATTGGTTGTATCTAATTTTTTAGATAACAAACACGCTGATGTTAGTTTTATAACTGTTTAATGAGTAAATCTGCTCGAGAACCTTTGTACTGTCGTTGTTTTGGTATTCTGCTAGTCTACCGGTAGAGGACGCTGTTGCTGTACTTTTGTAATGAAGTGTCGGTCCTAATTGAACAAGACAAAGCGCTAACAGGACTGTCGTTATTCATTACCCGCCCTTGACTAGAACTGTGATTAGCTCATTTTTTATTCCAAACAAATGCACACACCTAATCAGCTTCTATTGAACATTTGTTAATTAAAATCAGTCCTTTGTAGAAGCAAGTGTGAATGAATGTTGGATCTGTTTGCAATGTTTTGATTAAACTGGTAGCAGTGACTATAATGCCCATAAAAATGGCTTCCTGTGATGAATGTATAACATGATTTGTCATTGTTTCTTGTGCAGCTTTTGTTAGGTCATTATTACATGTGAAGTTTTTTTACAATGTAATAAAAAACAAACAAAAAAAGAGGATAGGATATTCTTCTCATTTGCATTTGGCTATAACAACCAATCTCAAGGATCATTGCAGTGAGAAACCATTCCAAAACATTTTCTTGAAATAATGTGCACTTAAAAAGTAACTCCGCTAAATTTTTAAATACAAAGTTTTGTAGTGATAAATTCATTGGACTTTGTTTTTGACGAGTTCAAGAAAAATGAACAGCAATGACTGTGACAAATTATATGGATGGATACAAAGATGACACATGTCATTGACAAAAGCATTTTACAGTGCACAAAACTAGGCCATAATAGATCTTGTTGTGCTCAACTTTATTTATTTTTTTTCATCACAGCAGTTGCTAGGAGACTATTGAACCTAAACCAAGAAATCTTGAGCTACAGCGATGATGGGTATGTGTCCTCATAAAGTGCTCTTAGTGGGAATTGATAATGTTATATAAGATGCTAATTTGCCCCCTTCTAATTTTCTTCTACTTGAACTGGGCTTTAAGTTTGTTATTTTTTCCCCTTTGCGGCATAGCAAGCAATGAGATCCCATAGTGACAAAGGGGCCTCACTGGAGGAGAGTTGTTTTCACAGTTTTTTTTCTCTTTAAAATCATCTGCTCATCTTAAGATCCTACACAATCTTATTCTGAAAAGGTCTCATTATTATTCACCCTGAATCACTTTGCATTATGCATGATTTTGCATAAATTATCTAATTACACAACAAGAAAGCTTCTCTGTAATGCACTGCTTTCACACATTCACTCTCGCCACTTTGCAGTTTTTTTTCACTCTTTGTGGTATGATATATCTATTCGACCTACAGATGGGAAAAGGAGTGGGATAATGACGTCTCTGGCTGTTTTAGAGAGTACATGGTACTCTTGGGAGGCAGAGCAATTTTCCCGATTCAGTGATTGTCAGGCACCTGAAGGGCTGAAGCCATCGGTAGAGCCGCCTTACTTTAATTTACAGAGCAAAAAAAAAAAAAAAATGCTCGCTTTCAAATTGAAAAGCGTGACTTTCTCCTTTCTTTTCCTTCTCAGGACAATGAGATGTAAATTACACCATTCCAGTCTTTGGGCTGATAGGAAATGACAATGAGATTGAAAGCATTAGAGTTATTTCATACAATGGCTGTTTGAAGCTGACCAAAGGGGACGAAAATCATATTTCCTGTTTCAATATTGAATTAATAACCAGACGGATGGAGGAACACACAAATCAAATCCGGTTTGATGGCATATTGTGATAAAGATTTTAAATGGCACTGAAAACTGTGTTTCTCAGGCCCAGATTTATTAACTTTATGAGAACATTATGGAAAATTGAAATAAAAGACATTTGCATTTTAACCTGAAGTAATAACCCTGTGCTTTTCAATGTTATTAAAATCCCATCGGTTAATTTTTGGCTTGGATGGCAGGGGAGATGCTTCTTTTGTCTTTGCTCTGTCCTTCAAGTGGGTCAAGAAGCTGCTGAGATGATTGAAAGTGAAAGACAACAAGTGAGAGACACTCTGCTATTTGTCTCCTCTCAGCTGCGAGCACACCTTTCCATTTTCACACAAATCCCACTGCAAATGCAATCTCCAACTGACGCTGCCATCCACTCACGTTTGATGCTGGTGTAAATGCTGTTTCTGCAAAGTCTGCAGTGCTGTCTGAAATCTCAGGAGAGCTCTGCTTCGGTCCCATGCTATGCAGAAAGACAGACTGACCCGTTTTGTATGTTCATAATTTTGCATCTTGTTAACCTTGCATAGAAGTTCCTGTCAAGGCGTCTGTGCAGTAGCACGCTGAGTGAAGCAGCGTGAACGCCATGTGGCCCTTGTTTCCTTTGAAATCTCTCCCAACACACCCACTCTCCTGCTCTTCACCCAGTGAAGGACATCTCACCCTTCTCTCGCCTTTTTCCTCATTCCAGTGTCCTCATTAAACTGAAAGCAACGCAGTCCTTTGTAGGATGTTGTTAAAAGTGTAGCTCACACCAAAATGAAAATTCTGTCATTACATTTTTTTTTTTTTTTTTACTTGTATGTTGTTATATTTATGTGGACCATGAAATGTGCTCTGTGTTGGTCCCCATTGACCTTCATAGTATTTTTCTTCCGTGCTATGGAAGTCAATGGGGACCAGAAATTGTTTGTTTACTGATAATCTTTGAAGGGATAGTTCACCCAAAAATTAAAATCCTGTCATCATTTACTCTCAAGTCGTTTCAGCCCTGTATAAGTTTATTTCTTATGTTGAACATATTTTGAAAAAAATAAAATAATAATAATAATAAAATAAACTGATGATCTACATTGACTTCCACAGTATTTTTTTCCCATACTATGGAAGTCAATGGGGACCATCAACTGTTTGGTTACCCATATTCTTTAAAATATCTTCTTTTGAATTCATCAGAAAAAAGAAACTCATACAGGTTTTGGATGAACTATCTCTTTAAGCAAAACAAAACAATACACTGTAAACAAAACAAAACCAAAAAAATTTTCATCAGGAGTTTTATTTAATCAAACAGCCTATCATCCCACAACTCACAGTTGAAGACTTTGTGCATATGTATGTACAACAATTTAATGAGCAGAAAATTAATATTGATTAACTTACATTTTTAGATTTATTTGTCAATTTTTGCTTTGCCAGCGAAAATAGTTCCATACAAAGCAACTACAAAAATCTTTGAGCTACAATAAATCAGTGAATCAGGTGAGTAAACAATTTAATGACTCAAAAAAGTTCAATGACTCACTAAAGACTGAAAAATGTGTTTGAATGAATCAGTTGAACAAATGATGCAATGACCCTGAATGTTCCTGAATGGATTAATGTTCTGATCCAACTGGTTAAATGAACAATTCAACGACTCATACATAAAGACAGTCTCTTGGCACTACCGTATGGATGTAATAGTAATCTGCAGAAAGAGTCACTGAAAAATCCCAAGCACTAATGCACAGTTTATCTGGAACGCTCAAACACAGACAAGTGGAGTGATACAAACAGTGATGATCCCCAGTGTTGGACTGTCCTCTTGGAACTTCACTCTGCAAATAGAAGTTGTCATTTTTGGATCTTGACTGTTGTGGTCACTATGAACTATTGTTCAATAACAGCATACAAGATTGGAACAACATGTGGGTGAGTAAATGATGACAAAACTATTGCTTTAAGCTGCTGCAGTCCTCATAGCCTTTTCAAACATTCAAGAGTTTGTTAAACTAATGGGGAAGAACAACCGGGTGGGCGGCTTTAGTTTTCTCTCAAACCCGTCGATCTTTTTGCTGCTGCCCTGTATGACACTGCCAGAAACGGATGCCAAAGCAAGACAGCAATGTAATGAGTGATGGGTTGAACAAAACAGCTCCGTCGTGCGTGCTTGTCTCTCTCTCTCTCTCTGTGTGTGTGTGTACGAGCAAGTGTGTGTGTGGACATCTGTGGAGAAATTGTGAGGCAGATGGAACTGTCAGCTTGTCCTCTATGCACAGTTGAGCCCCTGAAGCCTCATGCAGACACTTGCTTTATTGCAGCAGTGTGCACAAATGCTGCACTCCATCTAACATAGTCCTAACGCAGTCCCATCCACCCCAGACAAACCGACTGAAGAAATGCTCCGAAATAGAAACTCAGCATGAGATTTACTCACACTGTTCACTGTCTGTCAAGCACGCCAAGACAACCACAAAACAGGTACAAAAATGGTATGAATAACCAGCAGCTACAGAAGCAGATTCCAAAGTACAGCAAAACATGTTTAACATACTATGCAGTACACATAAAAAAAGACTACAAAGATATATTGTTTACACAGAAATATTTCAAATTTGATTCTCATCGAATGTGGTTGAAACAAGATTCCTTCATTACAAAAAATGCTAAACAAGGAAAATCAGTTTAATTATAGGCACTTATTAGTTAGCTTCTATAATCCCCATTCCTCCTTGTCTCTATTAATTAAACATTAATATGCCCTGAGACTAATTCACTAATCAGGTTGCAATGGATAATTGCGAATGACTAAATCTGTAAAAATAAGCTTCGTGTTTAACATATAGCCAAGTTATTAGTTAAGAAATATGATGTTCCCTTATGAATAAAAAATATATGGGTATATAGTGGAAAATATAATGTGATATACTGAATAATACGTTTCCATATATGGTAAACTAGTGCTTGTATTTTTCAGTATACTGCAGTATGGACCATGGCTAATTATTATAAAATATATAGCAATGAAGACTGCTCATTTTTATATGAAGCTTATTTGAAACACTCAATTAATTCTTTCACGCATAGGTTTAAATAAAGCTGAACACATATTCAATTGTTTGCATTACATATTTCATGCATGAAAACATGTGTGATGGTACAGAAATAAATGGAAAAAAAGAAAAAGAAAAAAAAACTGAAAAACTATTACAATTTTTGGATTTTTAAGGTTTTGTTAAGGTCATGGCAACATGGTGGGTGGAAAACGAGATTTGACATTTGTAACTTAATGGATTAAGTGCTAAATACAAATATATGGAAATATATCACAGTATATGTTTTCCTAATAACATACATATGAAATACATATGTATATTTCACATAAATGTGAACACAATACATGCTCAGATATACTTATACACACACAATACCATTTTTTTCAAGTTATTGAAAATCCATTACAATATATAAGTAAATATATTGTCATATTTTTCAATATATGAATAGAGAAAATTTAATGTATATTGAATTTAATGTCACAATGGAATCTGCCATTAACCAGCCAATTATAGGTTTTTCGGCTAAATTTAGGAGAAATAATTATGAACCAAACCAACTCGATCAGAAGCAAAAGTTTTTCTTAATTTCTCTTTAAATAGAAAGGTGTTTTAAAACAGAATAAATACATATATTTGTGGCCTTCTGACATGTCAGACTGTGGCTCAGATGTGATGTCCCGAGACATAACCACATGCTCTGTGAGAGCTCAACCTTAATGCTGAAGGATAACGGAGGAATTATTCCGGCGGACACTTCAGCTTTCTCTTTCTCTATCTTATGTCTCCTCATTTCTCGTCACTCTTTCTCATCACATTTTCTCCTTTCTCTCAGCTAGACAACAAGCTCAAAGTATCTGTCACAGACAGGTTGGGCCAATGACAAAATGCCTCATCTCCAAATTGCATTTTCCAAAAGAGGAAAACACAAAGTCAGCTGTAGGTCAGATAGATTAGCGGTGGGATCATGAGAGCTCTAGGAAGGTAATTGAACACGGCTCTCTTTCTGTTGAGACAGAAAACAGCAGTTTGACGAAATTGGATTTCAAGAACAAATGGAACAGAAAATAAGATTTAAATAGCAAAACAAGTAAAGCGTTTATTTCTGGCATGTCACCCTTTCCATAGGCCCCTTAGAAATGTCATACTGTGTGAAAGGGAAAGAGGTTTCCTCTCTCAAACCTAGTGCACATCTAGAAATAGCAGTCTGAAACGGCTCTCGAATTCATAGCACATCACGTGTATTTCAATCTCCTGAACTATCTTTATCCTGAGGAGAAAGTGCAGTATTGATTGGTGAGTGAAGAAAACAGAACAAAAGATCCCTCAGGTGAAGAGTGTTGCTAAGTGCTCAGTGGTGCAACACTGTTGCTTTCCACAATAACCTAAAATCACTTTCTTAATCATTACTTTTCTTTTGTTGTCTGCTAAAAATATCACCGTTGTTCTTCTTTCTGGTTAAGCATAAATCTAACAAGATTTGTGAGGTTTATGCTTAAAAAAGCCCAGTGGGGTAAGAAAATAAACTTATTTTAAGGTATATCCTTTGAAATCGTAATATCTTACACAAGTTTGCTTCTCAAGCAAATATATCTTGTTTTGGGGATGTTTAGGTACTTTTAATGGAAAACAAGCCAAAAATACTGATTAAAAATGCTTTTTGCAGAGCAGTACAGATAAACAAGTTCACGCATGCAAAGGATAAGTGTAGCAGAAAATCAAATGAAATATAAAAATGTGATGTTTTTATTCTTGTTGAAATGAAACTTCATCTCCTTTCTGAATGCATGTTATAGGTCTTATGCTACTTGGTCTCATGGCATTTACGTACCTGGGTGCA
This sequence comes from Acrossocheilus fasciatus, assembly GCA_036784905.1. Classification (NCBI taxonomy): domain Eukaryota; kingdom Metazoa; phylum Chordata; class Actinopteri; order Cypriniformes; family Cyprinidae; genus Acrossocheilus; species Acrossocheilus fasciatus. The sequence goes on from CM071942.1 coordinate 22,437,279, forward strand.
CTTTTTAGCGTGACATGAAATACGTACCAATAAGTACATATCACTGCAGTTTCCAAAATAAATGAACACTTTCACACAAATTTACACACTGTAAAAAAAAAAGTTGAGCCAACTTAAAATTTTAAGGCAACCAGCTTCAGAAGATTTTTGAGTTTTCTCAACTTGTCGTTTTAAGTTTATACAACAAAAAATTGAGAATCTCCCACAAAAATAAGTTGAGCAAACTAAAAAATCTGCTGAAGCTGGTAATTTTTTTTTTTTTTAAAGTTCGCTCAACTTTTTTTTTTTTTTTAACAGTGCAGAGTTGCGATTAATAAAGCATAATTTTCGCACAATTACTTGAAAAATATCATGCTATGACTTCAAAACAATATTAATATGCTGGGAGATTTGAAAACTGATGCTTTTGAAGGTTAGCACCGCACAAATCCAGCTTCATATTTATGGGTTTTCATAAATGATAAGTTTGCTTGGTAGCTCACGGAGTAGCCTACAGAGAGGGACTTAGGAGACGAGAAGCACCGGTTTGAATCCTGTGTAACTACGGTTCGACAGAGCAGTTAAAATCTGCATAAAAGGAAGTTCAAATGGCACAGTTGCATCAGCTAATAAGTTTTTATATCAGTTTTGCATTTGTTAACACTATCGGGTAGGTTTAGGGCTGATTTGGTGTAGGGCATATTTCCAACACGATAGAGCATTAACCTTTAGCGACAGTCCCCGGATATTTAAATTCTGAACCGCCGCAATAAGTATCTGAAGCAACATAATAAAAAAACAGCAATACATACCAATATCTACGTAATAAAAACGTGCCAGGGTTCACATATTGAACCTGTGTATTAGCGCCACTCAGTGGACATTTCTATTTCAAACTGCAGCGAAAAGTGCAGCAAGGTGCGTAAAACAGTGTCGCACAAAAAGTGCGCAGAGGTATGTATTTTTATCAGTGTTGGGGGTAACACATTAGTCAAGTAATGTCATATTAAGTAACGCGAGTTAGGTACTCAGATTACTTTTTAAGTAACTAGTAAAGTAACGCATTACTTTTTAATTTAGAATGAAATAACTCTGAGTTACTTTTTCAAATAACTTCAGTGACTTTGTTTCCAATATCTTGACTGACAGCTCTCGTGTTGCCATGTTGAGAGAAATCGGGAGTAAGTGCAGCGTTGTGTGTGCTGTGAACATGATGCATGATGTGCACATAAACAGATTCAGTATTTCTCAAAATGAATAAAAACAGACAAATGCAAACTCTGAATATTATACAAACTTGCAATAATTAAATATGTTTAATACTATACTAAATCCTTTATGTATTTAATCCCATTTTATTAACCAATGTCTTTGCTACTGACCTTCGATGATTCAACCATCGCAAAAATGACACATTAGTGTTTCATTTTTTGTTATTGCTGAATAGTGTTAAACTTTCTTCTCATGTGTCATATTCTTCATGCAATTTGTTTGAGCTGCGCCCTCTACAGTGTACAGACATGAATTTACATTTCCTTCAGCTTGAGGCGTATTGATTTCAGTTTTGTTGTTAAAGGGCTTTTACATTTGTAAAAGAAGAACTTTTTTTATTAAAAGCAAACAAGCAAGCCCTGCCCAGATTAAAAAAGTAACTCAAAATAAAAAGTAACTATGTAACTTAATTAGTTACTTTTTTAGGGAGTAACACAATTTTATAATGCATTACTTTTAAAAGGAACTTTCTGCAACACTGGGTCTTATTATGGACAATTCTTCCATATATATCAAAGGTATTTTCTCAGTGGAGAAAAAGAATCAAGGCAACAATGCAAATGCTTTGAAATATGACATTTAAAAGTCTATAAACCATTTTCTAAAGTGACGCTGTCCAACAGCAACATCAGTGGTTAAAGTTACAGTGGAATACAATGTCTCTCTTTTCTATCCCATTGAATTTTAATAGACCTCATAAAACATACAGTGGGTTTGGTGGTGGGTAATTGAGAATAAATGGGGAAACGTCACATCAGTGGAAGCGTTTTGTGCACATTCTGCATCAAATCAGTCTAAATTAATAAATAATGGTGTTAACTGGAATACTAATTAAACGTAAGTGTATAACTCACATTCTTAGATATCACTGCTTTTATGTCACATCAAAACTAAACTTGAAATAACTTGAAAACATGATTTTTTTAGTGAACAATCAGTTTGGTGAAATGAAAGATATTAGTTGTCCCTGCATGATCAACCTCATGCATCGCCTGCATCTCAAAATCCAATCCACAACTGATGGGTAGAACCAAGTCCTGTCCGACAGTCTATATTTTTTTCAGTAATCCATTACATATAGATATGTCACAATACTGAAGAAAAAATCTGTTGCTTCTTCTGTTTCATTGTGACATTATTGAAACTAGAGACTATATGTGAAAACTACTTTTACAAAAATATAGCCTACACTCTCAGCAAAAAAAGTACAAAAGCTGTAATTGGGGCAGTACCTTTTCAAAAGGTACAAATTTGTACCAGTAAGGTACTAATATGCAAGGTACTAATTTTTAACTTTAAGGTACTGCCCTCTAGGGCTAAATAAGGTACAAGCAAGTTCCCATTGTGACAATTAACATACCCTCCTATTGGTTATTTGTATCTTTTTTCTTGGGTATCAACGGTGGAAATATTCAAACAGAATGTGTTTATATAGACATGTATAGTTTATATAGCGCTTTGGTCAAAGTAAGGTGAATATATGAGTACTTATGGGAATAAAATCTTATTGTGGAACATCATTACATAACTCCACTTTGATACATGCTGTGTGTCAGGTTTGTGTCTCTGTGATTCTGTATCACATGGATACTTATGCAATACTCTGAAACTGTATCAGAGCTTGGAGGGAATGAATCTTGTAGCTAGATGTTTTGAACATCACAAACCCTAATAGGAAGCCAGGTTGTGTTTAAGCTAATTTAAAACGAATGCATTTTGTTGTGAAACAGATACATGTGCAACATGCTTGAGCAGAACACAAAGAAGTTTTAGTTCATCCCAGCCTTTCTGTGACTGACCGCAATATACATTTTCCTCTGTTCAGACTTTTATCTCATGATGATTGTGCCTGGGCAAGTGCATTTCAAAATGCATCATTACTGTCCAAAGTATTGTGGTTCTGCGCAAGCTGAACGATTAATTTCTCATTCTCTTTCTGTCTTTGACAGATAGCACACTGTTCCACACGCTTCCCTGTGTTCGAACATCTTTGAAGACTCTGAATCTCTTCCCCTTGTGATGTAAGTTCTTAAATAATTTCTTCCTTCCTGATCCTGAAATAGTATCCATCAAAGAAACAAGTCATCTTAGATTCAGCTGCTAAGTTATGAATGAGTGGGATTGTTATGAAAGCATGCAGGATGAGAACAACCTCTCTTATGAAGATCCATTATATGCAAATCAGCAATATTCATCTCTGCTAATCACCCTTGAGCACAGGTGGTGCACAAAAGCATGGATTTCGTTTCTTAGAAACACATTATTGTGATTGTACAGAGATGTAAGCACTTTCCCCAACTAATTTAATACTTTTTGGTATCCTAACAAATCAGAAAAATGCATAAATTAACAGCAGTTGAATAAAAAGAATCAACTCAGTTGTTTTAGTGAAGTCGGATGCGATTATGGTGCTCTCGCTGAACTGGAGATGAGATGGGCAGAGCTTTCCGATTGATGAGGCAGCAGGACATCAAAGCAGACCCCCCTCTCCCCCATTACTCAGTGTGTAGTCCTCAGGCTGAGCCTTTTTAAGTGATGATGGGACTGGAGTGGTAACATGTGGTGAACATATAAAATGAAGAGACACGTCCCCTCTCTGTGCTAGAGTTTTTTAAAATCCAATATAGAGTCATATTTCATTTCTGTTTGACTTTTTACACAGTAACTGGATTTATGGCAGACTATTTTTGGGACTATGAGCAGCCAACACATGGTATAAGATATAACTATACTATACTATACTGTACTACACTAGACTATACTACACTATATTACACTATGCTACACTGTGCTATACTATACAGATTCATCATTAAAATGAATAATGCATAATTAATTCTAAAGTGAAAGTCATGATTATCCACTAGTAATGACTCAAGTGTTACCAAATTCTTCACAAGGAATTACTGATTATTTGGATCAGCATTCTAAAGTGAATAATAATTCTGTGATAATTAATGATTTTCTAGTAATGACTGAAATCATTGTAAGCTTTTGAGGGTTTTGTAAAGTATTGGATAGTAATCCTTCAGATGTTACTACATCCTTAAAAAAATTTTTGGATCCGTATTCTAAAGTGAAGATTGTGATAACTCCCTAGTAATTACTGAAGTCATTGTCAGCTTTTGAGGTTTTTGTAAGGCTCTGGTTAGTAATTCATTTTGCTAGATTTGGAAATATTAAATCATTACTAGTGGGTTACCACAATCTTCACTTTAGAATACTGACAATAGGGAGTTGCCAAGCTTTTCACTTTAGAATACTGATCCAAGTTAATAGTTCCTTTAGAAGGATTTGGTAATATTGGGTCATTACTAGTGGGCTACCATGATCTTCACTTTAGAATTAATTATACATTATGCATAATTCACATTAATTATGAACCTGTATACAGTAGTTCTATAGGATATAAGAAAAAAAACAGTAGTTATTGATTAGCTAATAGTAAACTACCAGTTTCAACTGAGTGCTGTTACTTACTAAATCATTAATCAGAGTTTCTTGTTTGTTGATAGTAGTTACTACAATGTTAATAGTGCATTAGTCATTTGTTCCTGTGTAGTTATTCATTAACTACAGAACAATAGTGTTACCCTTAATACCTCATGAGGCCTGCAATTTGTATAAATAAATATATAGTCTAGTAAATTGTTAAAAATGTATTTCATTTAGTTAATATTTAAACAAATTTTTGTATTTTACTGTTAATTTAATATGATTTATACATTTTTCCTACATTGTCTAAATTTCTACATGAAAATTTTAATGATGATGTGACATAATATCTTAATATCTATAGATTGATAGATAGATAGATAGATAGATAGATAGATAGATAGATAGATAGATAGATAGATAGATAGATAGATAGATAGATAGATAGATAGATAGATAGATAGATAGATAGATAGATAGATAGATAGATAGATAGATAGATAGATAGATAGATAGATAGATAGATAGATAGATAGATAGATAGAGTTGCGATAGCTCAACCCCCCTGAAGACAGAATCGGAGAGGGAATCAAGAAGATAAAAATAGCACAGAGCAGATGCTCCGTTTTCTGAAAAGCCATTATCAGTCAGGAAAGAGGTGTTGCTCTGGGCTGCTGCAGAGGTATGCACAGCAACACTTTAGCACCCTCACACATCCCAGGTGAGGTGAGAAACAGACAGCAAGGCAAGAGGAACAACCAAGCAAAAGAATATTGTACTGCTTGTATAAAACATCTACTAAATAATGCATTGACTTGGTCATGTTTGCCGTTTATCAGCGCTTCTAAAGATAACCTTTAGCTCATTGCTTTCATAATGTAGGTGCTTCAGTTCCTCTTATTCCTCTAAAAATTCGAGATTATGTCACTTCCCTTGATACGTAATGCAGGCAGCCAGTGCAGTAAACATAAGTCTCTGAACCCTTATCTTACCAAGTGTTAAAATGCTTTAATGTAAAAAAAATTTTTCACTGTAGAGTGCTACAGGGATGATGTATTTCTGTAGGCCAAAACCCAGAAATGAGAATTTTAACATTTCTTGTTCCATCATCATCAAAGTCAATGGGTTTTTCAAAAAAATTTTTGGGTTAGATGCTTAAAATAAGCTCTGTGGTTAACACAAACTCAGGATATTATCATTTATTATTGTTGTACAGTATAAAATACATCAGTAATGCCCCCCCTGTGATTTTTTTAAAGCTTTTACTTGTTTTGAAAAAGGCAGTTGCTAACAAGTGACTAAATGGGAAATCAGAGGTTGTCAGGGACATTAAACATCATCACAGCGAACGTTGTGTTTGCACCTGCAAGCCATTCAAACTGTTCTCCTGCAAACTATATAAACTCAAATGTTCAGGGAAAATGTCTTTTAAGTAAAGACTGAAGCACTTTAAGTAAAAACCGAAACATGACCGAGTTGTTGAAAGCTTAATGTTGTGGTGACACTGAAATCATGTGACCATGGTGTAGTTTATTTATAGCCAATAACTCTTTATTTCGGCTGATTGTTTTTAGGCTACAAAATTCATAAAAGTTGTGTTCTTTTGTGAAAGTTATCATGAAGAAAACATCAACATTTGCTGGTCAGGGCTAATTCACTGCGATAATCCAAAAGCCAATGGAAAAATACTAATGGGTTTGTCGAGGGAAGCAAGATGATGCAAACTCACAGGCTGGCAAAAACACATCAACACTGCAGCTCTCTATATGGCAAGTGTAGGAATGGAAGTCCTATACATTTCGGCTAGAGAGGCCAATCATCAGTTGATTCTGTCAACTATAGAAGGAACATGTTCCTTAATTAGACTAAAAACAACTGTTTTTCGGTGTGATTTGAGATCTGTCTTTTTGGTCTTTCAGGTCCATCTTTAAACACAGTATACAGTATACTCTTCCACAGGTTTATTAATGAGCGACTATTACTTAGGCTTGGATAAATCACTTCAGTAATATGAGTAAACCGTATTTTATATATATAAATGGTAAAGTAGAAAACACATTTCACTTCAGAGGCATTATGAGCAAAGCAACATGGGATGTACTCTATGTAATTTACCTAAAAGCCATTCCCACTATAGGAAGACAACTGAGAGAGGAGAGCTGTTAGCGGAAGAAAGCCGATGCTGTAGCTAAAAAGATAAGTGCACATTTAGGATGTCCATAGGGACAAACCGAACCCTATTTGCCGTACGTCTCACATCCTGATGAACAGCACATCTGAACAGCTCACCATATCTGAGACTATATAGCTTCTTCCCTGTTGAGAAAAAAACAAAACAAAACAAAACAAACAAAAAACATTACGTTATATGCTGGTTAGATATGTTTCGAAGCATGGTAGCTTTGAGCTGGTCCTGAGTTGGTTATAAGCTGGTCTGGTTTAAACTGGTCACGTGCTGGCCCTAAGCAACTAGCTCCTGCTCAGGACCAGCTCATTACCATCTTATAACCAGCTAAAACCAGCTGCCATGCTTCAAAACATACATAACCAGCATATGTTTTTTTTTTTTTTTTTTTTTTTAACAGGGTTGAGACTACAATTCTGAAACCATATCGCTTTTTGAGAATGAAAGGAGAATATTTTCAATTGATTTGAATTCAGAACAACAAAAAAGTCAGTCTCAGACATTTTTCATTATCAAATACCTTTAGTTTATTATTGAAGTAAACTTTGATGTGACAATGTTACATTTCAAAATAAAATAAATGTAGCCTAGAGTAGCCTGCTCTCTTTCTTAATGCATATTAATGGTCTTTACTGAATGTATAGAATATGAGGGTATATTATTCCAAAGTTATTATTATTATTATTATTATATTATTCAATTGTTTTCCTTTTCATTCTGGCATCACTTACAGTAGGCTGTATAATGTCAACTAATAGCCAGATAGCAAGATAGCTGTTAAATGCCCGGATGTCTTGCTGTGGTTGATACGGTCACTTGTCCACCATCTGTGCTTGTTAATTAAGTTATACTAGGGACAAGTATAGAAATCTAAAGGTCATAGCATGTAATGATTGAGTTCACATTAGGACTATTGCATTTATGCTGGTAAGAGTCTGCAAACACATCAAGAAGGACAAGATAAAAAGGATCAGATTAAGTCTAAGATTAAGTGCACTTATTTTTGTGCTAGTAATAAGGGCTGAACTAAACCTGTCTTCAGTACTGCCAGTTATTTCTAATAATTTCTGAATTTTAAACTGAGGATGCATTTAACTTAATGTTTAATTAAATCTGAGCTGGTTAGGTCCAAGAAGGCCTGTAATATCTGCAGAGAGCTATTTTTTAGCTTTCCCCATTCATCTCAATGACAGTTTCATGGCTGTCTAAAGAAGGGGGGGGGGGTCTTAATTATGCATAAGCTATGGATAAAGCATAACATACAAAAATCAAATGTTCCAAAAGTACCCCACAACAAAATAAAAGCCCAAAACAAAATAATGTCTAAAACTTGTATTCAATGTATTCAATTTATATGAAAATAAAAGGTCCATACTGCAGGTTCCAACCTGAAATGCTGCATGCAAAAATGTCTTCATCAGAATGTACTGCATGGCAAATTTTGAATGGCCCTCAATAGAGAAAGATAATTTTTTGCAGCCAGATGGTGCCAGTCACGCCATCTAGCAGCAGGGGCTAACAGGGCCACGTTACCCAGCCAAACCGCCTGTTTAAAAACTGCAATATGGCTCAATATGGTATTAAAGGAACAGTTCACCCAAAAATGAAAATTCTGTCATCATTTACTATGATTATATATGATTTCCTTTCTTCTGTGAACACAAAAGTAAATAATTTAGTCCAAAACAACACTGCACAACATGATTAAACAGATGAGCATTTTCATTTTTGGGTGAACCATCCCTTGTCTGTTGCATTTACATTACATTTACATTTAGTCATTTTGCAGACGCTTTTATCCAAAGCGACTTACAATTGGGGAATACATAAAGCGATTCATCTTGAAGAGGCAATCAGACAGAGGAAGTGCTCGCAACACCAAGTCTCAGGCATTGTTCAAATAAGTACAAGCTAGCAAGGGAAGGAATAAATAAAGAGAAAGATAAAGTTTTTTTGTTTGTTTGTTTGTTTTTTATGTTTAGGATGAAGTCAAGTAATGTCGAAAGAGATGAGTTTTCAGACGTTGCTTGAAGTATCCAGTGCAAGGAGATAAAGAGAGGTGTAACATGGGCTATTTTGGGCTCGTTGAAGACCAGTCGTGCCTGCATTCTGAATCATTTGTAGAGGTTTGATTGTGTTTGATGGAAGTCCAGCCAGAAGAGCATCGCTGTAGTCCAGCCTAGAAATGACAAGGGCCTGGACAAGAAATTGTGAAGCATGCTCCGTCAGAAAGGGCCTGATCTTTCTGCATCTGCAAGCGTTAGATGTTTAATGTGAAATAATTACATTATAAACAATTATAAAGAATGAAGATGACACTTGATCATCACAATGAGAACGCAACATAGAGAAGCTCAATTATGTGCTGGCTCCGTGGCACTGATGAGTTGAGGGGAATTAGATTAGCTGCTCTGATGGCTACCTTGAGATGAAAGAAGAAAGAAATGCCATTAAATCTAAGCACCTTTAGCGCTTGATGTCTTCCCTGAATAGTAGTTTGCCAGTGTCACTGTGGCTTGAATTAAATGTGCATTTGCTGAGCGCAGACAGACCAGACAATTCAATTTGACACTGCCTTTAGAGAAGAGCTGAGGGCTAATGAGTTGCTCTGTCTTTAGCGCGTGTCCCACCGCTTCCGGATCAGCTCTTTCACTGCAGCCAAACAGATGAGGTCATCACTTTCTGCCCCCGTTGCCATGGAGAAATAATATAGGCTGGTAATGATATCTACCTTTAGACTGGTCCAATTTTTTCCTTTAGACTATTCAATCCCATTTGACATTTCCCTTGGCTCCGGGAGCTTCGGAAGCTGGAGTCGGGTTATTATCTGCACAAAATCTTTTTCTATGCAGACAAATGAGGAGATTATTGTTTTCTATATTTATATGGAGCTATATTTTCAGATATTGTAATATGATATACACATAAGGCACATGATTTCATTTCCCTTAGGCAAAAAGTGTAAAATAAAGACTGGCTTTATTGATATGAATCACATTGCAAGTACAACACGGATGCAAGCGTAACAGTTTTAGATGATGCCATCTATTTCTTCTAACAGCTGACACATGGATCTGTCTTGAAATACAGTCAAAGAATAATACCTTGTAAATACATTTTTTCACATTGTCTTTTGATACCTTTTTTTGCTGACAAGTTATATCTATCTATATATATATATATATACTCTTGATGTCTTTTTCTTACAATCCATCCTACTATTTAAGAGTCACTTTATGAACACAAATTTAAAAAAAGAACACAAAAGATACAGCAAAAATGAAACATGGCAAGAAGAATAGCAAACCCATCACTAATCTAATCTCTTTTTCCAAATACAAGTTCATATTACTGCGAGAAAAAAAAAATACAATCATGTGAACCGTAGTGCTAAAAATGTTCATGCAAATCTTTGCGAAAATCAGAAACTACATACAGTCACAACAACACGCTGCAGTTCCAACAGTCAGTGCCTTCGGTTCTTTAGTTGATGTTAAATAGTTTTGATTGCTCTCGATACAAAGGACATAACTGGGTAACTAAATGACATCTTTCTTGCGTCACACTTCTTTGCCCTCTGCTATGTAACTAATTCATGTCCGTAATAGCTGTACAAGTACTAAGAACACAGTAAAAAATATTTTAATTAATCAGTGTTTTTGTTTTGCAGTTAAAATATCTAAATACACCTAAAAAACAACATAAATTTACTTGAAGCAAAATTGGGTTTGTTTTCAGATAGTATACAGTATTTCTAATGTTCAAAGATATTATGTATTTTTTCAACATATGACATAACTGTTGAAAACACACACACACACACACACACACACACACGTATAGTGTTTTAAGAACAAACGTAAGAATTTTAGAAGAACAGAAGATTTTTAAGAACAGGTTTTTTTCTAAAGAATATTATTTTACGCAATTTTGCTTCTCAAGTAAATTGATCTTGTTTTAAAGGGGACATCAGATGCCCATTTTCCACAAGTTGGTATGACTCTTAGGGTCTTCATGAAATGTCTGTAATATACTTTGGTTAAAAATCCTCAAAGGTCATGTAAAACACCATGCTTTACCTTGTCAAAAAAACAGCTCTGTTCATAGCAACCCATTTCGGTGCATGTCTCTTTAAATGAAAATGAGCCACTGCTCACCCCGCCCCTCTCTTCTGTTTTTTGTGTATTCTGTGGCACGTTACCATCAACAACAACATTATTAACTGTTTAGGTTTTTCTGGGATTAAAAAAAGGAATGAATGGATGCATTTTTACACTGCTAAGACACATTTATATGCAAACACGATGTAAAAGTGATTTTTGCGTCCAATGTCCCCTTTAAGAAGGTTTCAATATTTTTACTGGACGATAAGACAAAAATACTAATTAATACATTTTTTGCAGTGAAAATTGAAACACAATTATCTAAGGAGAGCTTACAAAAGAACAAAGACCTTTTGGCAGCTGTTCATTATGTTGCCATTAACTATTACTTTTGATACATTTTTATGTCTTCTTTTATCGAACAATCATCAGGCATTACTCTTTTTTTCAGTAATAAACTCCATCAGTGCTACTGTATATCTCAAAGGGATGGAGAATGTCACTTTAGAGTTCTTCAGAGCGAATGACGTGGAACAAGGTGACGTTATACAGCACCTGGTGTCCATTGTTCCATGCATAAAGAGCTCTGTCCCTAGGGTTATAATCCAGCATGGAGATATGGGAATACTTGTTCTGTAAGGGGATGTCGATATACTCATAAGTAGAGGAGTTGGTATGGAAAGCATAGTAGACCTTTGTCCCTCCTGAGTATCCGTTGGTGACATAAAGCGTCCCACAGATCATGAAGGCCTCACCTGCGCTCCTCTTTGGGTGGTTGGTGGTGTAGCTTTTGATGACCTGCAGGGTCAGTGGGTTGATCTTGCTGATGACAATGTTCCCTGCATTTTGATTGGTGGCATAGACGGCCCAAAGCCCACTTTCGTCCACCATTAGGTCAATGTCGGAGTGACCACCCCAGGAATAGTGGTAACGGTTGTTGAAGCCGGCGTAATCCAGCTGACCGGATTTGCTGATGGTGGCTGTCTTGAAGTCGAATTTGATGATGGTGTTGCTTTGGAACTTATTGAAGTAGATGGAGCCGTTGTAGACCACCTGCCCTGTGCCCGACCAGGGGTGAGGAAGCCGGTGTGAGGTGAAGTTGTCCGAATACATGAAGTCGGCCATTGACTTGTATTCCCGGACAAAGCGATTGTTGTGGTAACCGTCCATGTACCACACCTGCTGGTGGAAAAATGAATGCACATCAGTGTTTAGACACATTACATCGCAAATGAGGCTGCACTTTATTTTACAGTACGTGCACTTACGTGTACTTATCTAAGAAAACGCAGGTTAATATAAGGTAACTACATGGGTTAAGGTTATGAAAGTTTCACGAGGGTTACGGGTTGGTTCAGTATGTACAAATGGAACAGGACTATAAAATAAAGTGCTACCGAAAATGGTCTTTGTTTTTTTGTTTGTGTTTTTTTTTTCAAAAAATACGTTAAAAATGTTTTTGATATTTTTGGGGACATGCAGTAAAAAAGAAAAAAAAAAACTATAAGATAAAAGAATGAAATTATTAAAGAATACTATTTTAAGCAGTTTTGTATAGTTTTCCATTATTATGTTGCAGAATAAGATAATTAACCTGTTTCACTGCTCATTAAAATTGTAAAAACTTCTGTCCACCAAATAAAAGTCAAGTGGTGTGAACAAAAACAAAAAACAAAACTTGACTGGATCAAGATTAATAAACCTCTTAAAATATCTGATAATTTTACTTTTTTATGATGAGACAAAGTTAGTTCTGATTGTACAATGTCACGTGTTGTGACTCTCCAAAAATGTTATGATATTTTTAAATGAATAATTCATGATATTTGTTTACAAAAGTTTGACCTTGAAAAGTACATTTAAATATATTTTAAATTATTTTAAAAAATAACAATTAAATGTCTGCAAACATGTATTCAGTGAAAGCAAAATATGCTATTGCTTTTTACTGCATGGTTACACCACATGACATTCACTTGACACGTGATTTTTTTCCCCCTTTTCTTTATCGTGGATGGTCTTTTATGTCATTGATTCTTTCACAGTCAAGGTCACAGCATGCTATTGGCGTCTTTGGGACTGATGTATTAAATTTGCTCTTTACTTGCCTATTATCCTATCCCTGCTCTGAACTGACTTCCTAAAATCCGATTCTTAAAACAAGCATGTTTTTAAACTGTCTGACCCCTTTAAGTGTGTATTCACTGTTAAAATAAATACTAAGGCTATCAGAGGCTTCAGGCAAGGGCAACTCTCTGACCCCTCATCAATCATTTAAGGCTCAGACAGATCTGCAGGCCAGATGCCTTTCTGTTTCTGGGCTTTTCTACTGTATCGATCCATCTCAAAGGAGCTAAAAACTCCACCGCTTCACCTTCAGCTATCCTCTTTGAAGTTGTTGCATTAATATATGATGGGATCATGGATTAGTTGTCAAGCAACTTACTCACTACTGACATCTAACCAAGATGGATGTGTTAAATTTGTTCAAGAAATTGGAGAAAGACAGAAAAGCTTGTACAAAGGCAGGGAAATAAAACAGTCGTACAAGATTTTGCTTTTTAGCTCAGAATACTAAAGTATGTCTGAAAACAAAGATATGAAACCAACAGTAATATACAAACATTTGTATGAGGGAAATGCTGGCACAGGATTTAACAGACATCATTCAGCTCTTACTGGGAATGACTTTTCTGCCACACTAATGAAATCTTGCAAGATTTACACCTATCATTTGCATCTTAATGTGTGCCGGTAATTTAATAAACCACACTCTTGGCATGTTTACAAGAAAATATACTGCAGGGACAAAAAGAGTGCTGATAAGACGAAGTCAAAGACATTTTAGCTAAGAAGAAAAAAAAAATCAAAACCAGTTGAGATTAAAGTGAGGGGTGTAAAGTGATTAAAGCCGTTTTTCTTTTACACAAAAAATCCAGAGGAATTCAGTTAAGACAGTAAAGATTTAATGAACTCACCCTCGTATCACCATCAGGGGCAAGCGGATCAGTCATCCAGGATCCATATCTTGATCCAGATGTCTTTATGGTTATAGCATCACTTATGCCTGTCAGCTTCCCACAAGCTGATGACAGTAAAACACGATAACAAGTAAAAATCAACATTTTATTGTAATCATTTTTCACCATTTACTCACCCTCATAATCGGCTTTCTTATTCGATAAAGCATAAAAAGAGATACTTTGAAGAATGTTTATGCTGCTCTTTTCCATACAATGAAAGTGAATGGTGACTAGGGGCTGTCAAGTACAATAAAATAAACCTAAAATTAGTCTGTACGACTTGTGTGCTATAAAAGTTTCCTTGAGCCATATAATAGCTTTTTGTGAAAAAAAAACAACAACAAAAAAATAAGTTATTCACTCATGATATTGTGTTGCGCACTGAGATGTACCACACCAGGTTTAGCGTCAATGATACCAAACGTCATTTGTTCTCATGTGTCTGATAATTGTTTGTAATGTGACACATTTGAATAGGCATTTTCAAATCACATGAATAACTTGGAATATAGAGTCATACTGACTGCTGTACTTGCAGTAGTCTGGTGACCATTCACATTCATTGCATAGACAATAGCAGTCTGACATCTCTTCGAAAAAAGGTAATATGGATTTACAATGATGTGAGAGTGAGTAAATGATGATAATTTTCATTTCTGGTGAATTCTTCCATTTCCTTTACCACACTGCTTGTTTGCTTTCTTATGAGTGAGTGATATGCTGTTAAACTTCAGTGTTTTGCGCTGGTAAATGGGTTTGAGGTGGATGGGAGAGGCGTTGGAGTTCCTGTCATATTCTGGCTTGTGTTAGGCACTCAGGCAGAAGTTTTCAGGCATCAGTGAACCTCTCATACTCTCTGTTTTGACACAGTGTCAGACAGACGCACTGGAGCATAACTTGTGTAGACGTCTGCAGTGTGGTAAGAGTCCTCATACACAAGGAAGTGTGTTCTTCTCTCATTTATACTTCTTTCTGAACCGCATTTTCTCTCTTTTTTCTGTCACTTTATGTCTTTCGGAGAACTCATGTGGTTTCCCTTTCTCTTTCTTTCTCTGGCTGTGCGGTTTTGGAAGTCCACTGGGGCAAAGCAACTGCTTTTAAACGAAATGTACATTTATAGATACTCCTCTGTTTCCCATGATATTTTTCCAATATTCTGTTCTTGGCACTGAAATGTTTATGTAAAACCACACCAGAGCCAGTTCTGGAGAAAGAACTGTTTTGTATTTCACTGACCTGGCTATCTGGTGTCATTACATGGCTCTCCAGAATACTTGTTTCTGATTGGTCAATCACAGAAATCTGCGGTCATAATGACATGAAACTGTATATCTGAGAGTTGTCCCTGGCAACCGGTCTCCAAGCTGGTTTTAAATCTCTTGTTTCCCTCTGCGCGCTCTTTCTTCTCACATGATAAGAAAACTGAAATCAATATTTCATGTTCATGTATTTATTTATTTGGTGAGTCAGCCAGGCATTGTCACAAAATAAACCCATTCAGGTTAATATAAGAACTTTCTGCTTTTCATCCGAGTTTATTTTGTGACCATGACCAGCTGACTGCCCATGTCTCATATTTATTTTATATTGTACTCACATTTCAAATTACAAATCACTAAACTATATCTATTTTCAGAAGCTTTGGCATAAAATTACTGCTATCAAATAATACTGATTTACCCTACATTAAAGTCACTTGCAAAGCCCTTGAACAGACTGACCTCTATGATTACTCATAATCTGCTAATATTGACCTGTGCAATTCCGTAATCTTATCGACCGGATTGAATGAGTTGCAATTTATTCACCCAATTCTCTGTTTCAGACATGCTTCTTCAGACAAAACCTACATTCAAAGATATTCTATGGCACATAATATTCACATAATTGCCAGCCTGATTATTGCCTCGGGACAGGTGGTCAGTCTTTACACCAGACCCGATGGCCAAATGTTAGCTGAATAGTCTGTCACAGGCGATAAATTGCAGTTTTATTAGTGTATTTGAGTGATAACGTAGTGGAGAACATTTTCTAGTATTGCAAAGCAGTAGCACAACTGAATATACAGTGGATTGAAAGCTAGAATCTATAGTGCATGACACTGAGTGTTGATGCAGTGTTGAAATATACAGCAAGCAACACTGAGTTCACAGCCATACATCGCTAATGACTGCTGCTGCTTTATGTAATTTTCTCAGATATTTACATAATGGCATTGTATTACATTTTTTCTTTTGCTAAATCTGCTGTGCTACTGTAACGGAATAATCTGCTAGAGAAGCTTATCAGAAACACAATACTTCCATTAATGTATGAGTAACTCTTTACTTTGACTTGGTGATTTTTATCATTAGCACATGCACCTTTCCAAGAAAATAAATAGAACAATAAATGGTTGCTTTAAATCAAGATTTTAGAATAAATTTTACATGCATGTATGTAAATATAATATACACAATTGTTCAAAAAGTTTGAGGTCAGAAAATGTTGTTGTTTTTTAAAGATATCCATGCAAATACTTTTATGCAGCAAGGATGCATTAAATTGATCCAAAGTGAGAGCACTTTTAAATTGACTTTTAAATTGCTTAAATCAAATAAATGTTGTATTTTGAACTTTCTATGCTTCAAAGAATCTTGGAAATGAATCACTGTTTTCACAAAAATATTAAACAGAACAACTGTTTTCAACATTGGTAATAAGAAGAAATGTTACTTGGGCATTTGGCATATTAAAAGCCTATTAAAATTATTGCTGAAGGATTATGTGACACTGAAACCTGGAGTAAATGTAGCTTTGCCATTACAGGAATAAATCATTTTTAGGATTAATATTCTATATCTAAAATATATTCAAATAGAAAACAGTTATTTGAAATTGTAATAATATTTGACAGTATTACTGTTTTGCTATATTTGATCAAATAAATGCAGCCTTGGGGAACATAGGAGAACTCTTTCATCAAAACATAAAAAAACGTATACCAAACCCAACATTTGAACATTAATATAATATAATGGAAAGTGTACAACTGCTTACTGCATTTTCACCACCTAAACTAGTCCTATGTTGTGTTAAATTACTTTGTTAAAGTGCAAATTTTACACGAAGCCTTTAAATGAAATATGGGCTCATATACATATACATATACATGCAGGGATATTAATTATAGAATAACTGGACAAAAATTGTGGCACATCACAGGATACTGCTGAAACTGCTTGAAATTTTATGGGCAACAATCACAAAATAATTGGTTCAGGCTTCCTTCAAAACCCTATTAACTATGAATGTAATATTAACAATGAATGAAGTCCACGTTATTTACACTGGTGAACAAATTATCAGTGTTTTTTCCCATCCAGTGATTTAACTCCCTTGTGAAATGCAGCATTAGAAATTCATGCAGCCAGGAGATTACTGTACTGTAAGCAGTAATCTTTCAAAAGAATCCCATGATCATATTTAGATGTCTCTCTTTATCACTGCATGTAGCTTTTGGCTCAGTGGAAATCTTAAAACTGCAGCTCTTTTTTTGGTATTTATTGTTAAGCACCAAAACCCAGCATGGTGTCCTCCTTTAATCAATCAAAGTAAGGCTGCATTTGCATTATGCATGCGTACTAAATCTGTTATTCGTCTGAATCTAAAATAAATGCTCCAAAAAGAAGCAAGAGCAATTCTCTATTGTTACACAGAGCTTCTGACCTATATTCCAATGTATGAATGGTTATTAAGATTTCTGTGAAAATTTACATTTTGCTTTTGGATAAAATCGTACAATCTTCATTCAACTGAGGATTTGTTTGTAAATCAGAGATGTGTAAGTCACTGTGTCTTGTCATACTGAATTTTGATAATGTTATTTAATTAACCTGTAAAGTCGCTATGAATTCATGCCATGGCTCAGGTGGACCCAAAGGCATTTGTTAGAGGAGAGAACAGTACAGCAGCTTCTCATTAGTCACGTCTGTGTCTAACATCCATATGAGATTCATTCCTCACTTCAGAATAAGGCAACATCAGAATCTGCTGCTACTATCTGTATCAGATTAGCTATGCTGAGATACAGCATTTCAAACAGGGAAAATGACAGGGATATGTTGTGTTGTTTAAATTCAGCATGCTAATGCCTCCAAGCAGCACAATAAATTACAGTGTTTTGTATTTTGCTCAGTCATCATTCATTGAGTCAAGACTAATGTGTGTTATGCGAAGCATCCTTGAATTTACATTTTCAATAAACACTGAGGATACACTTTGTTAGCTATTTTATATGTGCTGTGAACGTGTGTGTTTTTTTTTTTAAAGGAATAGTTCACCAAAAAATTAACATTTGCTAAAAATTTACGATTTAAGGTGTAGATGAGTTTGTTTCTTCATTGGAAGTGATTTGGAGAAATTTAGCATTACATCACTTGCTCACAAATGGATCCTCTGCAGTGAATGGGTGCCGTCAAAATGAGAGTCTAAGCAGCTGATAAAAACATAATAATTCACATGACTCCAGTCCATCAATTAATGTCTTGTTTAGTGAAAAGTTGTGTGTTTTTAATAAACAAATTGTTCAATAAGACCAGGGGTGTCCAAACTATGGCCCGCTATCACTCCTGTGGCGGCCCACGAGGGATTTTTAAAAATTATACGACTCTGCAGAGGTGGGCAAACTATGGCCGTTTTCATCCAGTCCGTGAGGCAGTTGGTCCAAAATAGCTAATTTGATGCCTATATCAGTAAAATCCAATAGATGGCGCTGTAGCCTGCTCAAGGGCACTGTAATTTTGTGGGGAAAACATGGAAATAATTTGTCATTTTATCTTGCAAAGATATGCTTTCTTCGTCTGTTTTCCACACACATTTTTATGAAAATCGATATAGTAGGCTACTGTTTTTCTGGATTATAAATAGAGATGGTCGGATACCCTTTTTCCCTTCCCAATACCGATTCCGATACCTAGGCTCAGGGTATCGGCCGATACCGAGTACTGATCCGATACTTGGGTGTGTATCTGGTTATACAGCTGTATGTACTACTAGCCCTGTATGAATTGATACAATTATTTTATGGTGTGCTTCACCATATGCTGTGAGATAGATAGATTAGATAGATAGATAGATAGATAGATAGATAGATAGATAGATAGATAGATAGATAGATAGATAGATAGATAGATAGATAGATAGATAGATAGATAGATAGATAGATAGATAGATAGATAGATAGATAGATAGATAGATAGATAGATAGATAGATGGTCTGGCAAGTAAACAAAAAAATATAATATAATGTTTGGAAAATGGCACATATTTTTAAATATCTAAAAGTACACTCTAAAGTGTATGAGATTGTGACAATGAGATTGCGCATTAGCTCCGCCTACTACCGGAGAACCCAGCAGTTCTCCAAGAATTCCAAAGGAACTCCTGTTATTTTGACAGGAAAACACAACAAAGAATATCGTTTACATACCATGCAGAATTGACGCGCTACATGTAAGACTCTCTCTCTATCTTTGCGTGTGAGGAAAAAAGCAAAGCGATGGCGAGTCATGCACTTCACACTAGAGCTTACGGTATGTCAAATACAGGTGCACTGCTCATCCATTCAGATGATCTTAAAAATAGCACAGATCGCTTGACGGAGAGTGAAACTCTGAAGCGCTTAGTCAGAGTGTTCGGAGAGTGACAATATATCTGTGCTAAACTTATACTTAGCCTCCAACTCACACACTGGAGAGTAACATCTGAGCATTTATTAGCCAGTGGCTAATATTATACATTATTTAGTCCCCAGGGTGAAGATTTAGTCACATATGCGAGTGATTTATTGGCAATGTGCCAGCACGTTTGTATTTCTTCTTCGCTGCTCTAAATAGTGGTTGCTTGTGGCAACAAAGCACAACTTCCTGTGTTTGCATTCTGAGCAGCGAAGAAGAATTGATTTCTGATTTGCAGCGTTAAGCAAAGCTAGTGCGCATAACTATAGGTCTTGTTTAAGAAAATGGTATCGGTTCATACATGGGTTCAAGTACTCGCCGATACCCATTCCAGAATTTTTTGTGGTATCGGTGGAATTTCCAATGTATCGGAATCAGAACAACCCTAATTTTAAATTCCATTTTTTTTTTTCATCTGAAACGTGCTGCGATTTCCAAGGCGACATATATAAAGGAATCAAGGTCAAAAAGCGAGTGAGTTTGTTTTGTGTATTTTCCAACAACCATGCCCCTAGTCATGGGATGCAAAATTCACTTCACAAGTTGTTTGAACATAACTGTGTGTTTGATGTGTGTGTACACATCCATCCTGTAATGATAAAAATCCACCCAGAAGTTTTTTTTTTAAAATCCCTATTTTAAAAACCCCTTTCTCAAATCAGGCTGTTCTGAGATTCCTGTCAGGATTACGTAGTTCTGCACAGGCCGCTCCCACCATAGTTGATTGACAAGGTCGTCTTACCTTAGACCCACCCTCAGTGAGCTGAGAGCTGTCTGCCATTGTGTTGACTCCAGTGCAGGGGAAGACAAGATGTTTAAGCGATTGAGGTGTTTAGTTGTTGGATGTAATAATGAATATACCAGTCCTCATTTACTCCTGACATCTGAGCCACTGAAGAGGCAGAAGATTAACGTTACTTTCGCTTTGACGGGAATGCGCTGATCCCCGATCTACATAAATGCGTCTATGTCCGTCCAAATCATTTGTGATCCAGCTTTAGAAGAAGTGAGTATAAGGGTTTTTATGAATCTTTGCAAATCGCCTTTCCTATTAATGTGCTAGTTAGCCAGTTTCGCTGCTGAAATTTAGTAGTATGCTCCATAGACGTATATACCTAGATGCCTCATTATCATTATCGGTTTCTATGGGCCGCAATACGTAAGACATCTGCCATTTTTGGAACGGTCTGCGAATCCTTGAGCACATTGACTGTGTGCGTCTACAACAGCAAGTTATAAGCTTGTATATCTTTGAATATTCATTGATTATTTTGGTGAATACGAGATGGCTGACGCATCAACGTATCTGAAGCGGTCGAATAGGGAATCTACACATATCTATGGTTTGCTCCTTACTCCACGGAAGAGAGGGGCGGAGTCAGCAGAGCTCTTTAGCATTTAAAGCAACATGGACTAGAACAGCGTACTAAAAACAGAGCTGATTTTGACAGGGTAAAGAAGGTGTTTTTTACACTACCATTGACAAATTTTAACCAAAATATGTTATAGACTTTTCATTAAGACCCTAAAGAATCATATCAACTTGTGGAAAATGGGCATCCGCTGACCTCTTTAAATATTTAGGCTGGGCGTTTATAATATATGTTTATAGTGAATACCACTAATAATTTGTGTTTGTTTTTTACTTATGTTTTTGTTCTTTTTTCTATTCTGAACACTGCTAAATTTACAGGATTTTTTTGTGGAGTGTGGGGAATATAAATACATGTTTCTAATGTTTGTAAATGTTTCTTTATTTTACATTATTTCTGAATGAAATGATAAAACGTGTCTTATACATCAATTGACACGAAGAGCTCATAAAAATAGATAGAGATGGTACAAGAATAGAACTGCCATGTATGTACAAGTATACATACAGTACAGTAGTCTGATTGTCTGAGTGAGTGTCAATTTAGAATAATTTTTTTTTTTTTTTTTAAATCAAAGCTTCATTTGTCACAAACATATTATGCAGCCATCTCACTTAATGTGGAAAACTTGATGTGGCCCTCGAGTCAAAAAGTTTGTTTTTAACATCAAGTCCTTTATCCATAATATTGCCTTCTCCAGTTAAAGGGGTCATCAGATGCCCATTTTTCACAAGTTGATATGATACTTTAGGGTCTTAATGAAAAGCCTATAACATACTTTGGTTAAAATTTCTCAATGGTAGTATAAAAAACCCTTTTTATCCTGTCAAAATCAGCTGTTTTTAGCAAGCTGTTTTTTTAGACCATGTTGCTTTAAATGCTAATGAGTTCTGCTGACCCCGCCCCTCTCTCCTGTGGCATGAGGAGCAGACTGTAAACTTTAGCCACGAAACTGGTTAACTAGCACATTATTAGGAAAGGCGATTTGCAAAGATTCATAAAAAAACCCTTATAACTCACTTCTTCTGTAGATGAAGCTGGATCGAGAATGATTTGCGCGAACATAGACGCATTTAAGCAGATTTGAGAAAGGAAATAGGGATTTAAAAAAAACACTGGGTAGATTTTTAACATTATAGGATAGATGTGTACACACAATTCCAACACACATTTATGTTCAAACAACTTGCAAAGTGAATTTTGCATCCGATGACCCCTTTAAAAAAAATGTCACAAGCACCATTTTAAGGGAAAACGGTTCTAAACAAACATGTTGGTGGATTTTGGTGTCAGAGGACAACAGGATGGACTTTTTCACTAGAGGAAACATCTTTATGGATTATGATCGACTGGAGTCGTGTGGATTACTTGTGAATGTATTGTTATTTATCAGTTGTTTGGACTCTCCTTCTGACGGCACCCATTCACTGTAGAGGATCCTATGGTGAGCTAGTGAGGTAATGCTAAATTTGATTAAGAAATAACCCCATCTACATCTTGGGTGGGCTGAGGGTATGTAAATTGTTAGGAAGTGAAGAATTGTTAGTAAATTGTTTTATTTTTTGGTGAATTATTCTTTTAATTAAAAAAATAACCTTTATTTGTGCAGTCTTTAATCCCTTAATACAACTGAGTAAAAGTTACACCAATATATTTCCATAGTGGCTTTTTCTGGCCTTTTTTATGATTCAAAAAATGTGAACTAAAAAATTCTATAATTTTCTTGCATACTAAAGTGTGTGTTATATCAGAAAAAGATGTTCTTGTGCACTGTCGTATATCATATTTTGAAATGAAATATAATGGTTGTTTGTGTTTGTGCTCAAACTCATCCTACCTAATTTTTGCATGCATGCACGAAGCCTCTCCTCAAGATTAGACACCCTGTTGTGAAGCTCCTCGTAGTCAAAGGCCCCGATCTCCTCTTGAAGTTCACTTAGCACTGATGTCAGATTCTTGACCTCCTCTTTAAACTGCATTACCAATTTTGCATCGGCCTTGTATTCCTCCAACACTGGTATCATTGGCCTAAGTTCCTCCATTTTCGCTTTTATGGCCTGAAAGGTTAAAATAGGCTTGGTTCAGTAGGCATGCGTGCAACGATTGCGTCCAAACACCTGTCTTGCCCTACACTTGCCCTCTCTGCCTACTCTATCATCATTTCTGAGTGTGCCTAGCAAACAGATGTAGAGTTCAACATGGCATAAAACAAGTTCTCAGCACACCAGCAAAAATTTGAAAAAACTCTCTTTATTTTTCAATGTTTAAAATGCAAGGTGTCGAGGGTTACATGCTTCACATACAACAATAGTTTCCCTTGTTTCAAAATATCCAAATGTGCATAAACAAATCTGAATTATTGACATGGAGATGTCATAACATAAGAAAATCTACTCAAGGAAGGCTGCAATAGTGGCATGCACAAAAAGACTGTGAACATAATTCAAAGGTATTTGTATTTAAAATAAACTGAATGATGCAATCAGTTGACCAGTTGAGGATTACAATGGGATTGAACTTGTTCTTCAGTCTCTGCAGCTTTGATTTAATTCATAAAGTTAGCCCTGCAAGCAAGAAAATGAAATTTGGTTGAATAACTAACTCGCTAGCCTTTCTAACACACACATTTTCACAGATACAGCTGTTTGTTCAGAAATGATGCAACTTTTTATTTAAAAAAATAACTTGATAGGATGAGCTATGAACACACATAAACATGCTTGAAATTATTTGCAGAAGTGCAAATAATCATGATGGTTTCTGCACATAGATCTAAAGAACATAACACTAATAGGAAGTTATTGAAACTACACATATGCTCCCGTTTAAATATTTTTGAAAGAAATCTCTTATGTACAGAGCTCAGCACATGGCATGCAGACAAAAATATATCATCATGGCCAAACATTAAGAGTTTGTTCCCTCATTTTACTACCTTGTTCTCTCCTTTTAGTTAAATTGTGGCCACAATATACTTATTTGTTCCCTCATTTTGATTTAATTAAACTAGTACAATATGGCCACAATTAGCTAATACGAGGGAACAAATTACAATTATTGTTACAATTTAAATATATATATATATATATATATATATATATATATATATATATATATATATATATATATTTGTATATATATTTTTATGATGGCAAAGCTAAATTATTCCAGTCATTAGTATGACATAAGAAATCATCCTAATATGAAATCATTGTAATATATTGATTTGGTCCTCAAGAAACATTACTTTTTATTTTCAGTGTTGAAAACAGTGATGCTTAATATTTCTGTGGAAACTGTGGGACATTTATTTATTTTATTTTTTTTTCATAATTCTGAATAGAGGGTTAAAACACAGCATTTATTGAAATAGAAATATTTTGTAACTTTGGATAAATTTAATGCATCTAAATAAAATGTAATGCTGAATAAAACTAGTAATAATCTTATTGACCCCAAACATTTGAAAGCTAATTTATATTATATTACATTATACTGGGATCAAAAAATGCAAAATCATCCTTGTCCAAACAATGAATCCATTTATCAAAATCTATATGTATCCTTACTTCTGCTGAAATGCCATGTTTGTATATGCTCTGTGTACACCTGAACTTTTGAAAACGTGCACCATATGGACTCCCATGTGGGTATAAAGATCATATGATGGTGTATAAGATGACCTTTCCAGCGATTGCATCCAAATATTTGATGCCTTCATGTAATAAATGTTTAAAGGTCAAGCCATAAAATGTTTTGAGTAGTTTTCTTACTTGGGAAATAAACAGGAGGTGCCACGTTCCTAACCATAACTTTCAGTTTGACTAGAACAAAATGTTCAATACACTATTTTGTTTAAAAGACTTTGAAGGGCCAGATGATGGCAAAGGAACTGAGAATGATCTATAAAATCTATGCCACTTTGGGAGCTCGATACACACATTACAAATTGCAACGTGCAACAAAATCACTGCGCCTCCATTTAGAAAACTAGAAACGGCCTCATTAGCATGCAGATGCAATTGATGTCAGACAGCTAACAATCGCTAAGATGGAAAAGATGCTATGTTGCCAAAATGAATCATATTTTGTAAATCACTTCTTGTGGCGTCAACTCAGGAGGACAAAATCATTCATAACAAATATACTGAGCTCACTTGGCTTGAAAGTGTACAGAAAATGAATATGCTGTTTTCTCACAGATTGATTTGTAATGTTTGCAATGTTAAAGGCCAGTGTTGGGAGCTGAATTAAATAAGCGATTTAACCTTTTGGTAAATGAGACACACTGCATGCGCTCACAAATGAAAATGACATTGATAATGGAATAACCACACTGATCTGGATGAGCACATGTATTTGTACACACCTTGTATTGCTTGGCGATATTCTGCTTGTGGCTTTCCTCCACCTGTTTGAACTTGGATTCCAGGCCTCTCAACTGCACCTCCATTCTTTGCACATACTGCAGGTCTTTCTGGGTCCTCTGGTCAAGATTCTGGATGGACTGCGTCATATTCTGGACCTGAGAGAGAGAAAGAGAACATAAGAGAAGAATAATAAGCCATGTGCTGGGTGAACAGAACTATGAAAGGCATTCAGTAAGCTGTGTATTCTGTCAGTAGGTCTTTGTGTGGATTAGTTTCAAAGGTTACTTTTTCCAGGAGCTGTCTCAGTTGTTTGGTCCTGGCATCCCGTGAACACATGGTCTGCTGAGGAGCCACAACAGTGCACACACACCTGCCCTCACTGTCTTGAGCCGAGCTGTACACCTGCCACGACTCCTCTGGGTTAGCAGGCAGCACCTGGACAAAAGACAAAACGAAAAGGAAAAAAGGTCAGTGACTGATCGGGATGTGCTTTATGGGAAACAGCTTTGTAACAGTCTTCTTCTTTCTCCCTCTGCAGTCTTTGGGAAGGTTAATTACCTGAACCCTACACAAGGGTCAGAGTGATAGAGTTTCTGACCAACTGATAGAAACTGTAATGCCAGTGCAAGTTTTACGTTGCAATAATCATACATTTATGGACTGTTTTTTAATGTCCCGTGAACTTAAACGTTTGGTTGCCTATGGTTTATGAAATGTTGCTTTTGTGAATTCTACTGAAGTAAACATGTCACTAAGGTAACATTATTTAGCTGGATGATATAGACAAGGGATTTGTCATTTTAAGGATGACTTGTGATTATCTTGGCAGCATGAGTTTCATCAGAATAAAATGAAAATGAAAAACAAATCAGTAATGTGTTGCACCATACACAATTGTTTTCCAGCAAAAGTGTTTATAAAGTTGATATATTATACATAATACATACATACATAATATTATTTTAGTTTTAAAACTACTTTACTACAAAATAATTACTTATTACATATTATCATAATAATATATTTGTTATTTTATATATATCAAAATCTGTTATTTTATATACTATATACTGTGTGTGTGTGTGTGCACACACACACACACACACACACACACACACACACATATATATATATATATTTTTTTTTGTACTGTAGCCAAGTAGTAGTAGCCACTGTAGTATTTAATCTCTGTATTATTTTATCTCCCTTGCTCACATTTTGTTCCTCCTTGTCCATCAGGGGCAGAGCAGTGTATTAGTGGTCAATGTATACTGACAAAACACAGTTTTTAAAGGATTTTCATAGTTGGTGCTTTGATGTGAAATGGTCTTTTCTCGAAGGGGATTTTATGACCCACTGGTTTTACATAAAAGAGCCATCTGGAAGAGTGAGCGTTTCCGTATGTCTTGTCCTAATCCTGAGTAATCTAATGAATAATCCATATTCATAACCAGTGCGGACAGAAAGCACTTTTTATTAAATCGAAGGAACATCTTTGCAAATCTGCTGCCATTGTAATGCTGAATTTAGATTATAATAAAATCTAATGTTTTTACTCTTTGAGGACAGAGCTTATCACAATACAAAAATAGTGGATGCATATAGACTATTACATAAGATTTTTTTTTTTTTTTTTTTTTTTTTACAATTCCCTTGCTAACAAACAACTGATTTAATTAGTATAGATTTCAACACAGGATTTGCAAGATTGCAGGTGACTAATAAAAATTACTCAAGACTATAAACACACTCAAAGTCAATACTCCCCCCGCTGAGACACATTTTTACCTGATTGCATCGTTTGAACCTGAGAAGACAAAGGTTTTTGCCCATTGGAAAATCTGTATAATATAATAATGAATTCACATGCTGTCACTGCTCGACTCCAACCAGCTGGTTCCTACTACAGTACCTCATCCCATAAACAAACCTTCTGATAAGTACAGATGTCTTAAACAAGAAACACTGAACTAATAATACATTTTTGCTTTCCTTTGCAAAAGTTCAATGTGTCAAAAAATGAATTTATATTATTTGCCACCTTTTGTGTCGCTACACTACATGAATCATGCAGAGCCATAAAAGAGGAATAGGTCCGCTTAAAGTCGTGCAGTCCAAATGAATAATTGAGGTCTTACTTTTTTCTCTTTTTTTGGCCATAGCACAGCAACAATTCCACCAACACACAAATGACAGGCAAACACTTAAACAGTTCCACTGCCTCTGATAGCCTACTACTGTAATGGGACCTCAATCTGTAGTAGCCTACTAAATAATTATCATATTTATATAGGCTACTATAATATTTTACGGTACTCCAAGGTACTTAAAAGAATACTACGTAACCAAAACGGCACATAACATTAAAGAAAAAAATAATAATACAACATTACATTGTAAAAATATTTAGCCTAGGCTATATTCCGGAGTCGGAATGGATTCTACTGTGCATGAACATAATTTTTCCATTTTCTAACCTACATTATTTAAATAGTAGCCTATAATTTATAAGGTATAGCCTAAATAATTAAATGTTTTTCACAGCTCATGAACAAAGAGAATGAGGTAACTCACGCCAGTGCTCCGGTCCGGCACACCCGGAGGTGCCACGCTTAATTTGGTGCTATTCAGACCTACTAGAGAGGGCAAGGTTTGCGACATCCAGTTGGTGATCATCGCCATCGTGCTGAGCACTACTCCAATTTTCAGCAAAGGCACCGACATCTCTGCTCTCCTCTTTCCCAGTAACCTTCATTATACACATTCCAGGAGGAAACTGTAACCTGCGCTGCTGACAGAGGTGATGTGCTTCTGTAAAGCACCCAGTGGAAATGAATTCATCTCGGGCATTTCCACTTGCGCTATCCTATACTGAACTTTATAATTACTCGAGCTCTCTCGGTTTCTGAGAAGATTGCTGTTCTGTCTTCTCTCTTCACGCGAATAATGACGGAGGTTCAGCAGACCATCTCATCTCATTGGTTCCGTGCCTCCGCCCACCCGCTATACTGGTGAAATATTCATAAATATCACAAACCTCCTCCAGGCGCTTGACGCACGGATATATAAATCACTAAACACGTACAAAGTTTTTTCGTTACTCTCACAATACCCACGCTGGCAGCAATAGTTAAAAACAGGTTTTAATAGACAAACAGCGTAGCCTACTTTGCTCTCAAATCGCCTTTAAAACAGCAAGCGATGTTTACGAAGTCGTAAACCTTCAAAAAAATTAAAACAAGTTTTTCAGAATGTGCTAAAAAAGGCGTTTGCGAACATAGCTAAATCGCGTTCGACAGTTCAGCAGTTTTTTTTTTAGATTAAAAATTTTTAATCCATTGCTTTATTGATTTAAATGGTTTATGTTATAATATGACTTAGTAGGCTATTGGGGGCATCGGCAAAACATTAGTAGCCTATCTATCGCTTTGTTAGGCTACGTCTTATTACTGACGGTTAAAGGTGCTGGTGTAGATGGTACAATTTTCGCATTTTTTGCGTTAAGCGAGACGAAAATAATCTTTTTGCTCTTCAAAGTCGACCCCATTGAATAATTCGCGCGCTGTGTTGCGGCTCATCGGTGTAATATTGCAGCCATCTACAGGCTCTCTCAGTGCACAGTAGACTACCCATCATTATTTATGTTCTCTAAAGTAGCTATGATTGTTAATGCTCTCTGAGCATTTCATTAAACTCTGAAATATCAACAGATGTTTGATTAAAAAGATAACTCATTTATGCTCAGCCTAAAACGGAGTGCTTTATGAGTGCTATTTATGAGTCACTTCTGAACAGAGGGTTTTTAATAGGATAGCTGAGCATTGACACAGGTTATCTCTCAGCATGCCATGGTATTATTTAGCCAACAGAGGGCAGTACAGGTTTCCTTCTCAGTTTAACAGTTTTCTCCTGGACAAAAGTTCCTATCAAACCCTCAACACCCCCTTCCCTACCATGCATCATATTAGTATTATTATTATTATTTGCATATTTGTTTTATGCACAAATAAACCATAGACACGTTCTAAATGAACTAGTGACAAATTAGCACTCACAGACAGACTCAACTCTTAAACAGATTTAATCTACATCCTTGTTCTCTTCTTCTTCTTCATTTTCTGTCCTTTTTTTTTTCTTTTTCTTTTTAATTTTGGCTAGCAACACTTGTTTTCACCTGCGCAAACATATGAAGAGAAATATCTGATCAATCACTGATTTACACATGAGAAGTTTTCGTGCAGGTCAATCAGATTTATGAACAATTTGAATGAATTCTATAAAATCGAATGTGAAACTACTTACTACATAAGGTTGATTAAAGATGCTGTCTAAAATAATGTTTAAGTTATGATATTATTAGCATGCTATAATATGAAGTGCGACTAATGCCATAGTTAACATAATAGGGAAGAAACAATATATATTTTTGTGTCAACACATTATATTTTTGTGTTCTCTCTCTCTCTCTCTCTCTCTCTCTCTCTCTCTTTCAGTGGTTCATAATTTGGGACAGATTGCAAATTATGGCACAGGGCACTTAGTTTCAGATGACTGATTTTGTTATATGAACCATCCAATAATTCCCAATTAGCCTACAGTATATAATGATTTAGAACATTTTAACCTGTTTAAAAACTTGTAGTAGCCTATTAAGGTAAAATAAAATGCAAAAAAAAAACAAAAAAACATACATTTAATCAAGCCTTGTTTCTTGCATGGAGAATATAGAAAAGAGGCAAAATCAATTAAATTTGCAATATTATACTAATGACCTTGTCCATTCAGTATAGCTCTTACCATTTGATTAACTCACCAACAGGGATTTGATGTCAAGGCGTAAGAAAAAAACTAGTTACTGAAGAGCAGGCATCAATGTGGAGTGTGGAGAAAGCAATTTACTCGTTATTTTTGTCTTCAAAGTGAGATTGTAGAGTGTCAGAGACAATCACAGTGTGTGGATAATGGGGATACACTGCACAAGCCCTAGAGTGTTTTATCTTCAATAGGAATAATCATACAAATGATAAAATGATACCGATGATCACTGTCTCACACACACTAACAGAGTCTTCACTGCTACCAAGATGCATTTATCTTCAAATACTAAAACTGTCAACTATTACTCTGTAAAGACATGCGTAATCACCTACAATAAAGCCTATATCCCACTAGAAGTTACTATTTTTAAAAACCCCTCTAGCCATGTGGGATCAGAGCTCTAGAAAAGAGAATCCCCGCTGTGATTTTTTCTTCTAAATGAGGTTTAATCATATTAGTCCTTCCCGATCTCTGCTGCCCAATAGATTAATCTGCCTTTATGATAATACACGAAACCGGCTTATTTTGAGCATATCTGCCTAATTAGCCTGAGATGTGCGCTGAAAATGGCGTTTATAAACCTACTTGGGTGAGTTCAGTGCCCATCAGTACAAGGAGGGTGAGACTCAGGAGCTTGCTTGCAGGCTGCATCTTCTGCCGCCGATGCCACCTGATCCGAGGATATCACATGCAGAGCTGTTTTCTGTGCTGCTGTCCGGCTCTCTGTCAGATGCTCCTCTTGAATGTACGTATATATTTTAATTCAACGCCAAAATAATGGAAAAGATGAGACTGGAATGGTTTGCGGAGCCGCCTCTTTGCATATTTATCTCATCTCAGCTTCTCGACGCCTCCTCGTCCTCTGTCCTGCTGGACCGGCGTTCCGACCGCGAATGTAGGGATGAGCAGGAAAGCGGCGAAAATATTACTTCATCACTAGACAAACTTGGCTGGTTAATACGAGAGAGTAGGTGTGGGCAGGAAATTTGAGAAGCGGGGCCAAGCAGTGGTGCTGAACCGGATGTGACACGAACTGGCGTGGGAGATTCAAAAACCTAGAGGGGACCTGAGCAGCGCGAGACGAGCTGCTGGAGTGGAGAGCGCGCTCCTAATCTGCGATCACTGCTGGACACGAGCTCTATCAGCGCGCGGCAAACAGCACAGTTCACAGCACAGGTGCCAGGACTTCACTATAAGGATAATAAAAAGGAGTGACGACGTTGCCATGGAGACTCCGTCCTCCTTGGGTACCACTAATAATAATAATAATAAATAATAATAAATTAAAGCTGACACATTTTTAAATATTCGTTTGTCATTTAGAACTATCAGAACTATAAAAGTTAATTAAATAATAAAAATAAAAAATAATGATTATTAATTAATAATTATTATTATTAATAATTATTATTATCATTAGGCTATTTATAATACGTAATATATAATGGTTTTATAAAACGTTAAATTATGTAAATTCCTATCATAAGAAACCTTTATAGCTATACCTATATCCTAAATATCTTTTTATACTTATAATTATACACACACACACACACACACACACACACACACACACACACACACACACACACACACACACACACACACACACATATACAGTGCCTTGCAAAA
The DNA here is from genome assembly GCA_036784905.1 of Acrossocheilus fasciatus. NCBI lineage: Eukaryota > Metazoa > Chordata > Actinopteri > Cypriniformes > Cyprinidae > Acrossocheilus > Acrossocheilus fasciatus. The sequence goes on from CM071942.1 coordinate 22,469,186, forward strand.
GTATTCCTACCCCTTCATTTTTTTCATGTTTTGTTATGTTGTTCCCTTATGTTAAACTGCTTTAAAAAAAATTTTTTTTCACATCAAGTCTCAAATCTTTTTTGTTTGATGCGACAAGCTTTACTCATCATCATTTGGCAATTATCTGCCATTCTTCTCCTCGCCTCTTCACCTCTCAAGCTCTGTCAGGTTGGATGGGGGCAGATGCACATTTTCAAGTCTGATTGAGTTCAAGCTCAGACTTTGGCTGGGCCACTCAAAGAATTTCACAGAGTTGTCTATAAGCCACTCTTGCTGCGTGCATAGGGTCATTGTCCTGTTGGAAGGTGAACCATCTGTCCAGTCTGAGGCTCTGATGCCCTGGACTAGGTTTTCATTAAGGCTATCTCAATATTTTGGTGCATTGAGCTTTTCTTCTACTCTGACGAGTCCCTCAGTCCCTGCCGCTGAAAAACAGCCCCACAGCATGAGGCTGAAACCAGCACACTTTACTTTTGGGATGGTACTCTGTAGATGATGTGCAGAGCTGAATTCCTTCAAACATGATGCTTGGAATTGAGGTTCATCAGGTCAGAGAATCTTGTTTCTCACAGTCTGAGGGTCCTTTAGGTGCTTTTTTTGCAAATTCCAAGTGTGTTTTCATGTGTCTTCACTGAAGAGAGGATTGAGTCTTGCCACACCACCATAAAGCCCAGATCAGTGGAGTGTTGCAGTCCTTCTGTAGATTCTTCTTATCACCACATCATGGAGCTCAACTAGAGTAACCATCAGGTTAGCAGTCTAGGCAAGGCCCTTCTCCATCAGTTGCTCAGTTTGACCAGGAGGCCAGCTGCAGGAAGAGTCCTGGTTGTTTCAAACTTCTTCCATTAAGGGTAACAGAGACTACATTTTTCTGTAACCCTTCATTGAAGCAGAATTTTTTTTTCTGAACTCTTCCCCAGATGTGTGGCTTGATGCAAACCTGTTTCTGAGCCCAACAGGCAGTTATTTTGACCTCCGGGCTTGTTTTTTGGCTATGATATGCATTATCAGCTGTTAGACCTTTTATTAAGATGTGTGTGCGTTTTTGAAATCATACCCATTCAGTTGGATTTGCCACGGGTTAACTTCACTCAAAAGTGTAGTAACATCTACAAGTAATATGAGATAGGTCCCAAATAGGGGTATGAATACCAGTGGCGGCTGGTGATGGAAAAAGTAGGGGGGGCTGAGGGACAATGTGGTTTTAAATTTTTTATTTTAACAATTGAACAATTTCTGCTGTTTATTTATTACATTAACAAAGTAACGATTTAAAAACAAATAGCATCTAATGTAATTATTAAAGTATGAATTTAGAATGTCCTTGTAGATTTCAAATATTGTTCTTTCAAAGACAGAAAGATGTGCCAATTTGAGATTCATTGGAAACCAAGTCATACAAGGTGAACTTATAATTGCTGTAAGAGTAACCACTAGATGAAGAAGACTGTGCATTACCAATTGTAATGGTGAGCAAGTCAATAAAAAATGCTATACATTGTCTCCAGTGTTCACATCATGAATCGTACAGCAAACCACCTCTAAGACAGACAAAAAAAACCCATCAAACCCATGTTCGTGTTTTTTTTTTTATTTTTTCCGAAAAATGTTTCATGTCCTGAACACCGTTTTCACACCAGGCTCGATCGGTCGCTGCAGTTTTAAAAAGCAAACAAGGGAAGCAAAACAGCGAGTTAGTTACTCCGCAGCCGGTTGGCCACGGCTTCCTAGTGTACCATGTCCGCGAAAAACCTCTAGTATAAGACGCTTCCTTGTCTTTCACCTGCTGTCTGATGTTAATTTGTGGCTGGTCCGGTCCCATTTCTTTTATTTATTGTTTTTCAGCCAGTGGTCTTCTTTCAAACGGAGTTTGAAGAAGAGATTGCACGGTCTCTTTCTCGTGTGACGCCGGCGCCATTGTCAACTCGAATCTCACTGCCACGTGACCACACCAAACTCATGTTATTCTCTATAATTATTACTGCGCGTCACTGATTGGTTGAATTGATTATATTTAGTGACGTTTTATAGCATATCAGCGCTCCATTGGTCAGATAGCGTGGGCGCCGAGAATAAAACTACACATTTATGATGTTATGCGGCACATGATGAAGCTGGCAGACAACCCCCCCCCCCCCCCATTCTAGTGTGAAAAACACGTAAGTTTTTTTCAAACTTAATTTTTTTTTTTTTTTTTTTTTACTTGGTAGGAGGGGCGGCGCCCCAGCGCCCATAATAGATCAGCCGCCCCTGAAATACTTATGCAATGGAATCATTTAAGTTTTTTATTTTTAATAAATTTGCAAAGACGTTAAAAAACCTGTCTTTTGCTTTACCATTATGGTGTATCATGGGGAAAAAAGTAATTTGAAGCAGTTTAACATAAGGTAGGAACATAACAAAATGTGTTATGAATACTTTTGCAAGGCACTGTGTGTGTGTGTGTGTGTGTGTGTGTGTGTGTGTGTGTGTGTTCTTGTAAGACCCACAGAGTGAGGACCAGATGTCCCCACAAGGATAGTAAAACCTAACATTTTTGACTTTGTGAGGACATTTGGCCGGTCCTCACAAGGGAAATAAATTATTAAAAATTCTGAATGAAGTTTATCTCAAAATGTAAAAATGCAAAAAGGTTTCTGTAAGGGGTAGGTTTAGGGGTAGGGTTGGTGTAGGGCAATAGAAAATATTGTTAGGTCAGTATGAAAACAATAGAAGTCTATGAAAGTCCTCACAAGTATAGTAAAACCAACATGTGTGTGTGTGTGTGTGTGTGTGTGTGTGTGTGTGTGTGTGTGTATGTATATACACACACACACACAAATATATATATACATATATTACTATTTTAAATAAGATACTGTTCTTTTGAAATTTCTATTCATTAAAGACTCATGAAAACAAGCATCATGTTTCCTTACAAATATTAAGCAACAAAAACTGTTTTCAACATTAATAATAATAATAAACATTATTATAAATGAGCACAAGCATTATGGCTCTTGAAAATACACAATGTTACTATTTTTTACTGTATTTTTAAATAAATGCAGCCTTGGTGCATGTGCATAAAAGACTTCTTTCAAAAACATTTTAAAAAATCATAATTATTTCAAACGTTTGTCAGTAGTGTATCATTTACATGTTTAAATTATACATAATGTGTACGTTTAAGTATATTGAATAAAAACACAAATGTCGTTTTTAGCCCAAACCAACCTGTACCGAACAAATTCAAGATATTAAAGTTTCAACATCCTCATTTTATCAACATGAACAACCTTAAATGCCATCGTTAAGGCTTCTCCATTTACTGACAGTAATTGACTCACCCAAAAGAGCGATAGGCTAAATGTCATCACCACAGTGGCCTTAAGAAGCACAACAGTCTAGAGTAAACTCCTTGTATTAAAGGTCAAATTAACACCTGCTGTTGCAGTACTACAACAAACAGAATGTGCAAACAGTCTTTGTTTGAAGACCACTTTTTACATTTACATATGTAAACAATAAGTAAATAAATTAATAGGATAATTCAGGGGTCTTTTTTCATGCCAAATGAGCCACATATTTCCGCATATGGAGATGAGTGAGAGCAGAGACCTCAGGTTAGATATTATATAAAACTGCTGCATTTTAATCTTGGCCAATAACACATATAATAACTTCAATTAAAGCTAAAGTAATATTGTAATATTGTACTATTGTTTTGTTTAACGTTTTTTCATCACAAAAATTACTTTATGATCAAAGAATAATTAGCAGAACTCCTGTGGTACTTCATTAAACTCCTTAGGGATCGCAGACCCATTTTTGAATATCATTGTTATATATTATATTTTGACTAAAAGATGCAAAAACAAACAAACATGCAAGCAAACAGAATATAGACTACCACCAACTAGACCAGTGGTTTTCAACTAGGGGCTAGGGCCCACTAAATGATTTTATTTCAGCTTATGACTTAAAATGATTTAAAATAAGACAAGAATTAAAATAACATTAATAACAAAATATTTCTTATTTTAATTCACCCTCTTACCCTCAAAACAAACTTTGAAGAACCATGGTTTCCACCAACCTAATTTAAAAAAATGTTGTTTAAAAAATAAAATTCCGTTTTTATAAATTGAATACGAATATATATTTTTCTAATTATGTCAAGCTCTAAAATATTTTATCGAGTAAAATAGTAAAATATATTTGTTTTAAATCCATAAAATACATCTTTAATCTTTAATCACTGGGCAACAGAATATTGTTGTAGCCCTGGAGTCAAAAACGTTGACAACCACAGGACTAGACAGATGGATAGATGTGTGAATCCAGGGTTATGCAGTATTGACGTTAGCCTTCTAGTTTACCTAGAAATGAACACTCCAGCCTGGAGATTTCTTTTACCTTGCTACACACAAGACTTCAGAAAATACTGCATAGCTCAACTTGAACATTCCACAAACATTGACTCTCAGGTCCATGAATCCTTAGTTTGCTATTTGTGATGCAGTCTGCAGCAGATGGATTGTTCTAAAACTTAAGCAGGTAGTGTGAATAGTGATATATAGGACATTTCACAAGTTCACACTTACATATAATAAATATTATAAAGTTTAAGCGTATTTGGCATGCTTAAACCCCCCCTACCTCCCCCCCGCCCTACAGGTTAGGACAGGAATAGTTGTAAGTGCGGAGAAGGGGTGCCGGAGGGATGCTGGAAAACTGTCAATGAACAGAGGTAAGACTGCTGTGTATATATGCACGCATCTTATCTTGTTAACTGGGTTGATTATTGTGCTCCTCTCGTGTTAATTAGGTTAATTATCTGAACGTGCTCCTCCCAAACTTTGTTAATCAAACATCATGCGTTGTGTGAAGGGTTAGGCTGAGGTGCTCCAGGGCTGCTCAGTGTCATTTTTGACATATAGCTTCACAAACCATTGCCTGTCAGTATAAGATAGTCCATGATGCAGGAGACTCTAGGGAAGCCCATCGCCTGCATTGAATTGTGCTTGTTAGCATAGGGATAAGAACACAGTTTTATTTGTGGATATATATTCTTTTCATCTAATATCACTAATAGTAGACACCAAATTTATCCTATAAGATAAATGTGCTCTCACATCAGGGACTTATATCAGTGTCTCTAGCAAATAGTTTGTTTTCCACTGCAAATATTCGAAGCAGGCTTATAAATGAATGCATAAATAGACTCCCTGCTTAGGCAAAACAAAGCCCTTGAGAGGTTTTGAGACAAGCTTGGGGAGATGTCCCACTTTTCAGTTTCTTTCTCTTTTTGATTTTGAGACTAGTGAAAATACACAAAGTGCTTTTGTTTCTTTTCAGTACCTTTGCATCTGCTGCCACAATCTTTCTTTTCAAAGAGATTTTTATAGAATAATATGCTAACACACAGAAGTCTTCAAACGTGTTTGTGTGAAAGGGAAAGTAGAATTAGGGGCAAATGAATGGAGTTACATAATGTCGGACTTGTAGATTAATCATAGCTCAGTGGAACACAGAGGAACATTCATTCATTTTCAGATTGGACATTGATTGATGCCTCTATAGGAGTGAGATTCAACATCAGCCTCTTTCATTTACAGAATTTCAGGTCATGCTGCTTTAGCACACATCAATTTCCTGTAGCCTATCTTTTCACCCTGCCATGCTCATAATTTAACATCTCGGGGAAGAGATCTCACTTTGCACAAGTGCCGTATTCCACAATTAAAGATTTTTTTCTCAGTTGCCTGGTTACTTGTCATTTTTGAGAGTGCTTTACAAATTAACATTTCAAAGATGGCCTGACTGAACACCCTGTGGTCAAGTGTCTCGCTGATGCAACGGTATCTGAGGATGATTCTAGTATGTCTTCAAATAATGGCATAAAATAGAGCAGTTATTTTTCCATAACAATAGCCAAACGACTGGTATCTGAAGAGATTGTTCAAAAATAGAAGTGTGAATTAAAATCATGCTGTGACATGCATCAAAAGGAGATCTTATTATCTCGGTTATCCTAATCAGCAGCGTTCAGTCCTCAGCTTTAACAGTATGCAGTGGCACCATAGAGCAAGATTAAAATTCTTTAACAGTCTCATTAAAGGACAAACCCTCTCTGAAACAGTTTCAATAGGATGCTAAGGACCAACCAAGCCTTTGATGTAGGATCTAAAACACAAAGGATAGGAGCATAATGTGCCTCATTTTTTTTTTTTTTTTTTTTGTGGTGGCAATCTTTGATTCACATTTGCACATTTATCATTCACATGATTGTATGTTGCTGTGATAGCTTGGTGATGCATCAGGTTTTCAAGTAAACATCCAGAGGGTTAAAACTCTGCTACTTATACTGAACATAGCCTACTATGACAGTGCACTGTAAAAAATCCAATTAACAAAATGTTGGAAGGGCAAAAATATTTAAGTTGAACGCTTAGTTGAGAAGACATATTATATGAAGTCTGCACAAATATATATTAAAAACAATTACATGAATTGTTATTTTTCAAATCCAGTCAATATTCAGAATGCAAAATGTTGACTAGCCTATAATAAAAACAAATCCAAAGCCCGAGTGACTTCGCGGAAGAAACAGCGAAAATTTTTTTTTTTATATATATATATATTTAGAAAGTGTTTTATGAGTTGTATATCCGAAGAAAAGATATAAGACAGTGTAGGCCTTATGTCAATTTCAGGCGTCAGGTAAATCAAGTAATAGTTAAATATTTGTACTTAACGTTAGACTGAATTGATCAAAACGTTTATTTAAACGGTGTAATGTTTTATTTAAAACGTATATATTTATACACAAACGTAGGCCTACAGCATGTATAAAAACATCGAATAAGTGTTGTATGATATCTGAGGGAAATTTAAGTGAAGGGAATGGTCTTTCACCTTGTTTTATCCATAAAACACTTCATATCATACTAAAGTTCGTTGTTCCGAACGAAAACGAACAACCGAATCGTTTCACAAGGCTCTTCAAAGCGTCTCAGTCAGTTCCCTAGGCAGTGAATCACTAGATCGTACACTGGGGAAGACCGTGGCTCGGTAAACACTGGGACAACTGATCAATCAATTTGTAAAACGTCACCACTGGTATTTATCAACAACAGGCAGGACCTTTATATTTTGATATTATTTTTATGCTATTTGAGGTAGCCCTATAATATGAAATGCACATGTTCTATTATAAACCCTGTCAACATCAATGCTCCTTGTTGTGCAATGGATTTGTGCGCCCTCCCCCTCCCCCCCTTTAGTTTGTATGAAACAATGTTATAAATGGAGATTATTAAATAAAGGCTATTATGTGTGTTTTTAGTGATTGATAAACACCAGTTAATCATTTTTAATACTTTTGTTAAACTATAAAAATACATGTTTATGTAGTTCTCCAGCAATTTCTTCTGATGCCCAAATAATAAATCTTAGTTGAGGTAACATATAAGACACATGGAGTAAAGCCTCCTTTATATTCGCGCCTGGCTCCGCTTCGCGATCGAGTCTCCGCTGACTGAGCACCTCCCCAAACGGACGAGGCGTTTATACTTGACGCGTTCGCCGTTGAGATATTCTTTGAAACGACAGGGGGCGACGAGGAGTAATTTTCCTCTAAAACCATCGGGAATCACCGGTGAGAAGAAGTCATTTGCCGGTACAAGGTTTCTCGTGTGATGAGTGAGTTGATGAATTAATAATTTCTTTATGAACTGGTTAAAATAATCTTAAGCTTTTGGGTTATTTCGCATATTATTAAGCAAATAGTGTATAAATAGTGTCTATGAATTCTAATTCTATTTTTATACAATAAAAGATAAAACGTTCTTGAATTAAAAAAAGCCTTGGAAACTATGCAAAAAACAAAAACAAAAAACAAACAAACAACAACAACAAAACTCTTCATTGTTTTCCCTCAAAGCATTAAAAGTTACCTGGTGGAGTTTGAAATTAACATCAAACTACTTCTGTTTCACACAAATGCCAGCACAGACCTGCCTGCTCGGCTAGAATCGCCCAGAACTCGTGCATCTTCAAAAGCGGAGCAGCGCGGAAAGTTACAAAAAATGTCGTGCACACCGCCACGCGAAACGACGTCGCGCGCACTCAAAGCGAACTTCCGCCAACACCGCGATGACATCATATTTGGCGCACGCACCCAAGCGAACTGGCGGACGGGTCGAGTATAAACCAGGCTTCAACGGGTAAATTTTAATTGACATAACTTTCTGTAGTCTTCTAAATGTTTGACCAATTGTTAGATTTCAGCAGAAACACTCTGTGCCCTTTTGCACAAAAGAGGTGTTGAATTATGCTGAGCTTGTTGTTTGCATATGTTCTAAACTTTGGCCTGATTGCCAAACAAGCATAGTTCCATATTTATATGATTTAGATGTCTGTTCATGATGTGACCTTGTGATAACCAATGGTGTAACTTTTTGTTTCTCTGTATATATACTCCCTGATGGCTTAATAAAAAGCTGAGCTATGGTTAAACTGGACATCTGTGTCTTGTCTTTAATCATTGCCTCCCGGGTACCCGAAAGGTTTCTCTTCTTTGTACAACCGGACAACCTGACTCCAGATCTCGGTCTTGTTAAGATTTTATTCTAACACCAATTAAAACATTTTAGTTGAATGGACTATAAAACTAGTTCAGTAAAGTTTGAGCCAACTACAAAATAACAATTCTGATAACACTTTGAAGTCAGAAATTGACAATGTAAAATTTCTGTGGAACTAGTTACTAAATAATAATTAGTTGAAACCGCTTGACATTTTTTACAGTGTGTGATGTCTTCAGAGACTTTAACTGATAAGTTCTAAGATATCTTTTGTTCCATTGTGTGCTGTAAAAATCCCAGTATCAATAACAACACACAATGGCTAGCTGTGTGTAGTGTTCTGTTTGTAGTATTGTGACAGAGAGATGGTCTCATTCTCTCATGCTTTCATCTAAAAGTTGAGTTTTTTTTTTTTTAATTTGTGATTATGATTTTGAATAGTTTTTCAAGCTTAACAAAGATAATGCAAATATCAGTTATAAACATAGCAAACAGGGAAAATGGAAGCAACATCTTTCAACAGCCTGATGCATGGAGAGATAGAGGGAAAAAAGAAGGAAGAAGCAAACCATTTCCAGGCCTCAATAATAACAGGTGTAGCCCTGTTAAGCCCTGTGCTCTTGTATATTTGCAGTTTACACTATTTTCAGTAGGTTATGTAATCAATATGTTTATATGTGGCGTAAACCAATTTTATATGTATTTATGCAAATGAGAAACCAGCAAACAACATTTTATTTTGCATTAAACTTATACAAAAATGTGAAGATTCACAGAATTTTAATTCTCTGGATTATTATCATCACTTTTTAAACGTAACCTGGTCTTCCTAAAGGGGTAATTCATCCCAAAAAAAGAAATTTCTGTCATTCTTTAGTAACATTTATGTCTTTTTAATACTGCCTTACTTTGGTGGAACACAAAAGAATATATTTTGTAAAATATTTCAGTGTTTTTTGTCCATATATTAAAAGGTCCCAATGTTGTTGACACCCTAATGTTGTCCTTCATGTCATTCAAGGCTTTCTTTTTTTCTGTGAAAGCCATTGGCATTCAAAACAACACTTGACTTTTACAAAAAGCTTTTTCAGACTATCTTCTTTTGTGTTCCGCTGAAGAACAGAAGTCTTGGAATGTCATGAGCGTGAGTAAATGATGACATAATTTCCTTTTGGGGCTGAACTATCCCTTTAATGGAGATCAGAGACTGCTACTTTCAATTCCTCAACTTGTAAGTTCTTACTGAGCTACATTTCTGTTCTTAGTAGTAAAAAGGCTTCATAGTAATACTATAGCAATATTTTAAATAGACCTTTGCCTCCATTATGCTGTTCTTCAGGGAAACCGATAGCACCTCCGTATGTTCAGACTTTAGCTTGCTGGAAATAACAAGAAGTGAACTTGTTATATTTAAGAATGACTAACAGGCCTCTTTAATATTTATAAGGTCTTTCCACACTGACTGCTCATTCGCAGTATCTCCAATTTTAATTGCAAATCTAAATTAGTCATTGAAACCTTTCCGTTAACTCAACACGTACACGCGGCTCCAAATGCGGCGTGACTTGAGTCATAGGCTGTCATGTTTGCTGCCAAGAAGAGGAGGATGGCGGTCCAGATCTGACTGTGGGGACCATCTGCCTCTCTCTAATCCAGTAACCAAACAAGAACCTCACTCTGGTTCCTTTCCTTACCCACAGTGCATTGCTGCTGAGGACATGAAGGCACTGGCAACTTACAAAAGAGCAGATTAATGCGACTTCTCCCAGTGGATGAGGTGTTGATTAGGTTGAGAGCTTGACTTTTTGAATTAGCCTCATAGCATTAGTTGGTTTATTAACCTTGTACTGTTGTTTTGAGATGGAGATGAAAGAGTTTGACATTGCTAAATGTAAGGATGATAAGTTTTGGGAGCGCACCTATTTTTACAGTATTTTGAGTGGGAACTAGTGCCAGCCTTGGCTAAATTGGTACCTTAAGTGAAGTAAAACATGACCAAAGAAAAAAAAAAACATAATTTAGTGTAAGATGTATGAAAGCTTGTTTTCACTCAGTGCAGCACAAACAAACAAAGAAACACAAAAAAGTCATTTCAAGCTAGAAAATCGCAATTGTAAGCTATAAAGTCACACTGGGTGATATAAAGTTGCAATTACGAGAAACAAAGTAACAGATATGAAATATAAAGTTATACTGTGAGGTATAAATTCACATTTGGGAGATATAAAGTCACTTTTGTTTTTACTCCGGGGCAGAAACGGCCTTCCATAAAGAAGTCTAGTGGCACAGTTTTTGTTTTGAATCCATGAGACCCATGTTTAAATCTTTAGTAAACCAAATATAATTGCAGATGAGCTTGACAGCCAGTGATTATAATTTACATTTTTATTGCATGGAAATAGCAGCTTTTATATTTCATTTCCCCAGGAAAATCATCAGTTGGGATTCGAGCAACATAATGGTGGGTACAGCATTTTCAGTTTAATGCTAGGTTTTTTTTGTTTTTTTTTTAGTGATACAGTTTTTTGGAAACTAAACAAAAACTCTTTTCTTTTTTAAAGAAAAATCTTTTTTTTTTTATTCAGAGGCCCAAACTGGACAAAAAATATGTAATTTGCTGCAGTTGCTGATATTTATATGGCCAAAACGTCAAATGAAAGTCTGAATGCTAAGGTAATACAATGAGATCTTTAAAACAGTATAGCAGACTACTTACACAAAATGCATATAAATATTAGTTTTCACTCTTTTTCTCCCAATAATATGTCTTAGTAAGATTTAAAAACGTAGTTTTATTATCAATTTGTAGTTTTTAATGTGTGGGCCAAAACATATAATGCAATGATGATTGGGAGATGTACAAATAAACATTCTTCAAAAGCTTGTTGGCTTTATTTCATACATGTTAACTATTTGTTTTATTTTATTTTATTTTAATGATGTATGGATAAGTAAACCTAAGCTGCTTTGGTCCATCTTGAAATAATATTAACAATATAAAAGTTACATATACTTATAAAAATCAGTAAAGTTTTCACAGCAGAGAGACACACGAAACACAATCATTTTTTATAATTATACTAATAAGGTAATTTACTCGCTAAAAATAAACTATCATGTTTATTTGTCATAGTATTTGATCATGTTGATAATTTAGAGGCCTTAGGGATTTTTCCTATCAATATGATGCATTATAGACTTATATAATGCAGAAGGTGCAACCTGACTGGACAGGCCAACTTTAGACAGTTAAATTGAGTAATTTAATTTCCTCTGATCTGCTAAATGCAACAGCATGAACATATCAAGATATAATAAACAGTAACATCAAGATTTTCTGAAAAGCTGCTTCAAATAAATGTACACTGTAACAAGCATTATACAAATAAAATTGGAATATCTGCTACCATGTTTTAGATGAACACTTTTTACCCGCATTAACTGTGCAGCTTTATTATCAAAGTAACAAAAACGTTCAAAAAAGTAAAAAAAATATATATATATTTTCTAAACTCTACCAGACTATTGAACCATCTGTGGAGTCTGCTTCAGACTTCATCATTTTTCACAGGCGGTTGATAGATTGTGTTTAATCTCAGGTAATGACTCTGCTCTATTTTAGACTGACTGTACTGTAGGGTGTGAACAAGTCTGTCAGTTGTTCATCTAAGAAACAGCTCACTGGAGCGCAGTATGCCTTGAAGCTGTTAAACAAGCTAACCACAGCAGCCAGCAAGCACAAGCACAGACCCCCCATCATTCCACAAGAGTTTAAAGAAGAAATGCTGAGAGACATAAAAAAGAGACAGAGGAAAACAGCAATAATGTGTCAGCCTTTATGGACTCAAACTTGGATCGAAGAGGGGTTAAGGCATAAACAACGCTAGCATTCACAAAATTACATTTAGCTTTGATTTGACAACAGAGACTTTGTGTTGGTTACGATTGATCATAAAACACTCCATAAGTGAGTGCGACATGCCCCAGTGGTGTTGTTACTAAAAGCCTGGGAGCTATCAAAACTTTAAAAGAAGGAAATACGAATTTTAAGGAACAAGAGGAGCAACCAGTGTTTCTTTTTGTCTGAGCATGGAAATGTGCAAAATTATACATCAGCCATAACATAACCAGAAAATTGCATTGTTTTGAAGAGTACATCATTTTTATGTTGTGCATAGTCCAAGGTAGCTTGCGACGCAGCCAATTATCCTCGGTGTTGGAAGTTCTGAACAGAAAGGTCACTAGCAGAATTGTGTTGTGTGAATAGATTGGGTGGATGAAGGATGAGAAGCTTTCACTTACGATCCTCTCACAAGTCGAGTGTAAACAAGAAGTCTTGTTCAGTACTCCCATTTCTCCTGAATACTTCTATTCTCTTGCTTCTCGGTGAAAGCATTAAAGGCGGTGAGAAAAGCCTCTGGGTGGGTGTCAGAGTGGTGTGGGTCAAACAGCCAGAGCTTTGTACATAATTGGCAGAGAAAGGAACCCCAGCTCTTTTTAGAGGACCTTACTTTTTCCATTTTTCAGAATATAGTTAACGGGATATCATAAAGTATAATGGCAGAAAAGCTCTTGATGAGACAAATAATGGATACAGTGCAAAGCATTTCAAATACTTATGTAAATATAATAGCAAGATAATCCTTGTGAAACAGAACTGTGCTTAATTGTGCTGCATGCGCACTTGGAGTGTACTTTAAATCTTAAAAATCCCTGCTTGCAGATAATACAATATTAATGACATAAAAGGTTGCTTAAATGTATGCTTACAGAAAATAACTCTTTGAAACTAAAATATTTTTGTAAACGATACTGTTACAGCACACCTGCCTGGAAGTTTCTAGTATGACCTTGATTAACTTGTTCAGGTGTCGTGTTAAACTGGGGTTGCAGCTAAACTCTGCAGGACAGTGGCCCTATAGGAACAGGACTGGACGCCCCTGTTATTGTGGATCCGTGTGACAATGTTGGCATCTGTACATGAAACATTTCAAAAAAGCAAAGGAAACCTTTTCTGTTTGTAGTACAATCATTGTCATGTAGAGTACAATTTCATGACTATGTTTTATAACACACTTTTGCTTTTTAAACATGCAACATGTTGTTGTTGTTGTTGTTGTTGTTGTTGTTGTACACTTACTCTATGGAATTGTAGTTGGTCTGTTCTTGATTTTCCTGTGTTTGTTCCTGTTTCCTATGTTCTTGCTAGCTACTCGTTTGTTAAAATTGTTACCTATTATGTTCACCTGCCTCTTGTTTAATCTTTGTTAGCTCTTTTAAAAGGATAGTTCAACTAAAAAATTAAAATTCTGTAATCAATTACTCACCCTCAAGTTATGAATATATTTCTACTTACACACACAGAAAAAGATATTTTAAAGAATGACCAAACAGTTGCTGGTCCCCATTCACTTCTTTGAAATATGTTTTATTATGTTCAACAGAAGAAAGAAACTCGTACAGGTTTGGAACAACTAGAGGGTGAGTAAATGACGACAGAATTCTCTCTCTTTTTAAAATTATTTATTTATTTTGAGTGAACCATTCTCTGCAGTCAAAACCAAAGCAGAAAGACAATGAAGCTTTTCAAAAACATCTCATTTTTATTTGTCTCTATTCCATTCATCCATTTTCAACCAAAGAAACAGCCATGAATTTCTGCTGAGCTCTGCTCTGCTCTCCAAGCCCTGGTAAGCTCTGAGTTAAAGCCTGATCATTAATGTACATTTCTAGTTCAACACACTCTATTATGGATTGAGCTGTCATTGTTCCTAGTGTTAATGTGTTCCGCTCATGTATAATGGAATACAGCCGAGTCTTGAGCCAAAACCAGCTGCCAGCTGCATTACATCAAAAGCAGATTGAAGCAGAGAGACTGCACCTTGGTGAATATAATGTGTGTCACCTGCACGGCCAAGGCTAAATGCATCACTTGCGAGGGTCCGCCGGGCTGCCACAATCATGACATCATAACGCGCTGACTTTCATAGGAGGTCACAATAGGGACTGATGAGAATAATGCAACGACTTGAATTTTGGATTACTATGTGTATTAGTGTTTTTTTTCTCTCCTCTGAATTTCGGCATTTAATTTTCTTATATTTCCCATCAGCACAATTTCCATTATCCTGTAGCTTCCTGTTAAAACCGAGTCCTTGAGTCAAATTGAATAAATCACAAATTCAGTGTGAGTTGTCGAACCACTTTATCAAAGGTCTAATAGTTTGGCTTCAGGGGAGATTTTACAGACGAGCAGAACCAATCCCTGACACGTCTGAAGAGAATCTATTGAGATTGTCATTTTTCTGACTGAAACCTGCTTTAAGACTTATTTGATCACAGGTATAAGAGTAGGATTTGGCAAGGTTATGATGTTTCCAAATCTGTGTAAGAAAAGTGCTGTTACCTGGGCTGTGCATGTTACATTAGTCCAATCCCTCTCCACACTAGCAGATGGCTCCTGTATGGGTGGTAGTAGAGTGGGTGTACTTTCCTGTATTCATATGATGAGCCTGCAGAATTGTTTGGCTAAGGTCCAGAGAGATCATATTAAAACTTCTTTGTCACTTCTGAGACAGCGATTGACTTCTGAAGTCGCATTTGTAAGATGTTACATGGTTGGCTGATTGCAGATGAACTTGACAGCCAGATCTATTCTGTTCCCTCATAACGCACTCAAATGCATGTTCAACCCTTTGTTTGCAGCACTGGATGGATATTTATGCAAAAACATGAACAACCAATGAAATCTACCATCTCCTGGGATGCCCATGTTAAACTGAATCATAAATATACATAAATTGCTATTGACGTGGCCTGGCAGATACTGCACACTTTGTAGGAATGGATACTATTTTCATGTTATGGCAGATATTAAAATTCTATGCTATTTTCTGTAAAATTTAAACTGAAAATAAAACACTTAAAACTAAATCAATCATTTATAATACTACAAGTGAATTTAGGAATCACAACATTGCATCATACAGTATGAAAAATGAAATTATAATGATTATATATATATATATATATATATATATATATATATATATATATATATATATATATACACACACATATACATTATGGCTGTTAAATGATAAATAGCAGATATTAAAATGCATTAAAATGTTCAAACATGGGTTTGGTTAAGCTGATTAAAATAATTTACTGTTGTCATTATAGTGAATACTGTAAAATTTGCGACAAAGGACATATTAAAATGAAGTGTTACCTTATTGTTTTTCGATCTTAACTTTAAGTGTGTTTTAGATAATGGCAAGGGTAATGTAAATGTAAAAAATAGGGGAAATAAACATGTACAATTACATATCTATATACAGAGATACATTTCAAAATCTCTAATACTGACTTATATGGTGCAAATATATTGTGACATTATAACGTAACACTTATTAAAAGCACTTATACAGATGTCTCGTGTTTATATGCCGATTTCATCCCCCACTGTGTCTGCCTATTGTTTTCTGTCAACTCGCTGATAAAAAGTGGCAAAATGATCCCCTTCCCCCACATAAACCATAAATAAAACACTAATCTGTTCTACAAACCTAGTAAACCAATCCACCAATGGACAATTTACAGCATTATGCATGAAAAAAGAGCAGAAATGAATAGCAAACATGTCCAATTTCAAGATGAATAGACTCCCGGTCATATTTGTGCTTTCGTTCCCTCACGTCTCCCCGTGTACATGGAGCATCTCTAAATGTGGCCCTGCACATCTCCTTAATCACTCTCACACCTGACACTCCCCCCGTCGTCATAGCAACATGATCCAAGTGATCTTTCTGCATCCTCTTGAGCGTTGCTCTCTTTTCTCTGAGCCAAAGTGAGATCTAATCAAAACTGTGTGAACAACTATTTATGCTGTTTAGCAATTCACCATAGGCGCAGCGTGAATGTTTTGTTTAAGAGAATTGAAGAAATAGAGAAGTATCCTTCATTACCAGCATTTTTAAGAAAGGTGTGCTATTTTTGGTTCAGTTCATAAACACAAGATTTACTTTGTACTTTGTTTTGAATCCGAAATCCCCCTTTGAGCCGCCCTTAAGCCCCAAATTGCAGCCAATAAAAATGCATATTCAAAAATAAGGATCGTTATTGGTAATTATTTGTTTGAGCTCTCTCTTCCTTTCACACCGAACAGATTCGCTGGAGCCGACTGCAACAATTAGCATTTGAAAATGCTCTATGGCCATGGCTGTTGACTGAGCATGCATAATGAATAGCATTTGAAAGAAAAACATCTCAGAGAGCACAGCTGAGACGTCTGTAGCACCATGGCCTGATGATATGCATTGATTCTGCTGTACTAATTCACATTTGAATCACAGAATAACATTTCACTGCAAGCTGTCGGCCCTGTTAGCCCGGTTCTGTGAAAGTATATCGCATCGAGAAAAATAAAGCAATATATTGTGGGTGCGATGCTGCAGCCAGCCAATAAAGCTTTCATCGCTTTAGATTTATAGTTTCATTTGGGTGGCACAGAAATCATAAACCATCTGATGTTTGGGATGAACTCAGGATTGACAGGATTTAGAGGCAGCTAATAGGACAACAGAGGCAGTAACTGTCACCTACACTGATCTAGGCTCTGTTAATGACGTGAGTCGCTACGTTTACCTTGTGAATCGGTTTTGAAATGTGATTGGGATGTCACTATTGTCACAGTGGTCTGGTTGGAACTGTAGTGATGGGACATCTGTGTTTATTCTTTAGGACAGCTCATGTGATGATTGCATTATTTGACTCCAGTCTTGCAGTCATCAGTAATAAGCTCACAAGACTGAAAGAGACCCAAAACCATCAGATTTCAGTTCTGCTATCTGGGGGTGATCAAACTCTCCTTTTCAAATGCCTTTGTGTTTCTCCTGCTCTCATCCTCATGTTTTGCAGTTCAGAGGCTGTCTGACACAGTGCTCAAAGATATTGATTTTCTCTTTTCTCTGGTAGTCATTCAGGGTCATTTCCTAAATGAGGATTACAGCCGTAGTGTTTGAAGTCACGGGCGGTGAGCTCTCAGACTTGTTCATTGAGCTTTTGAACTACTCAGAATTTCTGAAGGTCCTGAACCACATAAAGAATATCTTTTCCTTTAGAAGCATTTTGTCTTGTTTTCCATCAAAGAAATATCTGGGCATGCATAAAACAACATGCATTTAACTGGACAAGCAAAATACCTTAGTAATAATATCAATAATGCAAGAAAATCTAACTGCATAAAATATTAGAGCTTGTTTCTTGTTTTGTTTTTTTAGAAAATATCGTGTTTGTTTGCCATCGGCAAATTGTGCTTTCTTGTTTAATAACATAAACCTAATAAAAACTAATGAGGTTTCCACTTAAAGCAATTTGAAATTGATATGTTCTCACAAGTTGTACCAGCTGAACTTTAAATTTACTCAGTTTCTCAAGTTAATTCATCTTGTTTTATTAAACACAAGTCTAATCAAATTTAATGAGGTTGTGCCGTTGTGGGTTAAAAAAAAAAATAATAACAAAAAATTGCCAGTGGGGTTTAAAATACTCAATTCAACAAAGGTTAAAATGTTCTCTGAAAACAACAATGTTGTACTTGTTTCCAAGTACTGTAAATTGAACCTGTTTTATGGGTTTTTACTAGAAAGCATGGAAGCCCATCTCCACCATTTTCACAGTTTTGAGAAAAAAAAAGATAGAACTGTGAGACATTAACTCAGAATTGTGAGATATACACTTACAAAAGATATATTGATAAGAAAAGTCAGAATTGTGAGACAAACTCTCAATTGCAAGAAAAAAAAGGTCAGAATTGTTAGAAAGTCACAGTTACCTTATTTATTTTTAATTCCATGGTAGAAAAATAAAAAACAGAATTGCGAGATGTAAACTCAGAATTCTCAGACAAATAGACAGAATTGAGTGAGTATTAATTCAGAAATGTCATGGGGAAAAATATTGCAATTACTTTTCTTTTTTTTTTTTTAATGTATTTATTTTTATTTTGTGCCAGAAAAAGGCTAGCATAGGAAAGTTAGATAAAAATACAGATGAAAAAACAAACAAAAAAACAAATATACATACATATATGTATATATATGTATATATATATATATATATATATATATATATATATATATATATATATATATATATATATATATATATATATATATATATATGTATGTATATATATATATGTATGTATATATATATATGTATATATATATATATATATATATATATATATATGTATATATATATATATATATGTATATATATGTATATATATATATGTGTGTGTGTGTGTGTGTGTGTGTGTGTGTGTGTGTGTGTGTGTGTGTGTGTGTGTATACATATATATATATTTGCAGTGTGGTCTCTGACCCATCTGAATGCAGGAGAGAGCTGATAGTAATGGGATTGTATTTTCTTACCTTGTTGAATTCAGGTGACAAGACTATCAGGTGAAGGTGACATGGTATAATTGAGCTAAGTGTGAAAAGACCCAACAGGTAATTCGTTTTCAGGCTTTTTTTAACCTTATCCTCTAGCTCAACTCATTTCTCTCTATCTCCCTCTCTCTCACACATTTCTCTCTCTCTCTGGTGACTGATATTGATTTTCAGTGTTGCTACAAGGCCATAAGCGCCTGCAGCAATTAGCACCCTGAACTCTGAAGATAGTTTATATGCAATGTGCTGCAAAAAGCGCAATCTCACAACTCTCACAACAAATCAAAATCAGTAAAGGTTCGTACAGAGCTCCTCACAAAGAAATGGTTGTACTAAAAGTGAATATTTGAAAATGGCTTTCATTAGTGTTAAATTAATAAACCACGCTTTCATCAGATCGTCTTTGACTGGCTGAATGTGCAAACTTGCAAAAAATGTCATTTTAAATTCTAAGCTTTCAGAATGTGATTGTAATTTGTTTTCTGATCTGTCAGAATGTAGTTTCGTCAGCTCTGAAATAGAACATATTGGACTTTAAAGCTTCTCCCTCTGAGCAGCAGTTATTTTAGTCCACCACAAGAGATCAGCTGCCGTTCTCTATGCCGGGCTTGTGCTTGCTATTGATTCCTTTAAATCAATACACGCTGCACAATCATATAAATAATAGTGTTTGAGGCGCGGGTGTGATAGCTCATTTTTGGCCTTCATATGCATTTGCTAAAATGGCACAAACCACTGACCACCAGAGCTGAGATTTAGTCTAGTGTGAATGAAACAGCAGAGCAGAAATGCATTCATTTCACTGCAGAGCTCAGTGGGGGAAAAAATCAATTTATTTAAGATTTTCTTGAACATCTATTATGTAGGGGAGACCAGGGAGTGTTACATCTGTAAGTTTGTGGGTTTTTTTTTTTTGGATGTTGTTGCTTTTGCAATATGCGTCTCAAGCTTTGATATAATATTCTCATATTTCTCTGCTACATATTAAAGTATGTAGCAGAGCATAACAGCCTCATAAACTCTGTAAATTACACTTAGAAAAAGAAAAGAAAAGAACAACAACATATGCCAAAATGGTTCTTTTGGCATCGCTGTGAAGAACCTTTTAAGCACCTTTATTTTTAAGAGTGTGTGACACTGAAGACTGGAGACTGCTGAAAATTCAGATATGAAAATTCATTACAGTAAATTTCCCTACAATGTAGCTTCAAAACAGTATAAATGGTTAGGTGAAAAGATTCCAAATTACCTACTGCTTCCAATGAGATTCTGAAATGCGCATTGAGTGGACATGGGAGAAGAGTTGTGAATATGATGCATCTGGCTCTGTATGTCCAACACTATCTCACAACCAATTTGTACGTATTTTACGAGGTGGCTAATTCGTACGAATTCCTTCGAACTCACTCGTACGATTTTGTACAATTTGTCTAAACCCCAGTGACGGGTAGGTTTAGGGCCGAGGTTAAGTGTAGGTCATTTGTACAAATTCATACGAATTGTGCAACTCGTAAAATATGTACGATTTAGCAAAAATCTTATGAATTTGTTACTAGTGACATCGTACAAATTAGCCACCTCGTAAAATATGTATGAATTACAACCAACATGGTCGATGTAGTATGTTAAGGTCTCGTTCATACTGCAGACATACTATATAGAATGTATTTGGAACGGTCACAAAATTAATTCCTAAGAAATTATTCCTGGAACTTCTTTGGCTTAAAAATAAATCCAAGATTTTAAGTGTAAGTAACTCAAAATGATCAAGTAGAAAACTGGGGCATTGGGAAATACCCATAAGCTCTTGAACTTGAATAATTTATTATGTATGCATAGTAAAAGCATGGGAACTTATACAAGCATTTAAATAGCTGTTATTAAAATATTAAAAGATTTTTAGCTCTTTTAAGGTTCATAGAGTTTTAGCTTTTTTTATGTAGTTTCACGTTAAATTTATTTAATGACATTCACTCTTAAAAAATAAACGTGCTTAAAAGGTTCTTCACAGGGAGGCCACAGAAGAACCATTTTTGGTTCCCCAAAGAACCATTCAGTCAAAGGTTCTTTAAAGAACCATCTCTTTCTTACCTTTTTATAATCTGAAGAACCTTCTTTCACCACAGAGAACCTTTTGTGAAACAGAAAGGTTCTTCAGATGTTAAAGGTTCTTTATGGAACCATTTAGACAAAAAGGTTCTTCTATGGCATCGTGAAGCACCTTTACTTTTAAGAGTGTTGAAACTATTCTAATAGTTTTTTTCTACATTGATGTCGCAGCATGAATATGTCTACTAAATTTGAGCCAATTTAACTGAAATTAGTAGAAACAATGAGGTTTTCATCTGAGTTAGGTCTCCCAGATTTATATGACTTTTTTTCCTTCAGATTAACACAAGCGAAGAGAAATGTCTAGAAATTCTTGCAGTTTAATTTTAGATTAATTTATGTTTGATACATTAGGTGAACTTGACATCTTTGAAAAGACATCTCTGAAATAATTATATTCACCTTTTATAGGAAACACATACATTGAGGAATAATATGGTAAAATGTGACTAATTCTTGAAATAACTGAATAATTATTTATTTCACGTTTTCATCTGTGCATCATGATATCTTATGACACTGTCCATCTGCTGGCCAACATCATGAACTGCATTTGGGATATTGTCCAGAATCTAGACTAAATTATGTCTAATAATGTTTTATACAGAGAGCTGAGGGAGAGAATATTTACTGTGTCTGTCTGGCACTGAAAATTTACACTTTACATTTTGCAGTGGACCCTGAATGTGCAAGGAGGAAATATATTTACTAAACAGAAAATATACTGCTGCTGGAGAGATGCTTAATAAGACTTTGCGGTAACGCAATCATTTAACCTACTCACTATCATGTTGTTATTGTCGAACACAAAATAAGATATTTTGAAGAATGTTGGTAACTGTTCAACAGAAGAAAGAAACATGTACAGTTTTGGAATATGGAACTTAAGGGTGATGACAGAATTTTCATTTTTGTCTCTTTAAACAAACAAAAGGACAGCTAGAGCAATATCAGAAGCTCAAGCACTGACGGGAAAATATATTTGTTTATGTCAAACCATTAGCCGTGGTATTGAAATCGACATACAAACCACTGACAAATAGGGTTTGTTTAAACCCTCTCCGGTATCCTACAGTACAACTTGAGCTTGGAGTGGATGAGTAACCTACTCTGCTCTCTAGTGGACATGCAATGCCATTACACAGTGTGACTCTCAGCGCCTGATTCGACGGCATGCCCTCAGCTGACTGTATTTATACCCTTTAGCTGCTTATTGGCACTTACTTGTTTGCACTTTACGGATTACTGTAAGCTTTTGACTCTTCAAGAGCACCAATGAAATGCTTTCTCAAATCTGATTATATCCACACAGCCCAACTCCATTAGCTAGTTCATTTTCTGAAAGGTCATTATTATCTTTAAGAATTGAAAGCACCTGCTATTGTGGTCTCTCAGGTTGCTTTTATTCTCTTATAAGCATCACTGAACAATGTTTGTTACCTTAATCATAACACACCATGCTTTAAGAATGCTCAAGATTTTCAATTGTATGCTCTATTGCAAATTTGTGAAATAATCTTGTTACACTGTTCACTGATAATGATATTCATTTTGGTTACACTTTATTTTAAAGGGTCCCTGTTACAGTGTAATTATACATTTAAGTACTGAGTAATATTAATTAACTACATGCACTTACTATATGCTTAGGGTCAGGATTAGGGTTTGGTTTATAGTGTTAGTTGCATGTAATTATGCATAATTTATTGTTATTATAATAGTAAGTACATGTAACGTGTAACAAGGACACCTTAAAATAAAGTGTTACCTGATTGCACTATGTATAATCACTTTCTATTCTTAAATGTCTTAAATTCTTTTAAAATCAATTTTTAAATCACTTATTTTATTATTTTTAATTTCTTATTATTTTTAATGACTATTTCACTTCATTTTATGTAAAGCACTTTGAATTACCATTGTGTATGAAATGTGCTATATAAATAAACTTGACTTGCCTTGCCTTGCCTTATTTTTTATTTAGTAGCAATTACAAAATAAATGTTTTAAAGGAACACTCCACTTTTTTTGGAAATAGGCTCATTCTCCAACTCCCCCAGAGTTAATAAGTTGAGTTTTACCGTTTTTGAATCCATTCATCCCCAGCTACCGGGCACTACTTTCAGGCGCTGCGTAATATCACTGCGCCTGCCGCGGCCATGTTACGGCAGCAAAGTTCCTTGATTATTACGCCGGAATGAGAGTAGTTCCTAATCATATCAGCCTAGAAAATCGCAACTTTTCATTTTCCGCCGGTCTTAGTACATGATATAACTACAGAAGAGTCAAGTTTTAAATAGGACAAATATCGAAACTCTTTGATCGTTTTTAAACGCGATGCTACTGGTCTAATAGGATTCAATGATCTATGCTAAGCTATGCTAAAAGTGCTCTCGCCAGACCCGGAGATCGGCTGAATGGATTCAAAAACGGTAAAACTCAACTTATTAACTCTGGGGGAGTTGGAGAATGAGCCTATTTCCAAAAAAGTGGAGTGTTCCTTTAATACTTTGATTTAATTTTGTCATGTGTGTGTGTGTGTGTGTGTGTGTGTGTGTGTGTGTGTGTGTGTATGTATATATATATATATATATATATATATATATACACACATACACACACACACACACACACATACTGACAAAACGATATTTTCCTTGTTTTTTTCTTTTTCCAATTTAATTGCAGTATACAGATATTAAACATGACTTGAACTGATTTATTAGACTTGTACGTAATTATGAAACTTAATAACGTAATAATGCCACGTAATGTTATGTTAACATAATTGTGTAACTTTATAACAACAACAACAACAACAATAATAATTAATTTTATTGTAATTAATATGTATTATGATTATTTTAAGAATGTCTCAGGTGTGACAACAACATTAATATCTTATTCAGGTAAAATACTCTACTGGGCCTTAGAAATCTGTGATGGCAGCTCCTGTGGATTGAATATTTTATAAAGTACTCCAAATCCTTGTTAACACATCACAACATGTCAAAATGGACTGCTAAACTAGTGAGTTGATGTTCAGAATGAGTACTGCGAGTTATCTCCAGTTTATTTTGATCTATATGAAAGTGAACAGGCAGGGCTGGACAGCAGGCTGAGTCACTGGAGTTCAGCCGTAGACTTGCCCTGCGGCAATCACTGCTTTAAGAGCCACAATCTACTGTACAGAAATGGACACAAAGAAGATGCTTGTCTGTTGTGTTTCGTTCTTCAGAGATTTTTCGAGACATCTTAGACATCATCATTGTGGCAGTAACCATATTTTTTCCTGAGAAGTGCACGTGTAATATCTTGTATGATGCACTATAATTAATCTTTAGACTGAAAATGCAAAAATATTGAGACATTAATGCTGGACAGTTTTCCAACAAGATCACCTGATTTGAGAACACATAATGCATAAGCTCAGCTGAATTCCTGCCACAGCCTAATATGTGACCATCAAGCTTAAATGAAATTACAGTAATCGGATACTCTCCAGAATCCATATATTCTTCTCACGCAAGCATATTTCTAACAGGGATTACTGATTAACGTCACTATGAGACCATCACACACCTGCTGAACTGCAAGTACTGTAGTAAACAGCGAATCTTTCATCATCATCTGAAAGACGTGAGATATAGCAGAAGGCTTGTCTTTTAGATCCTCGGAGCGAGATGAAAATTTCATGCTTTTGTGTTCTCATGATTTGGCCAGTATTGCTGGACCGGTGCCTCAGCTGTCTTTGTCTTTGTGCCTGCACAGCATGGAGGATTCAGAATCCTGCATCGCACGCTTGTCACTCACTTCTTTGAGTGCTAAATAACAACAGACTCATGCAGAGCTATTATGAGCAATTATGTGTAACCCAAAGCTAAGCCAGAAGCTACTTGGGAAGCTGCTCCTCATCTGCAAGGTTAATCTCTGCACTTCTGGATCATGCCAAACAGAGTAGGAGTGAAGACGCAGACCTTTTCAGTTTCCACTCACGCTTTCTTTATGCTTCATCTCTGTGCTGAAGGCAGAAAAGAGTATTTTTTTCTTAATAAACTCCTAATTTGCTGCTTATTCATAATAAGGTTATAGTAGTTATGTTTTGGGGTCAAGGGATCTAGAATTTGATTATGTAGAATAAGGCATTAAAGTGCCCCTATAATGGGTAATGAAAGGTTCATATTTTAGTTTTGGGGGTCCCCAACAACAGGTTGGTAGGCATGCAAGGTCAAAAACACTTTCATTGTCTTATAATATGCATTTATTTTTACCTTATTTCCTCAAGGATTCATTTTTCCAAACCCCTCCTTTGCGTGACGCTAATCTGCAGTGATTGGTCCGATTGGTCTCATTTTCATTTCATCTGGCCTGTATTGAGAGCGCAGTGCTGCTTTGTGTACAGCGTTACTTACCAGGGAAACCACTATTTTTACGGCTCCAAAAGCGGCACCTAGTGGCAAAGAATGAATTTGCGTTTTCATTCAGACCAACGCAAAAACACCAACAAGTGGGCGCGCAATATGCTAATGTTTCATGCTGACTTAAACATGAAACGGCTTGGGATTAGTTTTAAACCACTTGTTTCAATGATTCAGAGTCCACTCTTTCTTTTGAGAGACAATAACTTTAAACAGGGTGCACTTTCAGATTTAAAACTTTGCAGGATGTTTTCATTCACTTAGAGCTGTGTTACACACTGCATGAAAGCTCAATTTCAAAAATCCAAAATCGGGGCACTAATAAACAGCCTATGCTAGTATGCATGCTAATAAGTTACTAGTAGTTAATAGTGAATAGTGTTCCCTAATCTAAAGTGCTACTGAAAATATTATTTCCTGCCTGCAGCACAAAGATGAAGCATCAAGATGTATATGGCCCACGTGGGAACTCAAAAAGTTACTTTTAAAATTTAAAGTAAACACTTCATCAACAAAGCCATGCAATTTGAGTTATCATTCATGTAGCACAAACAGTGCGGGATGAATTTCATGATCATTGTCACTAATTTGATCATTTGATTAATGATCTGAAAAAAGTGTCTTGAAAAAAGGTTAGGTTTCGAATCCCAGATTTTGAATGTATGTTGCTTAGAATGGAAATATTCTTTTATATCTTTTTTTTTTCATGTTAATTATATTTTTAGATTATTTTAAAACTAAAACTAAACCATATTTTAAAGCAAAAGCTAAAAATGTTAGTGAGGCACTTTAGTAAGAAACTCTTAGTTAACAGTCAATGTGTGTTCCCTAACCTAAAGTGTTACTGTACATTTTTTAATTGAAATATGGATTTATATAGTAATTATTATGGCTTATAATAGTATAAGATATATAATTAACATTAAAAACACAACTCAATAAAATATTATTTTCAGCAGGATCCAGCTGTCTGAGAAATCTATCTTTCAAAATCTATTTTCAGCGTGGAAATTAACAGAAGGTTTTAGGATTAAAAAAAGAAACAAAGAAATGTTATTATACAAAGTGAATTGTTGAGGAGAGGTTTGCTTTAACTTTTAAAAGTAATTGGATTTACAATTTCTGACTTCTGATAGAAAGCAAAACAGGCCAATAAATAAAACTTGGGCCTTATATAGAGACCAGGATATAGAGATTTTTGAGCTGGGTATTTGACTTGGGCCCGTAAGTTTTATTTACCTTTATACTATACCGACAATCACCTTAAGAACACACTTTTACTGTAAATTTACATGAAATATCCTGTTAAATCTATTAGCTTTTCAGCCTGTAGAGTAAGGGAACTTACTATAAACCAGTTAAAACTGAAGTCATGGTTTTTTAATAGAAAAAAATGAATACTACATGAATGTAGGTTGGAAAAAGAGTAGATGGATAAAATGTGCACACATACATCTTTAACTGCAATGTGTTAATTCATATGAATATTGATGACATCCCTACCACTTTCCCAGTTACACATCACACATGCCAGACACCTCTTGATCTTGACAGCCAGTGTTACGAAGAGAAACTCTATTAAGAGAAAGAGCGAGAAGCGTGGCAGAAGAAGAGAGAGAGATCCAGCATTAATGACTGCATATGAAAGCGTTTTGGGTCACCATCTAATCACTTCTGAAACTGATGGGAGCCTTCAAAGCACAGCAAGCGCTTTTGATTTGTGTCTGTGTTTGTTCCAAAAACCCACCCACTCCTTCATTAAACATCACTTCCCGAGTGAGGATTTGCTTCTTAAATTTTCATTAAATGCAATATGGCCTGAGGACTCAGACACACTAATACCACACACATAAGAGCATCGAGACTGACTCTTCTGTCACAGTGAGAAGCTGGGCGTGAAAGTGTTTATCTGGGGCTTTGGGATTATCAATGAGCAAATTACCTCTGATCCAGCAGAGGGTCTCAGGCAGACTGTACGCGTCTGCCAGGGACTGAAGACTCCCTCTCTAGGGCTTAGGAAGGATGGGAGAAATGAGGGACAAATGACTGCACTTTATTTTGATGTAACGCATGTAGTCTATTCTTAACGGCTCATTATTGATACTTCTTTTTGATATGAGGCCCCTCCTCTTTTCCTTTGGAGTATCAGTGTGAGTGTGTTTTGTTTGAAAGTGGTGGCTCATGCTGAAAGAGGCAGAGAGCTCTTCTCCCAGGAGGATTCGTCTCACTACCAGCCCTTCATTGCTCTGCCCGGGTGACTTTTCCTCCAGCTGCACCCATGACTCTCCAGAACTGCCTGCTGCACAGATATGGACTGTATTACTTCTTGGCATTGCTGACACTTCTCATGTCACGAGGTAGGTGTGTGTATGTTTGTACTGAATTGTGTCAGTCACAATGAAGAAAACAAAATACATATTGAAATATTGTCACACACACACACACACACACACATATAATTTTGTCTTAAAACATTATTACAATGAAATACATTACCTTGAGAAACTTGTGTTAAATATTTACTTACAGATAATAGATCTTGAATTAACTTTATTTATTTATTTATTTTCTTCTTCTTGTTTTTACTTGCCCACTGATTTGTTAGACTTCTGGTTAAAGACAATGGGAAAATCTGTTTGGTAAGAAAAATAACCTTACTTCAAGATATATTCTTTGAAAGCAAGTCTTTTAATTGAATGTATTCCGTCATCGTGATATTTAGATATTTTTCAGAGGAAATAAGGCATAGTTATTGATTTTCTTTTTCTATTTTGCAGTGTAGAATTTGAACAGTGTTTGTATTTTCTCTATGTAATAATTTATGCTCAAATTGTGCGTTTACAAAGTTTTTGTTTTATATAGCAAAGATTTGGATGCACTTGATCCTCTAATTAACTCCATGCAACATTCATCACTGTATTACAAAAGTCTAACAAACACACTTTTTGTAATTTACAATTTGAGGTAGAATTCTCCATGCCAAATGTATCTGAGCCATATGACAGTAATGAATTCAAATATCTTTGTTTGCTTGCAGTGTTGCCTCCTAAAGCTCGCTAGCCTCATTTAGATCTAATCTTACATGCAAATACAACATTTCTGTCTGAACAGATTCCAGTGAGGGGGTTATGTAAAGCAAACCACCGCCACCAGATGAACTTTGCCTTTTAAAAAGAACACGGAGATAACATTACCAGAAATGATAAATTACCATACATGAGAAAAAGCCAATAGCCTGTCAGAAACTGTACACACATCATGCAGATTTCTACTGGATGGTCTCAAAGCACAATGCCAGATACAGATCGCATGTCACTGCAAATCATTCAGAAGATTAGTGGGACATCAATAATGCATGCAAGCGAATGCGTTTCCTTGTTGATGTAAATGATTTACGCTTTATTGAGGTGTTTCATTAATAATGTGTTATGTACTGGCCTTCACGCACAACATTACCAAAGAGGAGCAGTACATTAGCCTAACAACCACCTGTCATGGTGTAGCTAGAGGCACTGTGCAGCTAAACCCATGTGTATCAACAGCAGGGTTCTGCGCACATGGCTGAGTGACTTAAAACCTCGGGGCTAAATTCAATCTCAGTCGCTATAACCTCATCCCTGCTTGATCTGGAGCCACAGTGGGTGAAATCATTGAGAAACTGATAGTGGAAGAAGATACTGTTTCACATTATAGTCCAAATTTCCGAATACAGTTGGCCGCTTTTGCTCTAGTTTTTCAGTATTCTCTATAACTCGGATGCAAACAAAGATCTGCTTTGTGCTTTATAGCTGACGGGCTGCAATGCTACGCCTGTAACATCGTGCATAACCAGAGGTATGTGGACGTAGGATGTTCCAGCCCCGAAGTCATCACCTGCTCCCACTCCCACAAGGGCTTCAAGCATCGCTTCTGCATCAGAACTGAAAGTGGTAAGAATGTCCTCAGCTACAACCACCCACCAGCAACCGCTAATATATCAACAATCAGAAATGCCTGCTTGGCTTCCTGTGGCTGAGATAGTCATTACATGAGCGTTAATCACTGTGGAGAATAATGCATAATGATAGTTTTTGGTTCATCAAATTTATTTTGGAGGATTTCTGAAATCCTTTGAGCAACAGAACTCCAGGGGCGACACCTTAATCCTCTTCATGAGACTCCCCGCGTGTAATTGTCATCACACTTTGGCAGCGTAAGGAGCATTAGAGGCAGATGATCGCTCCCGAGAAAAGACCGACTGAAGTTAGAGATCACAGTGTTCCCTGCCCCCTGCCTAATTAACCTGCTTTAACCCCTACTTCCAACACCTTCATCTCCTAATCAGCCATAAAAACCAACACCTACTGCATAAGCTGGTCTGAAGGTAATGAATCACCAGTTCCTAAAAATCCTACTTGGTTTTTGACTTTATGTAATACATTAATGGCAAATTTATACTCCAAAGGTGGCACAGAAACACTTCTGAAGTGGCATTTAGGTGTCTTTAGACAGACTGTTTAATGCTGCTCAGAGGTGGCATTTACACAGCAATTACAACTGTATACTTTGTAGGGGTCTAACGGTTCTTGCAACAACAAAAAAATCAAACTATTCTGTTCTCCCCCCATGGTTCAGCATGCACTCGCACCACTTAACTTAAATCTGACAACATCTGTAATATAGTTTGTTAAAAATAACAAGTAAAAGAGTTCGGCTAATATATGTTTCTGTCAATGGATATGCATTCTGGCTTCCCAATACATTACAACAGTGGTTCCCAAACCTGTCCTGGAGGACCCCCTGCCTTAGGCTACACATTTTGTATGTCTCCCTAATCAGACACACCCAATTTAGTTCTTGCAGTCTCTACTAACAGCTGATGAGTGGAATCAAGTGTGTTAGATAAGGGAGAC
The DNA here is from genome assembly GCA_036784905.1 of Acrossocheilus fasciatus. Classification (NCBI taxonomy): domain Eukaryota; kingdom Metazoa; phylum Chordata; class Actinopteri; order Cypriniformes; family Cyprinidae; genus Acrossocheilus; species Acrossocheilus fasciatus. Next base: position 22,499,656 of record CM071942.1, read on the forward strand.
ATACAAAAGATGCAGGGCAAGGGGGCCTACAGGACAGGTTTGGGAACCACTGCATTACAACTAGGTGTGCGCTGATCCGATATTCAGTATCGGGTAAATATCGGGGTATCGGTCAGAAGAGACCGATCTAAATCCGATATTGTGCATATATCATATATTGTGTTATTGTTAAGCCCCACAAAAGCCACAAACACATTATAAAACACCGTAAAGTTTTCGCGCACTATATTTCAAGTGTTCTGAAGCTGTTACATAGTTTAATGTGAGGTAGAGATGAATTTAAATCAGGTTCAGGTAAACTCTTCTCTCCGCTGCGGCTGTGTGTCATCCTCCATTCAGCATTAAAACTGCGTGTTGCGTTCGGTTACTAGAGTCAAGACGATGAAACTTAAGATTATTAAATGTTCCTAATATTACACTTTATCTGTAAATACAGATAAATGGTTTGGATAAAAGGACTTTATCTTGCAGGACTTTATCTTCGTGCTGTTTTCAAAATCGTGTTGATGTCTGTTAGATCACAACACTGGACTAGAGAGCACTATGTTCTTAACAAGCACAGTAACTGAAATTTAAAACTGTTAAAAGAAAAGGCTCGATAAAGTATTGCACAGATTTAATACACTACGCATTAATATCTCTTCAATTTGTGCTTTGAACCTTTTTAGGGATGGGCGGATCGATCCTAAAGTATCGATACTTTCGATCCTCACATAAAAATGTAGATTCTAAAGTGCATTTTTTTTAACCACTAATTTCATTTATCAAGAAAGTCGGTACATAAAATAAGCTTCTAAGCGGAAAAATAGACTATACTAGTGAACAATTGTGTTGGATAGGACTATTTCTCTTGCTCATCGGAGCCATAAATCGGAACACACGCAAATTCTGAAAGACAGAACCAATCACAGACAGCGTTCACTGCTGACGCTTGGCTCAGTCACGCTGCGTTTCCCAAAAGCATCAGAAGCATAAGCAGATCTTAAAAAAACCATTGCCACATCATTATATTACATTACATGACATTACATATCATTGTTACTATATATATAAAATTAATTCTGAAAAATGCATCACGGTTTCCACACAAATATGAAGCAGCACAAGACTAATAATCAGAAATGTTTCTTGAGCAGCAAATGATAGGTTATTAGAATTATTTCTGAAGGATCATGTGACACTGAAGACCAGTAATGATGCTGAAAATTCAGCTTTGATCACAGATGCATTTTAAAATATATTAAAATAGAAAGTACTTATTTCACAATATTGCTGTTTTACTGAATTTTGTTAAAATAAGTGCAGCCTTGGTGAGCATGAGACAAAAAATATTACAAAATCTTACTAACCCCAAACTTTTGTGTGCATGTAATATTTATTTTAAATAGGCTAGTTTGTGCAAGGCACCTTTAGGAGTACAACCACATATTACCGATACCGATACATCTAAACTAAACTGATCTTTTAAATGATTAAAATAATATAATCAGTAATTATACTCACTTAATATTAGATTTTTTAAAGCCATAATATTAAGTGAGTATAATTACTCATTATATTCTTTTAATAATTTAAAAGATAAGTTTAGTTTAGAGGTAGAAATAACCACAAATTTACCATGGTAATAATAATAATAATAATAATAATACATTTTAGTACTTATGTATCACCATGTTTACTTTTCATGAGGTACCCTAAAAGGTGCACCTTTGTAACTTATCTACCCTTAAAGCAATACTAGAGGTATCGGTATCGATATCAGTATCGGTATCGGAATCGATATCAACAATACTGGGCTTGAAAATATCGGTATCGGATCAAAAATAGCATAAGAGGTATCGCCCATCCCTACTTTCTATGCTGACTTGCGAAGCGCTGTGACTCCGTGTTGGTTCAAGCGCATCATTCTGCGCACAGAATGCGCATAAGCGTATCATAATACTTTTGCACAATGAAAGATTATTAATAGCCTTTCTTGTTCGTCTTATCTTTCATATGTTTCTGCCTCATTACTGTGCTATACATTTAAAAGAAATGTCTTTTAATTTTACAGTATGTATTTTTATATACAGTATAAATATATTACTTGTTTTTCATGAATGTATTTTACAACAATACAAAGAGAAATGTATATCATTTTACATTATCAGTTCAGATTTAGTCATACGCTTATTGACTTTTATTTGTTCCCCACTAAATAATGTTTTTTTCCCACTAATTTTAGATTTTATAAATGTGCACTATATGTAAAGACAGCGGTTCCCAACCAGCGCCAAACCCTTGGAATTTCAAAATTGTGCAAAACCATGGTTCGGAAACAATACGATGTGATAAAGCCTCATTTGCTAAAATCAAGCTCTGAGCCACTGATTCGAAACAAACGATTCGTAAATGTTTTGAAGCTTTGTGAAGCAGTGTTGTGAAAGCTCTCATCACTAACACTGAGATTGTCATTATGCTTGAGGCGTCCAGCACAATTTTTCCCGATATCACTGTATGAGAGAAATATTTTGTAACCTGAAATCCTGACCACATTTATGACCCAAATGGCATTGACAGAACACAGCCAGACTCTCAAACAGACAGTCCTCCAGATAGGTGACAGACAGACACAGTCAAATTGATAAGGCTGATAAGAGCTTTTAGACAGCGATCATCAGGGATTTTTCTTTCTCTCTCTGTTGGATCATTGGCCAGCCGTAATCCTCCAGAGTTATCCACTTTCACAAGTCGAGCCAGCTCTGCCTGCCTCCAGGGCTCAGCATGCATCACAGACCTGTCACATGACTCAACCCTGAGCAAGTGTTCGTGCCGTTTGTTTTACTGTAGTGTATGGCCAGACCTTCTCCTTTTAGTTGAAGGTGTGGGTTCAAAAGACTATTTCAGTATTTGTGACACCTTGTTGATTGTGACTGACAATAATTCTGATTCAAAGTTCTGATTCTGAACAAAATTGTGTATTTACAGTAGTGCACTTTCAGTTGAAGTCTACGGATGGAGCACTGTAGAGTGTGCGTGTATTTTTGTTGTAGCACTTTTACTGATTCGTCTATACAAAAATGTGTTTAATTATCCTTTTACCATGTGGGACTAGCTGTACTGTAGGTGGATGAACTTATGGTTATATGTTACTGACATAATTGCTGTGGGTAGATTTGTTTCCATGTAAACAGTCCCTTAGTGGAATAAGTATCATATGTGAAACTTGGCTGGAGTTACTAGAAGATTAAAAGCTTAAATAAATAAAAAAAAATTGATTCCTGTAAACCACTGATTCTAGTCATACACAGTTTTATGTATTCATGCTTGATGTAAGTGTCATCATGTGTGATGTGAAGAAGTGACGTGGAAGCACGGAGGAAGTCATTTCTTGTGTGAGATGATTCAAAATGTGCTGATGATCCTCTCAAAAAGTGAACAAGATAGGCCTACAGAATACGAAATCCGGTTACATTTTTGTGGGTTTAAGTGCATGTAGGAGTGTGAGGAATGAGAGTGTAGAACGAGGTGGCAAAGAATGTGTTAAAGAATAAAAATATAGAAATGCAAATCAGAAACAAAGCAGAGGTTAAATGTATAAACTGGCAGGAAAAAAAATCAATGAAATGTGGCAAGAAAGGTGGTAAAGAAAGTGCCAGTGTGTGCATCTTGGGTTTATTTTGTTTATGTATTTGTTTGTTTTAAACCAACGATTATTATATTTTACCACAACAGAAAGACTCAGAGTAAAATACTGTCTGTGATTATGATTATTTGTATGTTTTGTTCTATAACATAAATTACACAAGTCATGTCAAACAAGTTACTGTGTTTTTAAAAAATAGAAGTTACAAATAAATTTCTATATAAGATTGGTTGACAAAAAGTTTATCAAGCACGTGCACTCATTTTTGGTAGATGAAGTTCTCATAGCCCCAGTAAATTACGTTTTTTCTTTCTCTCTTTTTTTTAACAGTTGTTTCATAATTCATGTTTGACTGCGGGTAATTTATGTTTTAGAAGAAAACATAAGTCTCTTCATGCAAAGTTAACCACAGACATTAAATTCTACTTATAAATCCAAAACCGTCATTCTAAAAACCCACAGGAAATTCTTAACCCATGGCTCAGAAAAGCTGGTTCTCCTCCAGGTTTTAGAACTACTACGTAAATAGTTCTGTTGCGACATGCATTAGTATCAAGACTTCAAATGAATTCCCTCTGAAGTTGATTCTATGAAACCCAGCATGTGGTTTCTCTAAAACACTGTTTTGTTTGTGTTGTTGCAGTTGCATTGGGAGTCATGCTGACTAGTGGCTGCGCTACAGCACGACACTGCCACACGGAGGAGCTGCCGGGAGTCAACATCCACTGCTGCGACTCTGATCTGTGCAACAGCGCCACCCGCTGGCGGACAACCACACTGCTGCCTATCTGCTCATTGACGTTTTCTCTATTGTTTCAAAGGTTGATACTGTGGACGGAATAACTTTGAAATTTGAACTTCCCGACAAAATCGCGGCAGCTACGCTTCCGATGCGTGACATACAGGATGGAACTTGCAAATAGGCTACTACAAAAGATGTGAACACAGACAGTGGAGTATTAGGCCTATGTGTGGATAAAACACCTTCACTTAGCATCGTTCTCTTTGGATCATTAGCTAAATCATTCCAAAAAAAAAAAAAAAAAAAAAACATCACTGTAAACATCACAAGGACTTTTATATGGCCAACAAGAAAAATATTTTTTTAATCATTTGTTTCATTTTGAAGCATTTTGCTCAGCCAAAAATGAGAACTGATGCTCTTTACAATATGTGTGTTCAGGAATTGTATCCTGTTTAAGGCCCTATTTTCTTGCATATGTCTTTCAACCAACTGATCTCAAGCTGATTTTTAGTGGATGTGCTCACTGTATGAAGTCTGTCACTCAAGTTCACACGTCCTAGCAGAGTAATCAAGTTTAGATTAGCACATTATTTTTGAACATAATGCACTTTTGACAAGTTGTCTTTTATTTCATACTTCTTGTCTTTAATTCAAATTCATATAAGAACTCTATATGTGCCGCACTGCAGGATTTTTGTTTAAAAATGTAAACAAGATTCCATTACTGGATGAGTAGGCCTACATTAAAATGTTGTTGTCTTACCCCATTTTTTTGAGCTGTCGGGTTGAATTTCGTGGTTAATTCTAGACTTAAGCTACGTCATATCCGTAAACACTAAAGGTCTGGGCCCGTATTCACAAAACATCTTAAGGCTAAAAGTAGCTCATAACTCACCGATTTAGGAGAAAATCTTAAAATGAATGGGTGTGTCAGTCCTAAATGTAGGACTCCTAAAGTTTTGCTCTAAGAGTATTTCACAAAGTGTTTTAGCGCTAAAACTAGCTCCTAAATCTGTGAAACTTTAGGAGTAGTGAAGATGATTCCTAAGTCACTATAAGACCAAGCCACAAACTATCCTAAAATGGCTGTTGCAGCAGAATGTGAACATTTTACAAACATGCTGCATTTACACGTTTTCACATGCATCTTTTTTTTTTTTTTTGGTTTTGGAGGCTATCCCAACTCCAAATTTTCTTTTGATTATATCCTTGTTTTCGTTAACAAGTTGGGAAAGAAGTATCAGCTGTTTTGCATCCAGTTTGGTTTTCTTTTTCTATTGCATGTCTTACTATCAGCCATGATTATTCCACTCTGTTAATTAAAAGGCTGTAAGAGGCTAACAATTAGCTGAACATTATACTTGTTTATTTAGTGACACTTAGCCTGCATTTTAAAATCTTTATTTGAATAACATTTTTATTTTTAAACCTTCATTTGAATACGGCAACATAATATTGCACTCTACAATATTTCTATGAATAAATCACTGTCAGTCATATAATGGCATTCAATGGGACCCACGGCTTTGAGAGTAAAAAAAAACATACACAGACAAAACCAAATTAAACCCTGCAGCTCGTGAAAATACATTGAGTGTTTATAGGTATTTATATCTTTTTTTTTTTTACCTCTGATCCACCGCAATGTCCAACTGTCCTGAGCGCGTTCACAACAGCCCACAACGTGCTCTGGCATAGTAGACGCATTCAAGAAAGCGATCTGTCGTGCCTATACGTTACTCATTGTTTACATCGTTACGTGCCGGCCGACCAAAGCCGTGGGTCCCATTGACAGCATTATATGACTGACAGACTGCAAAGGTTTGAGTTAAAAATCTTCGTTTGTGTTCTACTGAAGAAACAAAGTCACCTACATCTTGGATGCCCTTGGGCTAATCAGATAAACATCAAATTTTCATTTTTGGGTGAACTATCCCTTTAAGACTTCTTTCTATTATTTTCGCAGCTTTGTAAATAGGTTTTAAAAGAAAACTCTTCGCTAAATACTTTTCCTGCTATTTAGGAGAACTCTTAGTGTTAAGATAAAATGTTTTGTGAATACGGGCCCTGGTTATTGAGTGAGTGGGTGCTTAGTTTGTAACTAACTCAAATCTTCAACTAGTGTTTACATTGGCAGTTCTAAACGACACTCATGCTTAACCACTAACGAATAACCAATTGTCAAAACAAAGAAACTTCAAACTTTAAAAAGTCTCCAATCAAGAAGGGGAATATAACAGATTCAGTGCCAAGCAGGATCCGAAACACGAGGCAGGTATGAAACTTTAATTTCGATTAGAAGTTTACTTAACGTCAGAAGTGCTGTGCCGAAACAACCGACGGTAAAAAATTCCATGCATCATTTTGTAAAATGCTATTCCTCAAGTATTTGCAATTTTATTTTTCTAATTGTATGGTGGGTTTTGCCTTTATTAGGGGTTGTGGCTAGAAGGAATACAGCTCCAACCGGGAACTAATAATAGAATTACATTTTCTACTTATTAGATTGTGTTTTATTAACGTCTACACCTACCCCAACCCTAAACCTGCCCCTTACAATTATGCAAAAATTAATAATTGTTTTACAGTGTGACAAAAATTACGCTGTATTGATGTGTGCATGCCCAGTAGCCGCAGCTGTATCCCTTCTAGTTTATTAGGACAGGACAGTATTTTAGACAGGAAGTGAAGTGGGAGAGAGAGGGGGGATGGGATCGGGAAAGGTCTGCAGGCCGACTCGAACTCGGGACACCTGAAGCACAAAGGCTCTATATGTCGACAAGTGGTGTTTTAAACATGTTGCTTGAAAAGTGTACCTTGCAAAAAGTGTGCTATCCTTCAACATACAATACATAAAATATGTTTAGCACTATAAATATCAACGTGATATTTTTATATCACGTTCTAATGCAGTGACATTCATGCATTTAAACTTCAATGAACTACAAAATTTATGATGATTACTTCAAGAAAATATGCCTAAGATATCATATTTAATTTAATACCAATTAGTTTTCAGTTAGATCATTTTGGTATTCTCCAATTTCAACTTTTTTCCTAATCATGAATACAAGGTTTCTTTCAGCTGTTTGTTTCAGCTAGAGTTTTGTTCAAACTAGATTTCCATTTCACAATTTTGTAGCTAGTCCAGACGACAGTACTGTATAATTGCTGATCCATGGGAATTCTTGGCTGAGAAGTGAAAGTCTATCTTTAAATGATGCCTAAATATGGCTCAGAGCTACAGGAGATGGCAGTGTTTCACAATCTCTTGACACAGGCATAAATGTTCAACCTGACAGAATCTCTGACACAACAGAGTTCTTGTAGTGCTCAGTCCACTGTGTATTCATTGTAATTAGAGCCATGAAACATGCCTGACTAGTGCAATATTTTATTAGGATTCATTCTTTGCTAGAAATCATGTTTATAATATGTAGCAATTCTTCATGTGGGTCCTTTGAAGATTTTGAAGAACATTTTAAGAGCAATGGCCTGTCTTATGGTGAAAGCTCTTATGAAAATAAACGGGAAGAGATCCGCGGACGCTCATGGCTTGTTTTGATTTGTTTAATCCAGCCTTTGAGAAAACACAGGCAATGGGAGCCATCTCTCACAGAGTGGAGGAAGAAGTGTTTCATCTTTTAACTCTCCTCATGATTCATCCAGAAATTAGCAGAGAGATATTGCGGAGACAGGTTTGAGGGCTGGCGTATGAAATAAGACAGTCATATATGCTCCTGCCAGACTCTCAAAACTGTGTGCTGTCTCTGAGCTAATGAGCGCTGAAGCACAAGCTGTACTCACCGTGCAGCACCTGAACTCTCTCCTGTCTTTAACTTCTGCTGTCATGTGCCTCTGACACGGAAAGGACTGCTTTCACAGGCATTTTGAAAAATGGTCTGTTGATTGCACTGAATTTGGTGAGAATCTAGAATCCATTTGGTGCTTTTGAATGGATTTGTTTCAGTTTGTTCAATATTTGTCAGTTTCAGGCCACAGTTGAAGCCATGGCATGAAATTCATTCACTTGTCATAAGTCAATGTTTGTCTATTTAAAAAAACGAAATGCTTTTTAAATTTCGCTGTGTATGACTGAGGTACGAAACCCCTGCTATGATGCTATGGTGTTCTGGCTGGTTGCCAGGTCATTGTTGTGTGATTGCTAAGGAGTTCTAGGGTGGTTTTTGTACTGGCCTAAAGCTGTACTTACTAGACTTTTGGCCACTGCAACAGACATGGTATGATGACACACTCTGCAGTGTCTTTTTAAAAAATATTATTCAACGTATATAACAAATAATGATATATCAAAATTTAAACTGTTAGGTCATCTAAAAATTCAGGTTTATTGCTCACTAATGTCATTCCAAACCTATAACACTTTCATTTTTTCACATTTTTAACGAAACCTGAAACATTTCTGTTCCTTCAAAGAAAGTACCAAAACTTTGATGCTTCAATATATTTCTAAAGATAAAGAAATCCATACAAACTGAGTTCATATCAAATTCATACATGTTTGCTTTATTTGATAAACAGATTTAATTGAGGATTTTTTCACATATAAACATTTATCAACGTGCATACATAGAGCACATCAAATACGGTAAACGGAAACTAAAACAAAATGAACATGTCCTTTCAGAACTTGTATTAAACTGCTTTATTCATATGGATTTCTGGATTCATATGGAACTTCTGAAGTTTTGGCACAATGGACTTCAAATGGAGAGACAGAAAATATCTAAAATATCTTCAATTGTGTTTTGAAAATGAACAAATGTCTAATGGGTTTGGAATTACATTAGGGTAAATAATAACAAAATAAAAATTTTAAGTTGAACTATCCCTTTAATTCAGTTTGGAGTTCAATGAGTAACATTAAGATTCTCTGTTGGTCACCCTTTTTCTCCTCGTGTGAATTTGCAGGTCAGCGTTTACCAAACTTGAGCTTTCAAACGCACCTAAATGCAAAACTTCTTCCCATACAGTCTCCTGAATTCGTGTGAATGACTGTAGTCTATGGTACTCTATGGAATGAAAAATCTAATGTGACCACCTTTTTAGTCACAAGAGTCCATAGAGTCCAGTCTATGCTGTTGCTTTGCATGAGTTTTGTGAGTCTCAGCCTCAGTTTATAATAAACAACAAGTATTTATGCTGTAAAGAATTCATTATTTGTTATTGCACATGAATCTCAGAGCTATCACAAACAGCAGCAGTAGGTAGAAAACAGACACTACAGATTAATGGCAAATTAGGGCAGATTGAAATTTTGTCACAACCTATGATGGCTTATATAAGATATATTTTCATTGATTTATTTTTCCAAGGATGCCTTTTTGAAGCTGACAAGGCAAACCATTGCATAGAACTGCCAAGACTATACAAATTTGATCCAACTGTTGGTGAACTATTGGCAGTTATATCATAAGATATCACGGCTTTTAATGTGGAGCAGGAGTACACTTATCTTGTCATTTGTTTTTATGGAATAACGTGTCAACCCATAACACAATTCACCTCACACAATCTTACTGCAGATTCAGTCATTATATTCACAATGTGTGACTAACCTGGGCTTTTTTAAAGTTGCGATGAAACTGAAGAAGCTAAAGATCAGTTGTTCTGCATTGTGAGATACATCCGAGTCAAACTAGGCTGCAGCAGCATACTAAACAAACAAACATCAATCGTATATACAAATATTTGTATATGGTATATATGATATGATGTTTGTTGATTTGGTGCGCAGCTGCAGCCTAGTTTGACTCTGATGTAGGTCACAATGCATCAGAACAGATATACATCAGAACATATATACAACAGTTTGTTCTGCTCCTCGAATCTGATTGGCTGATAAGAGTGTGATATTCTAGTGATAACAGAACTCCAACCGTTTCACCGTTTGTATGACTCTGCTTGCATTATTTCTCACAGGGAGTGTCATGGCGGATATCCAAATCCATACTGTAAAAAAAAAAAAAAAATTGAGCGAACTTAAAAAAAAATTTCAGCAGATTTTTGAGTTTGCTCAACTTATTTTTATGGGAGATTCTAAAATTTTTGTTGCATAAACTTAAAGTGACAAGTTGAGAAAACTCAAAAATCTGCTGAAGCTGGTTGCCTTAAAATTTTAAGTTGGCTCAACTTTTTTTTTTTTTTTTTTACAGTGCACTATAATTTTTAAAATAAAACTGTTTTTGTGTCACAAAATATAGTTTTAAGATTTTGTTAGGAGACAATGTACTTTAATGTAGACTTTAAATATGCAGTTTGTTAATAAAGTTTACCTGTGATTTTGCTCATATATACATACACCAGGCTGTCAGTTAATCAGTATGCATATGAAAGAAACATCTGCTCCTCAATTTATTTTTTTATCTTATTTTATTTTAGATTTCAAACCTTCTCCATATGCCTTTTTCTATCTTTCCTTTTGATCTTCCACTCTGCTGTTTTTTCTTTATTTAAAATTATCACACATTGACGAGACAAGAATAACGTGTTAAAGTGCTAAATGAACTAAAAGAACTGAATTTGGGCAGAAGCATGAAAAGATGAGAAAACAGTAATGTCTTACTCTCTTCCTTTTTTTTGCTCTCTACTTTCCTCCCTTAAATGGTTCTTGTAATCACACAGCTTTTTTGATGGTCCAGTTAAAGCACTTTAAAAACACTGCGTTCTTTCGGAAAATGGTGCGTGCACATTCAGTAAACAAGGCTGTCAGAATAAATGGCATGGTTTATACCTTATATCAAAAAAGAAATAGGAGTTGTTGTGGTGATTGAATGTTGAGCTCTAGAAAGTATCAGTTAGCGCTACACTGATGCAGAGGCATTTGGTTTTCTCTGAATGCATTATATGATTAGGATCTTTCTATCAATAAACAAACACAAGAAAGTTACACTTCCTCACCACTGCTGTTAACAATTACGTTGTCTTTTGAAACATATGCTGGGTACAACAATTGTTTCATTGTACATCATGACTTGGCTCAATCAAACATATTCAGAGCAGCGTTTCAACCATAATGGGTAATTTTCTCCATTCTTCCCCTCCTACTCGTCTACCACAAATCTGACAGTGCTTTAGTGTTCTCAACCGCTAATTGCTACATATGGTTTTATAGAATGTGGAACAACAGAGCATTCAGTTTTACATGAGTGCACAACATGGCCGTCAACTGATTGCATCCCATTTTTCAGTTTGCAAAGACCCAAACAGCAGGCTGAGCTCATACTGAGACTGTTTATCGTTGTCATTACTACATGAGTGCTCTGTTATATGGTTAAGAGGCCATCGAAAACAAGATTGTTTGATGTTATTGGATGGGAGAAGTGTGGGAACAGTTGAAGAAGTGTTTCTGTATGTCTGACACATTGTATGGGCATCGTCTCCAGGGCATGATGCCGGATAATGCTACACGACTGTAAGTACACCAGTGTAGTGTTTCTGCTGCATTAAAGAGACTGTAAACGTGAAGGATCATGACAAAGTCAGGCATCTGTGCTCTGAGGTAATTTCTGTAGGGTTCATAATAGGTTCACTGAGCATTATGCAATTCTGTAGGCTTCCTTACATCTGAGAGCGGCCGCCACACCACATACCAACTGTATTACAGCTCAAGCACTGACTGTGTGTTGGAAAGTATATGGCAAAATTGTGATACATGCATAATAAATGGTATAGCCTTGTATTATTATTTCATGATGTCATTTATAGATTATTATAACCTCTGTTTGAATGACACTTCTTTATTTACTATTTTTCTTACTCAGACAATACAGAAAATCACAATAACTGATCAATAAATGATGTAACAATAATTTTTATTGGTCTGAGTTTTTTAATGCGGGCAGGGCAGAGTGTTACATGAAGCTTGTCAGAAAATTTCATTAATCACTAATAAGGGTACAAAAGCAATTATAAGTAAGCTTACCAACAAAGCAAAGGTTTATGAACAATGTTTTGACGTGCTCTTTCAAATAAATAAGTTTAATTTACAAAAGGAACTTTAATTTTTTTGAAAAATGTCATTTTAGGTAGAAATGGTTGGTTAAGCTAAAATGAGCCACAATTTTCAGCTAAAATGTGAATTGCATTCACACACACACTTTTACACAGAAATTGAGGGTGAAAATAGGTTTCTAGGCCTACTGTAGATATGTATCCATACAAAATATTTAAGTATACACACATACATGCACACAAAATACACCAACGCACAGAAACACACCTATACAACATGATCAGTTCATTTTTAATTGCATTGTTTAATTAAATATTCATTCAACTTTCTATTTAATGAAATACATTTATGGTGTTGCTACGGCACACTAAAGACAATAGTGTCAATTTACTGTTAAAAATAAAATGATTTAAGTTGAAATGACCTGTGTGGTTCTCTTATTATATTGGCCCATTTTAACTGAACAGCTGGCCCATTGTGCCGTGGCTCAAGAAGGTACCTGCTGATACTCTAACTCTCATAATTTTTTATATATATATATATATATATATATATATATATATATATATATATATATATTTATTTATTTATTTATTTTTTTTATAGAGCAGTTCGTTCTGGTTCTCGAATCTGATTGGCTGAGAGGAGTGTGATATTCAAGTGATATCGGAACTCCAACCGTTTTACCATTTGTATCACTCTTGCGGTATTTTTCACAGCGAGTGTCATGGTGAACACCCAAATCCACTAAAATTTTATAAATAATACTGTTTTTGTGTCACGGAATGTAGTTTTAAGAGTTTTTTTTAGGTGAGAATGTACTTGTTTAGACTTCAAATATGCGGTTTGCTAATAAAGATAACGTCTATTTTTAAAATTTGCTTCGATGTTTTCGGAGATGTGTGCTCCAGGGCGTCATGAACCCCGAGAGCAGCCTCACCTCAGCCAGATCTTCTGAAATTTGCTACTGGCCGATGTCTCTATAGTGGTTAAAGATGAGATATAATTCGCTATGGGCAATCTAACGGGCAGTCTTTGGTCTCATTCATCTATTAAAAGTTCCAGAGTAAATAGTTTTGGCCGAGGGCAAAATCTCATCATGTTATATTTTGTGCAACTTCAAATTAGAATGCTGCCTTTGTACTTTTGACTGAATTGCCAAGCAACTTTTATGATGGCTGTTGTTGTTTATTAAGTATTATTATTCAATAAATAATATTTTATATAAATAATAGTAGTATTTAATAATAGTATTTAGTAGTGCGAAACGGTCCCAATATATATACTTTTATATATTTTATTGAAGTATTAATTTGAAGTATTTCATTTTGATTAATCTAAGAGTAATACAAATGAATGATAACTCCAATCATTCAGAATTGGATGATAAATATTGGATGAAATTTCCTTAGCAAATTGGAGCACAGTTTTTTCTTTTTCTTTTTAAACTGATCAAAATCACAGACCTTTGAGGAAAGCTCACATGTCTTTGTTTCTCCTCTGTTTTGTGTTAGTTTGAGCCGAGCCTGAGGCTGTTGACACAGGACGTAATTAACAGAAGAACTCAATAGGATCATTGGTAATGTCTGGTCTCTGTAATGGTCAGAATGATATAAGGCCAATGGTATTTGAATGACCTGCAAACAGTGTCTTGACAGTATGCCTTCAGCTCAGATGAGAAGACTTTTGGACTTCACCAAGACTGCTTTAGAAGGACTTGACGGCCAATCCTCAGAAGAAGAATATATGCTTTGAGTAGACAACTTATTTTGCGTCATTTGCAGCCTACAGGATTACAGTCACTAAAACCGTAAGTATCTGATCTGATTGTTAATTTGTGGCTGTAAAGATGAAAAGATTTAGGGTTTAAAATTCTGCATATAACTCAATATCTTAATCTTTGTTATCTCTGTATCTGTTCTACTCATTTTTAACACATCCGGTTTTCCAGTTTCTCTCTTTCAACTGTCCTCTAGGACTAACAAGACTGTTGAGACGTACCCTCTGGGTCAGTAACATGAGCTGTGAAGAAAAACCTTGCGGCTTTCTGAGCCAGAAATGGGAGAGGAGATTGGGAGGCTGTAGGTGCGGGCTAATGGCTTGTGTCATTGTAATTTAGTGGATTGTGTGGCAGGGTGGAATTAAGATCAAATGACAATGTCTGGTCAGCACTTCACCAGGGACTCTTTCAAAACACAGTTTGTATTATTATTAATAAATATTAGTCATTTCCACTCACCTCATTTTCATAAAAGTGAAAATCAAGGTTACGGTACGACATTTTATAAAAGCTTTTACATTAATTCTTCTGATAAAACTTATTTGTATTATGTGAGCTGTAAAACTATTAATAATCTTTGCAGTTGTTGTAGTGTTTGTGATGTTATATGGTCATTCCAAAAGGCTAGTCAGGTTTTTTCACACTAAAATCACATTAACACTTTGTTTACTTTTTGTGGTGATATTAGCAAAACAATGATTATTTTAACATTTACAATTTTTTTTAAAAGGGTTAACTAATTAAAATTAATTTATATTTCATTACTTGTATCTAATATAATATAATATAAAATTTAGATGCCACAAATACTGTCAAATGAGCTTAACTTGTAATGAGCGCAGAATATTTTGATACACTCAAGAATTACTTAGGATCTGACAACTTGTCCAACACTTCACGTGGTATCTGATGTTGGTATAGACTATAGCCAATGCAACATATGTTTTTGCGGATTGTTTCATGCTTCTCCTTTATCATATTGTGATGACATTTGATTCTTCTCTCCGGGTTTCATTTTTCCAAAGCATTTGAGTCCCAAATGCCAGACAGACACAAAAGTCATGTGATCAGAGTGGTGACGTCATGATGTGTGTTATTCTGAGCTGCTTTGACGTTGGGATCTGGGTGAGCAGTGATGTGTATGGGGTGTAAAAGGGAAGCAGAAGTGTCTTCCTAAGCAACAGCAGCAGCAGCGCTGCAGTGACAGTCACACTCACATTATGACATCTGTGTCTCTCGCATAAGGATGATCACTCTGTTACAAAGCACAATGTGTACAGACGCACTTCCTCACATACTAGGGATGTATGAGTCAACAATAGTCACAAGGAGCCAAATTTGACTTTCACACTGAGCATTTTTGCACTTCTCAAATTTTAGAAATTGTAAAAAAATGATCTATATTTGACTGTTCTGCTTGGTTAATACAAGGACTGGCCTCTATTTATATTTTTGATCAGTCATATTTCAGAAAAAGCACATATCAAAGCAAAAGTGTGTGTGTGTGTGTGTGTGTGTGTGTGTGTGTGTGTGTGTGTGTGTGTGTGTGTGTGTGTGTGTGTGTGTGTGTGTGTGTGTGTGTGTGTGTGTGTGTGTGTGTGTGTGTGTGTGCGTGCATGCGGTTTGCCAGAGGTGTGAGGCTGGTAAGGCTGAAAGACTGTGATTTCCAGTTTTTTGGTGGATGACTTTGAAATTGTGCATCTCCAGAGATATCTGGCAAAGTTATAATCACAGCATCTGTGCCTCTGATCATTCATCATAGGGAATGTTATTTGGACACAGAGAGAGGACGTGTGAGAGAGAGAAGACGCTCTCATTGTACAGTTTATTGCCATCCCTGACAAATAAGATGGCATTTGTATATGTGGTTGCTGGATGAACAGCAGAATTTCTTCCAAAAATAAAACAATTCAAGTTCAATGAAACACCTAACTGTATATCTCATGAATTACCACATTGAAACTATATTAAATATTGTTTATACAGTGTATTTATATTTACATAGGATGGCTATTAGCATAAAAAATGCCTTCAAAGGTCAAGGGTGTAATTCTTTTATCGGTATGCCATCACAAACCTCGTTCATATACTTCTTCCTGCTGAATTAAGTGTGCGGGTCATCCACAAGTCATAAAATCACATAATTTTTTTCATTGCTTTGCTTTTATTTTGGGGCTTGAGGAATCTGAACACTCTTTTTATGTTTCATTCACAGCAGAAGTGATACTGCAGTAGAAAAAAACACAACGGCAGTATTCTGGAAAAACAACAGAGGCAAGACAGAAGGCTATAGGCTATCTTCATTAAATGTCCTTCATTAGAAAAATCTGAGAAGAAATGTCCAATCTTTTACTTATTTTTTTCAGCAAAGACTATATACTTTAAAATGTACGAATGTCATTGTATTTTTACATACATTTTAGGAAATAGTGCGTCCAAAAAATGAAATTTTCCTGGAAATGTACTTAGATTAGGCTGTTTCTTCGTCCCAACAGATTTGGAGAAATTTAGCACTACATTACTTACTCAGCAATGGATCCTCTGCAGTGAATGGGTGCCGTCAGAATGAGATCATGACAGAATAACATCAAAATAAGTACAAGTAATCCACATGACTCCAGTCCATCAATTAATGTCAGATGTTTTGACTCTCCTTCTGATGGCACCTATTCACCGCAGAGGAGTGATGTAATGCTAAATTTCTCCAAATCTGTTCTGATGAAGAAACACACTCATCTACATCTAAGATGGCCTGAGGGTGAGTAAATCTTCAGCAAATTTTCATTTTTAAAGCAAGTATTACAGAAAGAAATCAGGGAGATTAAGAGGAGACATTTCAATAGCTCGAAAGTGTCACAAAATATTGATAGAGCACATTATCGAAAAACAATAGCATCCATCCCAACTAAACTAAATACAATGTAACAAATTGCTATTCACATGCATTCAGGTTCAGTCTGTATTGATCTAGACAGTTAAAAATAGCAGCAATTCACTGTCAGAATGAAGAGTTTCTCTTCTGTGTACAACAGAAAGAGAAAAACGGTCAAAACTGCACCCATCGCATATGAACTTTTCTTTTCATGTTTAAAATACAGATGTTCATCCAATTGTACTTGGAGTAACAACTTCACTTAAGCAGCAGACTGCACCAACAGTCCACCGTTAAGCTCCAAATGGCTCCAATTGAGTCTAATGAGCATGTTCATTGGAGGGGGCATGTGAGGGTGAGGGGTCACACCAGACTCTTGGCCTGATGATGGTAGAGTGCCTGAGAGTTGACCTGACTCTGACCCACTCTCTAGTGAAGTTCGCCTGACTGTGGCCTCTCCACACCATTACAAAATGGCAGAATCTCAGTGTGAGGGGCCGTCTAGGGGAGACTGTGATGGCCGACATACTGTAAGCAGCTGTAAATCAACCGTGGACTTGGGAAAGCTTTAAATTACAAATGTAAGACTGTGGTAAACAAGGACAATAGATGCTTTGTTGTTTCTTTTTAATTCAAATTTTCTTCCATAAATTCAAAATGAAGAAAAACAACAAAATATATGTAAGTAACAAAATACAGCACCAAAACATTCAAACACTTAATTGTGGACACTTAAGATGCATATACATTTTACTACTATTTTATTTTTTCTATTTTTAGTTGAAGTTTTGTTAATTGAAAAAAAAGTATGGTTTTAGTTTTATTCAAAATATAATAACTCTCCTTCTAATACACTAAACCATCTGGTCTCATAATTTTTTAGTGGATGTATAAAGATGTTGAAAGTTGATCTTGAAATTTGTCTTCAAGTTCAAGCAGATGTAGTTCATCACATTAATTATAAACATGATCCACAAACGTTTGACAATCAGAAGTGTCACAATGCATTTTATATCAATTTTGAAAAGTTTATCTATCGTTTTATCATTTTAAATCTAAACTTCTTTTATGGTGAAAAGCTTGAAATTCCACTTGGTTTAGAATTTGTTTTAAAATACATTTTGTGATTTTTAAGTGTGTCCAAATACTATTTAGAGCTCAGCTTGTCATAATTTGAAAAATTTTCTCGCATTTATTATCATTGTCGGCTTGTTACATTTGGTTAAGAGAGTTTAAGGTGAGTCTCACCCACTGGTCGCATCTGTACCTTAAGTATTTAAGGACAGGTCGTTCACATTACAGACTTGGCACTCATATCATAGAGCCAGGTGGTTTTCTAAGCACCCTCTCCATATGGTGCCCTTTTGTTTGCCTCTGTCCCTCTGTCTCTCTTTCTCTCACTCTCTCTCTGCCTTTTACATCTTGAGAAAGTCCTAACTGTTGACAGCTTTTTGAGCAACAGCAGGCTGTTGTTGTGAATGTATATAGAGCGAGCAAGTGAGCGGGAGACAGAGAGAGAGCGTGTGTGTGCTGGATGCTAATGAAAAGCAGATGTTGGGTCAGTGTCGGAGCTTGTGGTTGTGTATGTGCGTGCATGTGTGTGTGTGTGTGTGTGGGTCCACACTCATGCACACTTGTCTGTGTGCATATGTGTGTGTGTTTACATGTTTGCCCCCCTACTGTCTCCTAACCGCTGAGTGCTCTTGGTGTCCCAGCACCTGATAGGACGGCAGTTATTGATAAATAATATGCAGGCTGCATGGTGTAGCTAGCCCAGGGAGTTCATAGTGAGTTGACCATCTGGATACACTGGTGGAGATGCAAACAGGGAGAGAGTGTGCCAAGTATCTAGGGCTATGGAGAAGTCAGCCACACTTCACTTACTAATTATTCACAGCAGTAAATCTTTCGCCTCATACTGAAGCTCATACAGCGGAACTGGGCCTCAGCGCTTTGAACAATGTATTTCAGTACTATGTATTTTCGTTTCACTTTGTGTTGTGCTCTGCTGGCAAATACACACCTCTTGTCAATTTTGGATGTGAGTTTTGAATAAAACATGAATCCTATAGCATTTCTTGAAGCAAGAAAAAGAGACCTGGTTATCTAGCTAAGAGATGGATTTGGTCAAACATAACTTTAAGCCCAAAGTTTAAGGAATACTTGAGCCAAAATATTTAAAATTACATTTAGAAATAGTATACATCATGTAAATTCTATGTTATTTTTTTATTTTTTTATTAGTACTATTATTCAGCAAGGATGCATTAAATTGATCAAAACTGACAATGAAGACATTTGTAATGTTATGTAAAATTCCTATTTTAAAAAAGCTGTTCATCAAAGAATCCTGAAAAAAATTCTATCATAGTTCTCAGAAAAATATTAAGCAGCACGACTGTTTTCATTGATAATAAGAATTGTTTCTAGAGCACAAAATCAGAAAATTTGATATACAGTATATTTAAAAAAAAAAAAAAAAAAAAAAAAAAAATATATATATATATATATAGTGTTATTGAGATCATATTATAGTTTTTATTTTCTATTTTCATGTACTTTTTTAATAATAAAGTTTTAATAACTTTAATAACACAAACACCACACACACACACACACACACACACACACGTCTGTTTTAGTTGTAGTTATTTTAGTTTATCAAGTTAAACTAAAAGAAAATGAGAAAGTTTTTATAAAAATGGGACATTTAAAAAAAAAATTTAAGCATATCCCGAGTCTTCTTGAAATGCTACTTTTGTGTGCAATTGGAAAACTAACTGCATATGGGTTTGAAATGACATGAGGGTAAATAAATAAATAATTACAGAATGTTTCTTTTTCCATGAGCTATTCCTTTAATTGCAGCCTTTTCTGTAATGCTTTCATACATTCAGCAGTCCAAACAGTTTTATATTTAGTTCATGACACTTTTTTTCCAGAACTCTCATGATGGATGCATCGAAGAGACAAGAAATGACTGATTACTTGCTGCTGTGTTGGATTTCAGCGGATTGTCTAAGTGTGAGTGTGTGTGTGTGTGTGTGTCCGGGGGCAAACAGGTTTAATGGGCTGTGTACGAGGGGGTTGGGGGGTATTTCTCTTGAACTGGTGATGGTGGGAGGAAGTGTAGAGATTTATGACGAGGCTGATTGCCCCTCTCTTTCCTCCACAGTGGCTGACCAGCGGAGAGAGCGAGACGCACTAAATCACTCCTGCCACTGAGCCCCTGCACTTGGCGTTGATCCTTAAGAGATCAGTCAGTCAGACACATCTCAATTTGTCTCCCTGAGAAAGTCACACTGCACAAGGATTTTGGTTTTCTTTCACTAACCCCTGATAATACCACTGTTTGATGGAGTTGCTCCTGTTTTGAGGGGTGTGCTCATTTCAGCGGTGCTGTTTGTTGGCCTGCACATCACTGTTAGTAAATCTCTATAGGAAAGCATACTTCCTGAGAGTATAGACTTATTCTGACAGAGTAATTACAAAACCTGTAACAGCCAAGTGAAAAAGAGGCTAGGAAAACAATCATTTATCTCTCTCCCTTTCTTTATTTTTGTTTTTTAAAATAAATAATCTAAATAATGAATTATGTAATTGTATTTATTTATTTATATTTTTCTTTTCGTTTTATTTTTATTATAACTTATAAGCCTTTCTGTCTCTCTCTTATTTTTGAAGTTAACAGGACAGACTGACCTCGGGGCTGTTTCTAGCTCCTGATCGATAGTGAGGAATGTGAACCTAAGACTTCCAATGAACAAACTCAGTTCTACTGTCATACACACAGGAATAAGAAAACCCTGTGCTTGCCTCATTTTTTTTCTTCTGAAACTAGTTGAAATTATAGCAGTTTAAACAAGCAATTTAAACAATTTAACATTCTTGTAGAAAAATAACAAGAACATAAAAACATGTTTAAAAGGATTTTTCCATACTATAGGCACCAGTGGCTACCATAAACTGTTTGGTTACCTATATTCATCAAAATATATTTTACAAGTTTGGAACAACATGAAAGTGAGCAAATGCTGATAAAATGTTCTTTTTGGGTGAACTATCCCTTTAATTTCAATGATTCATTAAAGCAAAAAGGGACTGCATTCTAAAACCGAACTTATCCTTATATTGCAATTTACTAGTGATATCATATTAAAAATGAACCGCATTTAGATTCATTAAGCTGGATACATTCTCTCTATAAGGGTGCTTTAACTGAGGAAGAATTGCAATCATTCTTGGAAAGCCATTTTGGTCTCCTCAGAATAAGATGCTGTTTGAAAAGTGAGTATGCTCTCCCAATCTCACCAGCTGTTATTGTAACCTATGACTCTCTCCTCATCCGTTTTTACAGCTATGAGTTGCAGTATAGCTAGAACTCAGAAGCTGAACTGTGCCGTTTGCTTTGAAAAGCTATTTGACCTCTAAACTTACAATTTAATTAGATCTGAGGCAGCATTTTCTTTGCACAGACAAGCACTATTGGAGAGGTGTCAAGTTTGCATTGAAATAGTACAGTATAATGTGGACCAACAGGATAGAAATTTCAAGCCATTTAAACAAACATCAAACCTGATCACACAGCTAATTACAGCTTCAAATAACACCTATCTATAGAGCTCCAAACTATCAAAACCTACTTTTTTTTCTCTGTGTCAAACTTGTGCAAAACCTCGCTAACATCTTCACAAAGGGAAGCTTGTGACACTGACCTGCATGAAGAGATTGCATGAGTATGAGCAACATGATAATCAGTTTCAAAGATCCCAGTGGCTCTGTTCAGGTTAATAAATGGACTTACTGAACATAAATAATCGAAGTATTTACATATACATGTGGATGCATTTATAGATTCATTCTTATCGCAAAACCTTTAAAGATACTGTCACTTTGTAAACACACTTTCTTTATATTTCTCTTAATAGCCAACCTTTATGTCAGGTTTTAATATACCCTGCCATGAAGATTATATTAATATTATATAGCTGTTAGAAAGTGATCTCCACCTCATATCATAATTAATTTCCCCTTTGCATTGAGTAATCCCTCAATCTATATTAATCTATGCATAATCATTTAAATACTTGTTTCAAGTATTAACAGTATGAACAGTTTTGATCTGTATGTGCCATGTATATTAATAAATGAAGAAGTGAAACACACACACACACACACATTTAGATTTTCTATAGATAGTCGACACTGAGGTTGTCTGTTCTGTACAAACAAGAAAGAGAAAAAGTCCCGATAAATTTTATTCAGTGTAAAACAGGATGGTTTTAATTTCTCTCCAAAGATAAACTAAATAATAGCTGTCAAAAATGACATAATCTAGGACCTTTATCCACCTTATTTTGCGATGCAGAAGATATTTCTCTGTGAATGTGCAAGACTTTCAAGTCATTAGCCATTAAAAAACTTTTTAAAAAGTTTGTTTATGAATAAGATAATAAATAAAAAATCATTTGATAAGAAATAGCCTATCAGTTTGCAATGTCAAGCATCAAAAACAGACATTTTTTTTAAATATTATTTATTTTATTTTACAGCTAAAATATCTGGTTAAGGCTAGAAGGCATACTTATGGCGCTACTGGGCATGCGCACATCAACAGCATAATTTTTGTCTTGTAAGGGGTAGGGGTTAATAAAACACAATCTAATAGGTAGAAAATTAATTTCATTGTTCATTTCCGGTCGGAGCTGTATCCCTTCTAGCCACAACTAAAATATCTGGAATTGAATGACACCTAAAGCTTTGCACATGCAAATTACAAATGACCGCGCCCTCTGTTATATTAAAAATAAGGTGTGCCATTGTAAACCATTGTATCCCTCACAGCCTCGTTTTCATTCAGTTGAATATGAGGTCTAAAGGAATGGGGGCTATTGTCATACCAGCGGGCCTATAAAAATCGCTAAATACATATTTTAATGGAATTATCTTATAGTGAAGGGGGTGTTTGCAAGAGTACCAGTACAGCATTGAAAAAAGTAGAAGTGGCTTGTCGCTGCAAAAGTGCTTGTGGTCAGAGTCCCCCTCGGTAGGGTCCCTATGGTGAGGCAGTGCTTGATCGCTGAAGGAATACTGGGAGTGAGTGAGCGAGCGCTCTCGCGGAGTTACAAACTGGATGGAGCCGATTGAAGTAGGCTAGACACTTTAGTTATAATAAGTGGATTTTGACAGCGTATCTCTGGCTTCAGTCTGACGACGTTTCCTACTGGATCTTATAGCGTGCCCACTGGGGAAAATAAATCATTATCTGCAAGAAACATAGCTGGCATGCGCTAATATGGAAACCAAACCATTCTTGTCTCTAGGTGAGTTGGACTCTAGGGAAATGTGGTTTCTATTATGTTAACTATAATGTCATGCAGAGGTACAGACATCTACCAGTTTTTGCTTAAGTGCTGAACGAAACGAAACTCTGCATGTTTACTTTCACATGTGTATGAGTGCCTTAAATGTGTTTTCCTCAAAATAATAGCATCTCTTCATTTTTCGTGGGCAGGTAATGGGAATGAAATAGAAGTTATAAGCAAGCGAGCTAATAGAGTTAATAAAATGATGATGAGATTGTCATTATTATTGTAAGTTAATATCTATGATGTATATGTTATCATCATTATACTAATAGTAATGAGATAATATTAGGTCAGTTAAGGTGTGTGACTAATAATTCATGAAGTACAGACTCGATGACTTCAGTCAAACAGTTAATGTTAACAGTTTATTGAAGCGCGCTCATTCTTCAGTTGTGCGCTGTCACATTTATCACTCTAAAAGCTTATGGCAAGCTGGTTTAACAATTATTTCTGTAAACTAACGAGCATTTCTTTCTAAGTCTGTAGTACCTTATGCGTTCAATGATTTATTTGCTTGTAGGCACTATATTAGCAGTGACAACTAGTAGCTAACTATTCCATTGTTACTGGTAATAAGTCGAATTTTTGTCATTTAATTCAATGGGAATCTGGGGTTCAAATTTAAACTAGAGGCTATAGACTAGTATTCCAGTTGTTATTGGTTGACCTAGCTATTGCAATTTTACTAGTAATTTATCTGGTGCTAGGAAGCTACTTCTAACTATTGTAATGATTGTTATTGTATTTTTTCCATTGCAGTTTTCTTAGTACTAATTTAATAGACACTTCCACCTATTTATTAACTGTACTTTGTATTCTTGTTGTTACTGGTAATATTTGAATCTTACTATAAAGTGACCACAAAGTAGCAATTCTGTCTTGTCTTCACATATAGCAAGGAAAAAAAGCTAATTAGTGGGATAATTGCTATTGTAGCAAATGGGATAAATACTAATGTCTTGTGAAATAAGTAAAGCTGAAATAGATAGGTTTTAATTTGAATATTTACAAATATTTATTATATATAATGGAATAGTCTAAATATGGCTATTAGTCAGAAGTGAACAGTTGATATCTGAACTACAGATCCCATTTGAATTCAATGGCAACATGGCAACAAAATAGTTACTTTGCACTACTGGAGTAGCAACTAGTAACAAAGGACTAGCAAAGGAAAAAGTACTGTTGACCTTAATCAAGTTAGATGCCATATTGAATTTAACAGGAATGAAAACTAGCTTGTGAGGGATAAACTTAGTCTTTACAATGGCAAGATTTATCATCATTAAAATTCCTTGCAAACACTTTATTTACATGGATTTACTATAGTAATAACATTAAATGATGCATAATTACAAGCAACTAACCTTAAACCAAACCCTAACCCTAATTCTAAGCACAGGTTGTTAATTAATATTGCTCAGTACTTATTTGTGTATTTACGCAATTAGTAATATAAGGATTATGTATTAGTAATATGAAAGTAGTCCATTTAAAGAATTAAATGTTAAAATGACTTGCCATAAAAGCTCAACAAATCAATGCCAGCACACTTCAGTAGTTATCTCAACCACTTCAAAGGCTGGTACACCAAGCTCTGAGTCCAGATGAGAATTGAAAATTTAACTTTAGATCTCTCAGGTTTATCAAGGTCTTTCTTTTCTTTGGTTTGCTTGGTAATTATGTGCTGCCTCATGATAGAGTGCATTAGTAGTCTGTTCTTACCTGAGCTTCTCCTTCACCACATCAGCCTCTTTTAACTCTCTGTCTCTCAAATTAGATGACGTGTGCGTGATTGGAAAATCATAGTTTGACTGTAGCCATTGAGATTTAGAAAGTAATAACTCATGACATATGTGATGGTACAGAGCTTGTTGTGTAAACTTGCACTGAAATTGTATTGCAACAATATTCATTTTCCAAGCCGCCTATTTATACATTCCTTCTGCATGTTGGAATCCACTGTAAACAGCGAGTTTTGAGGCTTAATGTGCGCAACTTTACTGGCATTTTAAAAGTTTGCTCTCTATAGGTCTCTGGGGGCCACAACCTTTCCCTGGAGCGTCCCAAGTCCATGAGCGTTATTAAGAAATAGAGGGTCCCATTGTAAGAAGGCCCGTCTGTGGTAGTGAGGGGGGTGTATACGGGATGCCGGACCACCCCAATAAAAGAGAACCAGTTTGGTTTATGGCAGAGCAGTTTTGTGTTTCTGAAGAGGTGATTGGTCCTTTGTGAATGTCTGCAGCTGTCAGTTTTATAAGAGCGGCTTTAAAGGGAAAGTTAATTGCTTAAAGTGACAGCGTCTCTCAGACACCCTCCAGCCACTGTCTGTGTCCAAATCAAAAGCAGTGTGGGCTGTTTCTAGACCGAATTACACAGCAGGCCAAACTGCACTTGAGAAAGTTTGTCTGAAGTGTCAGGTGATACACACACTTTGGAGGGGGAGCGTGTGTTTAGATCTCTTGTTTCACTGTTGTACAAACTGTTGCAATTTAAGCATCAGCTCTTAAAGCCTTTTGAAAGTGATGAGTGATGGCTGAAGGGGTATATTTGATCGGCTGCCCTGTTAATCATTTGCTCTATGCAGTGTATGCATGACTCCTTGATAAAGGCAACTCTGCACCTTGTACTGTGGACCTTGTTTGGTTGCATACATTTAGAGTAAGTTGACAGTGTAAGCGGGCACCAAAAGTCACATTGAAAATCTGGATTTATTTATTTTATTTTTTTGTCATTTTTAACCTAGAAATAAAAAGAGAAATAAAAAGTGTTTAGGATTTTGAAACATTAAAAACGAAGAAACATTATGAAGTTGAATAAATACTATGGAAGCTGTTTTTGCCACAGATTTAAAAAAAAAATAAAAAATAAGAAAGTTAATTGTGATTTCTTATCTCACAATTCAGATTTTTCTCATAATTCTGACTTTTTTTGAGAAAAAGAATTTGCATTGTATCTCACAGTTCTGTTTCCAACACAGAATAAAAAAAATTAAAAGGTAAACTTTGCAATTTTCTAGCAATCGTGAGTTTATATTTTCTCTTTCTGTAAACAACTACAACAACAAAAACCCTCAGAATTGTAAGAAAAAAATCTGAATGGTGAGACTTTTTTTGTGGCATTGAATATATGAGTCCTTGTGGAGTTCAGCCTGAGTGCCTCTTTAATTAAAGCACAAGAAGGACAAACCAATTACTAAAACAGTGATGAACATTTGTCCTTTTAAGAGCTCAGCTTTTCACTTTGATTGATTCATAAAATAAAATAAAAGTGTTGTCACTAGAGGATTCAAGACATTTGGACTCCACTGTATATTTTTGTGTGTGTGTGTGTGTGTGCGTGTGCGTGTGTGTGTGTGTGTGTGTGTGTGTGTGTGTGTGTGTGTGTGTGTGTGTGTGTGTGTGTGTGTGTGTGTGTGTGTGTGTGTGTTTGTGTGTGGTTTACTGGTTTAACTAATTAACCAAATGTCCTCACTATGTATGTTATGAAATACTTTAACAACCCACTAGTGAGGACATTTGACTGGTCCTCACTAGTTAAAGAGGCTTATAAATCAGCCAAAAGATGTTTTGATGTAAATCCAGTGTTCTGCACATGTTTCTGTGGTGGGTAAATTTAGGGGTTGGGTTAGCTGATAGAAAATATCATTACCCTGATAGAAAATCTATACAATCTATACAAAGTCTATGCAATGTCCTCACTAAGAAGTGAATCGAACATGTGTGTGTGAATGTGTATTTGATTTGTAAAAGATTTATGAAGATGGATTATGTCATCAGCACCAAACCTCAGTCAAATTGAGAATAGCAGGCATTAACAACTTCTTTAAGAGAGTGTTTTAGGCCAGTAAAGTTCCTTTTTCTCTGGTGTGGTGTTAATGGGATTACACTTGACCTTATGCATGGCAATTCAGTTTAAGTTAATGGATTTGGAGAATCTAAAGAATGTACAATACCTTTTCCATCCCCACTTTCCATCTTTATGGCAGCATAAGTACCATGCCATTTAGAGTGTAAAGGATGTGTGTGTGTGTGTGTGTGTGTGTGTGTGTGTGTGTGTGTGTGTGTGTGTGTGTGTGCGTAGACTGTAGACTCATCTGAATTAAATGCTGCACATTGTCTAGAGGCAGGTCACCGCCAATGTAATTATCTAATATGTTTAAATATGCGTCTATCTTTGTTTTTGTGTGCTGCAACAGACAAGTTAATGAGCGGTCCAGCTGTCTAATTACCAGTTGCAAACTTTTGAGGTCAACTTCTTCAGTGCACATGACACTGATATTTACAAACTGATCTCTGTCTGGCTGAGCTGAGTATAGTGCAAAGCCTGTTTCAGGCTGCACACACAAGCAGTATGTAAGCAAAGCAGCAGCAACATGCCAAGCTTTCATACTGTCCCCAAAATAGTGTAATGTATTCACATTCAGTCCAAATACTTTTACCAATACTTTTATTCAGCAAGGACACATTACACTTAATCAAAGAGATATTATAAAAGACATGGTTACAACATATTTCTACTTCAAATGAATGTTGTTCTTTCAAACTTTCTATTCATCAAAGAATTTTGAAAAAAATATCACAGATTCCTTAGGAATAACTGTTGTCAGCATTCATAACCAAATCAGCATTTTAGAATGATTTCTGAAGGGTCCTGTGACACTTAACATTTGAACATTTGAAGTGGATCAAAACCTTTCATCAAAGTTGTCCTAAAACCTAAAACCAAAAGGCGTTTTTGTCTTAGAATAACTTGCATTTTATAATATTACTGTTTTTATTGTTTTCATTAAATAAATGCAGCCTTGGTGAGAATAAGAGACTTTCAAAAACATTAAAATACCATCTCTCTCATTTTTTTCATGTTATGTTATGTTAAGCTCACCCTTGTGCATATGCTTTAATGCTTTCATCTGGTTTGTGTTTTGTTCCAGACAGCACATTCTACAAAGTGCAAGTCAGAACATATCGTAACTTAAACCTCTACTGACTGTAAATACTGTCCATAAAAAGCTACTATGTCTGCTTAAGGTATCCTTTCCTCCCTTTTTGCCTTTCGCTGCTCTTTTCGTCTCCTCGTCCTGTACACACTCCAGCTCTTTTGAAGGATATGTTACAGGCCGAATGCAGAACAGTCAGTAATTCAGATAAGATCTGATGGAGATATGGATCTTGCATTTCTTCTCCCATGAGAGCAGCAAATTATACACACCAAAAAAATTCCATTAAACAGTAACGGGGCCCCCAAACTACTGTTCATGTGATACTCAAACAGGTGTTATTTGCTGCACTTACACCCTACGGGACAGACGGATCCAATTTGCACCCTGGAGAAGACGGCAATTTGAAAGGAAGTTCAGTTCCTCTGAGTCACTGGCTTGTTTTAGAATCGACTGTTTTATTTATCTTTGATAATTAGCTAAATCATTGCTACTTATTTTAGAAAAGAGACTTTGTGACCTTTATAATGCAAAAAGGGTGTTTTCTTGAATATACATTTGCTTTAATTTAAAGGGACAGTTCATCCAAAAATAAACATTCTGTCATTATTTACTCACCCTCATGTTGTTTTCAAACCTATGACTTTCTTTCATCTGTGGAACATAAGTTAAGATATTCTTAAGTACGTTTCAGTTGTTGATGACAACTGAGGACAGAATTTTCCATTTTCGGCGAACTGTCCCTTAAAATGACAGCAAAACTGCTTATCCACAGACTAAAGGTAGAGAATGAAGAGCAGATTAGTTATGGCAACTCAGGTCTCACACAAATTATGGTTCCTGCTGGGAATGTTGGGAGTATTTTTATGCTTAGGTCCATGCAAGCTTGAGCTTCTGTCCTCCTTCAAGCTCCATGCATGAGCTCTTTTGACAGGAGACACAC
Organism: Acrossocheilus fasciatus; assembly: GCA_036784905.1. Classification (NCBI taxonomy): domain Eukaryota; kingdom Metazoa; phylum Chordata; class Actinopteri; order Cypriniformes; family Cyprinidae; genus Acrossocheilus; species Acrossocheilus fasciatus. The sequence continues at coordinate 22,528,903 of CM071942.1, forward strand.
TTGCGCTATATGTGTCTTTAGTTCTATTACCGTCATAGTAATGAACGTCTGCCACCACATGTGTTTGCCAAATCACCTTTTCTGACATTAAAGAATGCTGAAGGCTGTTCAGACCACTTTGAAAGCTCAGTACTGATGAACATTTTGGTTGCCTTCCCTTCATGTCCATGCAACTACATCAATATAGACCCTTTTCAAGTTTTCATGTGAGGTTGCCTCTATAGTTTTCATTATGAACTTGATATATTTCATAACACAGGCTAGGAATAGCTTATATATTAAAGGACCTGCCTAGGGGATGCAATGTAAATTACATTAAATGGAGACCGGAGCTTTCAAGCTTAGAACAGCACACCATAAAAGTATCATAAATGTTGTCCAGACGTCTTCTTTATATTTAAAGCCATTTTAGTATATATATATATATATATATATATATATATATATATATATATATATACAGTTTATTATACTATTTATTAATATGTTTAATTAACTTTTATTTTACAGTTTTCATTTAAATGATAGTTTAAGCCATTTTATTATATGCTTTTAATATCATTTCATTTATTTGTTATTTTTGTTTAGCTTTTCTATTTATTTTTATTTCACTTTTAGTACTACAACTTAAACATATGATTTTTGAATGATTTCGAATGTACAGTATATTGAGATTTTGAATAATTGTTGTTTCAATTTTTGTTTAGTTACACTGAGGCGTAGATAACTTTGTGATAACCAGACGTCACTAAAAATATTGACATCTTCTCTAGCTCTGTATGGTGTGATAGAAACAGTTATGTCTGATTCACAAATGATTTTTTTTTTTTTAAAGTGGTATCTTTTGATTTGGTCTGAATGATTCATTTAGTAAAATATATAAACTGTTTTTACACCAAAGTGTTGTTTTTTTAATCAAACAGTGGTATAAAATACTTGTTACATTTACATGGGTAGCTAAGGGCTAAATTAAATAAATGTAATACCTTTTTGATGAAATTTGTCCTTCTACAGCTAAAGTTTACATTAATGCTCACTTATAAAGGACATTTTCATTATAAAATTGAGGACAAGATTTGCTTTTACATTCTCCTTTTTATATTCAGGAGCAAAATTCTTTCCTAAGTTTTCATTAAACTTTGCACTGTTGGAGAACATAAAAGACTGTCATTACAACAGCACTGAAGAGCGGTACTATTTCTCTCCACTTCTGTGCTGCACTGGTAATTGCACCAAATGCTGATTGTGTAAATGTGCCAGCACCGTTTTGTACCTAATAACATAATTGAGTCATGACTCATGTGGCTAGATTGGTCAAATGGCTGTTGCATAACCATTTAAAAAGAGGAAAACAATGTGTTTTCCCTTCATATGGTTTTTACATTAAACCTTTACAAAATTACATAAAAAAAAATGCTGGACCTTTTTAAAAACCGTTTTTGATGAGAAATGGAATGGCACTTGCACTGTATTCTCAACAGTGGTAGCTGTAGGTGTCACTTTAAAATGATGTGCGGCTTTGACACCTTCTCATGTACATGTAAAGTGCATGTTCGTTTGTATGTACTATGTGTTCGCCCCAAGGCTGACACGTTGGAGGTGCACCCCAAATTCACATTCAATCCAACCACTTTCTGGTTTGCCTAATTAATTAGCTTGCCCAAGTAAACTCATTAAAACAGATCCTGAAGGGCACTGCGATCTGTCCATCTTTTCTCCAGTAGGTCACACAAGACATTTTTACATTATGCATTCAGTACAATCTGTTTTTAGAGTGCGATTAGGATGTGTGATTCCCAACATGTCTGTTACTTCTCGCCAAGTCCCTACAGCATTGCGTCTTTCAAATGAAATCATGTCATCGCTTTTTGATTTCATTTGAGATGATTGTTTCCACAGAATGAGAGATGCTTTGTCCTCTTTGTCCTTGCTTTAAAACACAACTTATGTGTGGTTTGAGTGCGTTTTGTGTATGACATCATTGTAGATTGGATATAGGTTTTTGTTTTTCCTTGGGTGCAAAAGATAAGACTGAATTGTGCTATACATTTCTTTCGGCTCCTTTACGCTTGTACGTTTCCTTCCAGACTGATTTAGATGTCTCTGGGGTGAAGTTGCACTAGAGTTGCACTTTAAAGAATGTTTAGGAACGAATGAACCTTTCACCTTTTGCCCTCTTCCGGTCAGATGATTTTCCAAGCCATCATACCCGTCCGATTTAATTGTTTTGTAACGTGATACAGTATCATGACATAATGTTTATGGAATGATGTGATATTCCATCATTCTTTTCGCTGTATTTTTCCTGTCAGAGCTTTTCCGAGTGATGCAACCGATGGCATGTTTTGCAGGACAGGACATGAAGCGTTCGCTGTCTTCTTTTTACACTTTTTTCACTCGCCGTTATTTTCTCCCAGAGTTGTTTACATTGGTGAGTGTGTGATTTGGTACAGCAGGAAGTCATAAGAGAACAATGAGGAGGCGAGGAACAGGATGTCAGAGCGATGTGTTTGCCTGGAAGGGGGGCTATTTACCTGCTGGAGACACGGCTCTAATCGGCTCCTGAGATGAGAACATGCATAAACACACGCTAATTAATGCATAACAGTTGTCTGCTTTCATGTCAAATAGCCATTTGCTATAGAATATATAGGGCTCTAGTGTGTACGTGTTTATGAAGGAGTGTATTACAAGAGATTAGAGGTAATTGTAACTGAGACTAAATTGAAGCTGAAAATGTTGTGATTAAAAGTAAGTAGCGACAGATTTTCTTTTGTATTGTATAAGTGTAATGGAATGTTGAAAAATAAATAAATGTAGGAAAGGGACTTGGTTCTTTGCATCAGTTTATTGGATTTTGATATGTCGGCATTACTCAAAAATGGCTTGCAGCCAAACATCTGAAAACGCTTAAATCACTTTGCTGTATATGCGTAAAATGTCATAGACTCTCGCTGAGATGATACTGAGAAACCAGACTTAATATTATTCTTACACTATTTTTCTGGTATCATCATTTTAGTCGAAAATTATCCCACCTAGGTCGGGAGGTGCATCTAGGTCGCACTCAAAATTGTCGTTTCATGTAGGGTCGAAAACACCACTGTCAACATTTTTTGACGCGTGACAGCAAATGCAAGTAATTATTCGGTAATCTTTGCAGATTGTGCGAAGTAGCATTAGTCCTTAGCAACACTGTGAAAATGATTAGCAACCATAGATTTATGGGTACAATATGAGTTACATGAGTAAACACGAGTCATTGTTTTCAAATACCTCTGTTTTCACAGTCCACACTACAATGCAAAAACAGCGTTTTCAAATTTATCCACTTGGTAGACCGTCTTCAAAAGCCACTTTGGCGAGCGTCTTTGGGGAGGAAAAAAATGTGTTTTCAAATTTATCTGGACTGTTTGTTGACGTAGTTTGATGAATACATTTTTGTAAAAACTGAATTATATACACAGATGAATCATTCACAGTAAGATCTATAACATGCATTTAAAAAAAAATAGATAAATTGATGTGAATTTTCATATCATGCCAAAAATCTCCTGTGCTTTGAAAGAGCAATCTCTGAGAACTTTCCTTCATTCTCCCTGTCAGATCTGCTCTGATGATCTACTGTATATAAAATACACCTCTATTTCTTGTAAATAATAATTATAACATCTTCTGAGGAACTCATCCGATTATTTCCAATCCGTGGTTTCCAAAACCTTTAGTGTTTCTCTCCTTCAATCCTCTGGATGTTTCCAGTTTTCCAAATTGCCCTAAATAATTCCTCCCCACTACATAATTAATGTTATGATTGCGAGTGAGCCAAATATTTCCTAAAATTTATTCTTGGTATAGCCAACATACTTTCCAAATGAACTCAACTCACAGGCCCTCATGTGTCTTACACCAGGGATATATGGACCTCATATTTTACACATCGCTAGCGAATCAGGCAGACTGAAAAAACAGGATGGCACATCCTGTTGCCAGCCAATCATATATCTAGAAAAACTTGTGTGCGTGTGTTTACACATGTGCATGCTGGTTATTTTGAGTGCGAGTGGTCAAATGTTCAAGACTGAATTTGTTTTTCTGTATTGATGACGTCAATTATTAAAAGCCTCTCCACAGTATTTTTCCACATAATTTCATTGAACCATTGCTGTTGAGAGGCAGACTGGTGTATATCTATGGATAGATTAATGGACAGGACGCTCCAACAACCATAAACACTCCATGCTGTTCCTTCCATAGGAAATAGTAAAAAATGGGCTGATGAAAATATTGGAGAAGATTTCAATAAGCTGGATGTTTTTGCCATTGGTCTGAAAGCTGTTCTCTCATTCAACTTATTTCAATTTCTCTCCCTATTTTTCCATTTCCTCTCTCATAATTGGATTTGAGTGATCAAGTTTTCAGGAAATTTCTTACGACCAGGAACTCTAAATTGGAAATGTTTAAAAGCCTTATTTTCAGACTTCCCATAATCCTTCCCATGAAATCATTTGACAAGCACACATTGAAGGACGTGTCCCTTATGTTAACAGCCAATGGCCTTAAAATGACTTTGATTTGCTACTGTACTTTAAAATCTTTTGCAGGTGATATTAGATTCCATTCTTGTACTCGAGAGCATTTGATAGTACAAAAATCTGTGTAACATGATGCCATTAATTAGATAGATTAACCAAAATATCTAAGTTTGAGTTCAACCAAAGAAAGAAACTCATAGGTTTGGAACAAGTGGAGGGTGAGTAAATGATGACAGAATTTTCATTTTTGGGTGAGTTATACTTTACTATACAGAAGATGAGGACCTCATAATTATCATAACTTAAAAGCTCAATTAGCTGTCTTTTTTTTTATTAAAGGCTCTGATTTTCACCATGACCCACCATGCATCTTAACTGAGATACTAATGACATTAGCTCGACCTTCTCCTGAACAAGGCAAATACTATGTTCTAAATTTTGATTTCCTGCATCAAAGTAAAAGCAGCTAAGTATCTCATAAGAGATGCTTTTAGAAGGGAAGAGTGAGACCGCGAGCTGGAGTTGTTTGATGTAAAAGACCTTGAGTACCATTAATCTATTTGTGCTTTATCAGTGGATACATCAAAAATAAGATAAACTGCTTTATATATATATATGTACAGTGGTGTGAAAAGGTTTTTCCCCCCTTCCTTTTTTTTTCATTTTTTTGTATATTTCTCACACTTGAATGATTCAGATCATCAAACAAATTTTAATATTACGCAAAGATAACCCGAGTAAATAAATACAAAATGCAGTTTTGAAATAATGATTTCATTTATTAAGGGAATAAAGCTATCCAAACCTGCCTGGCCCTACGTGAAAAAGTAATTGCCCCCTAATAACTAATAAACCTAATAACTGGTTGTGCCACCCTTTGCAGCAACAACTGCAATCAAGCGTTTGCGATAACTGGCAATGAGTCTTTTACATCACTGTGGAGGAATTTTGGCCCACTCTTCTTTGTAGAAATGTTTTAATTCAGCCACATTGGAGGGTTTTCAAGCATGAAAGGTTTAAGGTCATGCCACAGCATCTCAATTGGATTTAAGTCCAGACTTTGATTTGGCCACTCCAAAACCTTAATTTTGTTTTTCTTGAGACATTCAGAGGTGGACTTGCTGCTGTGTTTGGAATCATTGTCCTGCTGCATAACCCAAGTGCACTTGAGCTTGACGTCACAAACTGACGGCCGGACATTCTCCTTCAGCATTTTCTGATAGAGTGCAGAATTCATGGTTTCATCAATTATGGCAAGTCATCCAGGTTCTGAAGCTGCAAAGCAGACTCAGACCATCACACTACCACCACCATGTTTGACTGTTGATATGATGTTCTTTTTATGAAATGCTGTGTTGGTTTTACGCCAGATGTAACGAGACACACACCTTCCAAAAAGTTTTGTTGCATCAGTCCACAGAATATTTGCCAAAAAGTCTTGGGGATAATCAAGATATTTTTTGGCAAATGTGAGACGAGCCTTTGAGTTCTTTTGGTCAGCAATGGCTTTTGCTTTGGAACTCTCCCATGGATGCTGTTTTTGCCCAGTCTCTTTCTTATTGTTGAATCATGAACACTGACCTTAATTGAGGCAAGTGAGGCCTGCAGATCTTTAGATGTTGTTCTGGGTTCTTTTATGACCTCCTGGATGAATCGCCACTGTTCCAAGTTTTCTCCATTTGTGGATAATGGCTCTGACCATGGTTCGCTGGAGTCCCAAAGCCTTAGAAAGGGCTTTATAACCCTTTCCAGACTGATACATGTAAACTATTTTGTTTCTCATCTGTTTAAGATGGTGGAATGATGTGTTGCTCTTCAAACATGCTTCACTTTGTCAGACAGATTCTATTTAAATGATTTCTTGATTCAACAGGTCTAGCAGTAATCAGGCCTGGGTTTGGCTAGTGAAATTTAACTCAGCTTTCTAAAGTAATGTGGTTAATCACAGTTCTTTCATGATTTAATAGGAGCGGGCAATTAATTTTTCACTTAGGGCCGGGTAGGTTTGGACAGCTTTTTTCCCTTAATAAATTAAATCATCATTTTAAAACTGCATTTTGTATTTACTTGCATTATCTTTGTGTAATATTAAAATTAGTTTGATGATCTGAATCTTTTAAGTGTGATAAATATGCCCAAAAATTTTAAAAAAGGAAGGGGGCAAAAACCTTTTCATGGGACTATATAGACATGTAAATATTTTTGAAATGTATACTGTATGTGTAGGTATTTATACTGTATATACATAATAAATGTAAACAGTACACACACATATATGAACAAAAACTGTTATTTTGGATGCAATTAATCGCGATTAATTGTTTGACAGGACTAATATATAATATATATATATATATATATATATATATATATATATATATATATATATATATATATATATATATAACCTCAATCTTTTCAGATCCTTTTGAAACCATATATATAGATATAAGATAGATAGATATAACACAATATCATTAATAAGAAGTTGGCACATGTGTTTCGTAGATGTTATTGTGTCATTGACCCATTTTCCTACAGCTCTGCTTTTCCTGTCTGTGTCTCGTAAAGATTGTGTCTATGTTTATGTGTACAGCTATAAGGAGGATGGTTGGAATTCTGCAGCTATTTTAAAAGCCTTTCTTAGTTTAGACTGCTTCTCTCTCCATCCATCGTAACATCTCTGTGTCTCTTCCTGGCAGCGTCTCATGAAAGGTTATGGATCAGACCTTTTGTTCCAGCATACTATCTTGACTATTTCAAAGCATTGCCAAAGAAGTTATTCTCATTCCCATTTACTGACAGGATATGACACAGCACAACCTAAAAACAGACTCAGGCAGTCATTACTATATCTTATCCCAGTGTTAGTGTCTTTTAAAAAATAATCTGGTTGCCTTATTGTGAATAATAGCACATATGTGACCCTGGACCACAAAACCAGTCTTAAGTCGCTGGGGTACATTTGTAGCAATAGCCAAAAATACATTGTATGGGTCAAAATTATCGATTTTTCTTTTATGCCAAAAATCATTAGGAAGTAAAGATCATGTTCCATGAAGATATTTTGTACATTTCTTATCATAAATATATCAAAACTTCATTTTTGATTAGTAATATGCATTGCTAAGAACTTAATTTGGACAACTTTAAAGGCAATTTTCTCAATATTTAGATTTTTTTGCACCCTCAGATTCCAGATATTCAAATAGTTGTATCTTGGCCGGATGATGTATAAATCTCAATTTTTTAAAATTGACACTTAAGACTGGTTTTGTGGTCCAGGGTCACATACATGACAGATCTTCATTATTCTGACAGTCAAATCCAGCCATTGATCCTTAGCACAAGCATCTTAGTATCCAGAACTCATTACAAATGCTGTCGTCAAATCACACATTCTAATCAATCACAAAGAAAATAAGAAGGTGTTAAACTGAAACCCCTCGACCTCTATGCATCTCTAATGCAGCTTTCAAGGCTACTAAAAGGCAATTGAAGGATGTCTACTGATCACATGGCTAAGGCAACAACTTCTGTCTGTGCTGTGGTCCATCCCTCAATCCCCTTTTTAAGAAGCTAATCAAGAACCTTTGAAAGAGATTTTTATGACGTTCATGATGAATTGAATTGCAGGTTTGATCTTTGACCTTGAGCTTGATTGTCTTAGAGATGAGATGGAAACCTTGAAAAAAAGAATCTCCTTTTTGTGGCATGGCCTCTCATCAAGGTCTCGTAAATGAGGTCTTTGAAAGGAGCAAATATCCCGGGTCTCATAAAGAGAGCCTGCATATTTTGCCTTTAGTCTGTGTTTGTGTGTGTGTGTGACTAGGTGTCCTTTGTTGCTCAAGGTCATAGTGAGTCAAGAGTATTGGGTGGTCTGAAAGTTCATATTCAGAGATGGATGAAAATGAGGCACTTGCAGTTTTACTAGCAAACAAATAAAACATCTTGAGGTCAAGTTATTTCCATATCAATCAGAGATATGTAGCACGGGCCACACACATTCAGTCACAAACACTCGTGGGTCTTTCTCATAAAAATGATTTTCGGGTTTTACATGACACTCCACAATTGTTGAAATGTTGAAAAGTTTTATTTGCATTGGACACTCGTTAATTTTAGATGTTTCAAGTACAAGTATGGAAGCCCAGTTTCCCTCCACTGAAGTTCATTCCACCAAATCTTTGACACTTCAAATTGCTTATAAAAAGAAAATGGAATCCATATGAATTAACCCAAGTTTTCTGAGGAGACACAATCACTTTATATGATGAACAGATGTCAAACGTGCTTAATTGACACAAGAGACAAACCTCATTGGTAAAAAATAAAGTAACTGTGAACTTTAAAACAAGAAATTAAAATGCAATTGTTAGAAATAAAGTCACAAATTCTTTTTTTTTCTTTGAGGCGAAAATAGATTTGCCAGAATACTTAAGTATACAAATAAAAGTCAATGTGAACTTAAACATTTCTAATCAATTTCTTCCCAAATTGTTCCTTAATTTCTTAAGAGAAACATCTGAGATGTTAACTGATATCTAAACTGTAAATATGAATTTCACATATTGGTCTGAAATCCTCACCTGATTGCAGTGGAAGTGAGTGACTCTCACCCACTTCTCTTGTGTCACACACACAGGGCTCCTGAAAAACCCCTGCTCAGTAGCGCCGCCATGTTTGCGGAGCCGGCCGGGCGACGCTGGCAGTTCGCCCAATGGCTGCTCTGGCTTCACGGGTACATACCCGCTACAACAGCGCAGGATATCCACAGGTATAAAACACACATTCACATGCACAAACACATCAGAGCACCTGCGCTTGCCACATAGACACATTCGATCAGTATTTTAATTCAGAGGAAAGCCATCTGGTTTCTGTTGAACTGACTTTGCCCTACAGTGCTGGATCATCCACGCGTAACGTCAGTGATTCAACGCTGTAGGGCAAAATCAGTCTTCATTCCAAGTGTAGGATGTCTTGTCCTGTCATTCCCAAACAGAGCTCAAGATACAGTTTCACTCATGAGAAATAGTTTCTGGTTCAAACATGTTACAACAAAGCCCATATAGAGAGAATCTCCCCAATGGACACGTTTCACTGGTCTTATTCCTGCATGTGATGTTTCAACATGATGTATTGTCATGCTGTAGGTCTCTTTGTTTTCAGTTGGTTTTCAGCTGTCATACAGCGAGTTTGTTTTTCCCCAGGTTTGTTGATTCTTCAAAGTCAGTTGTCACTTTCAGAGATAATATATGAGGTTAATTGGCAACACTTTACAATACAGTCACATTAGTTAATGTTAACATTAACAACGAGTATTACATTTGTTACAGTATTTATTTATCTTTGTTAACATTAGTTAATAAAAATACAACTTTTCATTGCCGGTTCATGTCAGCTCAGGTCCATTAAAGGGTTAGTTCACACAAAAATGAAAATTCTGTCATTAATTACTTACCCTTGTGTCATTCAAAAGCTGCAAAACCTTCGTTCATCTTCAGAACACAAATTAAGAAATTTTTGACGAAATCCGAGAGCTTTCAGCAAGGATCCTACCACGGTCAAGGCACAGAAAGGTAGTAAGAACATTGTTAAAATAGTCCATGTAACATCAATGGTTCAACCTTAATTTTACGAAGCTACGTGAGTACTTTTTGTGTGCAAAGAAAACAAAAACAGTGACTTTATTCAACAAATCTTCTCCTCCATGTCATCATTGGCGCAAATAATGAGAGTACCAGGAGGAGAAGAATTGTTGAATAAAGTTGTTATTTTTATTTTCTTTGCACACAAAAAGTACAAAATAAAGTACAAAATGACTGTGGTGATACCATTGCTGTCTATACAGGGTCAGAAAGCTTTCGGATCTTAATTTGTGTTCCGAAGATGAAAGAAGGTCTTACGGGTTTGGAATGAGGGTGAGTAATTATTGACACAATTTTCAAATATTCTTAACAGATGCAAGTTTTGAGTTTGTTGATGTAGTAGTAAATGTTAAAGTCCTGCAGTCACTAATTTTATCCCTTAAAACTCATCTTTGATAATCAAAATGATTTTCCCAGTGAAAATATTGTTTTCATGCCTTAAAATTGCTTGAATATGACTCTACATCCCTCATTTTTTATATGTTGAACCATGAATTTGGAATATGGAAATTACTCCCCGCCTTTCACTTGTTATGTTTGAATATATGTTTGAATCAAAAACTGATTCCAAAGTAGAAGAGGAAAAACAAATTATACAGGGTTGTCTGCAAGTCAATGTATTAGCTAATGCATTTTCACTCTCTACAACATCAGACACACAACAGTAATTGATATCATTATGACTATGTTATTAAACAGCTAATAATGTGTTGCTAATGTTACACAAACCATGTTACACACCCACTCGCCATCCCAGACACCTTCTAGAAATCAACATCCTTAGGCGGAAACAGTTTGCTAATGATATGAAAAGCCCCAAGCCATAAGTTGACGGGATTGGTTACGTATTTGTGACTGCAATGGTGTTGACTGATGAATTTAACACTGGATAGACATGTTAAAAAAAATAACATTAAAAACTTATGACATTAAAAAATTAACATTAACTAAGATTAATAAGCTATTTTTCATTGTTAGTTCATGTTACCATTTGTAGTTCACTAATGATAACGAATGGAATTTTACTGTAAAGTGTTCCTGGTTAATATGAAGCATATTAAAGAAAACTAGTCTTCAGCGCGAACGCTCAACGGCATGTTTAGGCGGGATTGTGTATCTCAGGCGTTTAACATGAGGACTTATGTAAATATTGTGGTTCAGAATGCATGAAATGTGTGGGTTGCATCAAAACGACCATCCCAAAGTTCACAGCAGCTGTCATTTCCACAGCTGGCATAAATCTAAACAGGTTCCTGTAACTCCTAGCGAGCAGCCGCATTTGAAGTGTGAGAGAATGCTATAATATGGCTCTTTCTCTCTGGTTTGTGCCCGCCATAATTACAGCCTTTTGTTGCAAGTTCAGAGAGAGCGAGCAGAACAAAGAACGGGATGCTGGGAAAAGTAGGCGAAGCTCCAGAAGCAAACATAGCTCAGCTTCTCTCCAGAACCTTTGTGATGTGGTGATGGCCCTAATTCAGAGGCTTCATATTACTAGCTTGCTGTAGAAAATAACTTTACTGGAAGGTGCAGGGAGAGCTCTGAACGAAGGCAGATATGTATTTCAGCTCCATACGATTCACTTAAAACACACTGACTGAGTCAGAAAGCGCTAGTGAAGAGGCTACACAAAGCCAGCCTTGTGCTGTAGATGCGCTTTGAGGAAAACAGACTGAGTGTGAGAGGGAGAAAGACAAGAGAGTGGAGGGATGGAAAAGATTATCCATTGGAATGTCTGGGCTGACCTCAAATGGAGCGGATGGACCCGGCAGCCAATAAGATCGTGCTGCTTAGTGCTTCGGCTAATTTCTTCCTGATGATCGAGGCAGTTGTCTCCATAAAGCAGACGGAGGTGCTGCAGCGGGCTGAGCTAACATCACATGTGTAATGTGTTGGATGATTCAAGTGACAGATGCTTGTGAGGGAAAACGAAATATTTTGCTGCATTTGAGATGTTGTAGTCGATGATGAGCTGAGCGGTACTCTCACTGACATGAAAATGAAAATAGTTGATAATTTATAATTAGGTGTTTCTTCAGCTATGGGCACCTTTGTGCTTGGGAACTTTTAGAAAATGATGTCTCTTGAAACTCTTCACACTCACACCAGTTGGTCATTTCCACCATACTGTTTTTTGCCCAAACCTTATTTAGTTTCTGAGACTCGCTGGTACTGCCGCGCAAGCGCGAGGTCTTGCTGTCCCAGCACGCACGCACACACCTCTCTCTCTCTCTCTGTGCGTCTGCTCTGTTCAGCGAGCGGCGGAGAGGAGCAGCGCTTTCAGTTAAACACAGATATTATGTTGCTTCTCTAATTTTACATGCAAGTATAGCTGAAATTACAGCACAGCTATTATCATTATTTTATGTGTATTTGATTTCATCAGACGACAGCTCGATTATTAGGGTTTTTGTGCAGATTAATGTCTTGGAAGGGAGAGCTGGTTATAGTCTTTCATATTCATTCCGATGTCTGACAACAGAAACAGTAAAATATACCAATGAAAACAGTTTTATTGAGAATTTATCTGCATCAAAATACAGTGTGTGGGCACAGAGAAGCAAACAAATCTAATAATAAATAATAAATGTACATTTTGCATTTTCAGAAGAAGTGAGCTGCCCTGTCATGCAAAAATGTAAACCTCTAAGTGCTGTTTGAAATTTTCTTATAAATTAAGCATTTTTCTCAGACTCCTATGTGAAGGTTCAGTAATTTCGCTTTAATGGCAAATGAATAGGTTCTTTTCAAATAACTGAACATAAGCATAGGAGCCTGAGAAAATGCTAATCTTGATATGTAATATATATATATATATATATATATATATATATATATATATATATATATACATACATACATACATACATACACATACAGTGGTGTGAAAAAGTGTTGGCCCCCTTCCTGATTTTTACATTTTTTGCATGTTTGTCACACTTTAATGTTTCAGATCATCAAACAAATTTAAATATTAATCAGAGATAACACAAGTAAACACAACATGCAGTTTTTAAATAAAGTTTTTTATTATGAAGGGAAAACAAAATCCAAACCCACATGGCCCTGTGTGAAAAAGTGCTTGCCCGCTCCTATTAAATCATGAAAGAACTGTGATTAACCACATTACTTTAGAAAGCTGAGTTGAATTTCACTAGCCAAACCCAGGCCTGATTACTGCCAGACCTGTTGAATCAAGAAATTACTTAAATAGAACCTGTCTGACAAAGTGAAGCATGTTTGAAGAGCAACATATCATTCATAAACTGATGAGAAACAAAGTAGTTTACATGTATCAGTCTGGAAAGGGATATACAGTCATTTCTAAGGCTTTGGGACTCCAGCAAACCATGGTCAGAGCCATTATCCACAAATGGACAAAACTTGGAACAGTGGTGAACCTTCCCAGGAGTGGCCGGCCTACCAAAATTACTCCAAGAGCACAAAGACGACTCATCCAGGAGGTCATAAAAGAACCCAGAACAACATCTAAAGATCTGCAGCCCTCACTTGCCTCAATTAAGGTCAGTGTTCATGATTCAACAATAAGAAAGAGACTGCGCAAAAACAGCATCCAAGGGAGAGTTCCAAGGCAAAAGCCATTGCTGACCAAAAGAACACAAAGGCTTGTCTCACATTTGCCAAAAAATATCTTGATTATCCCCAAGACTTTTGGGCAAATATTCTGTGGACTGATGCAACAAAAGTTGAACTTTTTGGAAGGTGTGTGTCCCGTTACATCTGGCGTAAAACCAACACAGCATTTCATAAAAAGAACATCATATCAACAGTCAAACATGGTGGTGGTAGTGTGATGGTCTGGAGCTGCCTTGCAGCTTCAGAACCTGGATGACTTGCCATAATTGATGGAACCATGAATTCTGCACTCTATCAGAAAATGCTGAAGGAGAATGTCCGGCCATCAGTTTGTGACCTCAAGCTCAACCGCACTTGGGTTCTGCACCAGGACAATGATTCCAAACACACCAGCAAGTCCGCCTCTGAATGTCTCAAGAAAAACAAAATTAAGGCTTTAGAGTGGCCAAATCAAAGTCTGGACTTAAATCCAATTGAAGTGCTGTGGCATGACCTTAAACAGTCCATTCATGCTCGAAAACCCTCAAATGTGGCTGAATTAAAACAATTCTGCAAAGAAGAGTGGGCCAAAATTCTTCCACAGCGATGTGAAAGACTCATTGCCAGTTATCGCAAATGCTTGATTGCAGTTGTTGCTGCAATCTGAAATATTAAAGTGTGACAAACATGCAAAGAAATAAAAAATCAGCACCAACACTTTTTCACACCACTTTATATGTATATATATATATATATATATATATATATATATTAAGGGTGTCAACGTTAACATGTTAATCTAAAAATTTTAACACGTTAATATTTTTAACGCAAATTAATCATTTGATAAGGTTTGACCCCAACTTCTTCCCGTCATCGCAGCGCAGAAGGTTATCTATCATTGTGTGATGAGGGTACAGTGAACCAGTGTTGTCAGGGCAGCGGCACAAGTGGCCTATTTTGAAAATACAGTCGCGGGATAAATTACAGAGCCGTGGGTTGCGGTTTTTTGGGCTACTTTTATAATGTACCACGGCCGCCCAAGATGTATATAGACAAATAAAAATGAAAATAGATCCTTTTACTAATGTGTATTATATTTGGAATGTATACCTGGCAACTTAAGAACTGAGAGGCAGTTGTAACATCACAAACAAAGTGAGTTTCAGCCAGAGCACACATGTTAAAGTTTTTACACAGCAGAAATAAACATGACAACAGCCACTATAGATTATATAAGATAATAAACACATGATTACGATAGGATATTTTTATGTGATTTTCTTGAGTTAAACATCTATGTACATCTATGCTGATTTGTGCAGCGATATAAAAGGCTATAAATGGCATATTTTAACAACAGTCAACGACCAAATTCCACATGTGATCGCAAAAGGTAGTTATTACAAACACTCGATGGTGGTTTGAAGTGAGTTCTGAGTAAAAGTGTACTATTAATGTCATAAATTGTCTTATGAAGCATGATGCTAATATTAGCTCTAATGCAGCTGCAGAACAAGTCCAATTCTTCTTCATAATGCATTTTGTCATAATACTTCATGTAAGGTCGCAAGAAAATGTTTTGTTGTATTTATTTAGAAATACTTTTGATAATAGTTGGGTAAGTGTATACTGGGATTGAAGCGGTGTGGCTTGGTAAATGTTTTATTGCCAGTTTAAAGGCTGATAATGGCTGAATAAAAACAAAAGAATAATGATAAAAGAATAATAAGGATTATGTCTCATACCTGGCGGAAGTGTGAAAGGTTCTGTTTCCTTAAAATAGTTTGTCATGCATTTCTTTATTTCAACACATTTACAGGTAAATCCTAGTATTTTAAATTTGCGATTGATCATGATTGACAGCACTAATATATATATATATATATATATATATATATATATATACACACACATACATACATACATACATGCATACATACGTACATATATATATATACATATACATATACATATATATATATATATAAAGTTGACTTAAGTTTTACTAAATTCGCTGGAAATGAACATTGCTTTTCTCAACTCCTCTCGCCACTTCTGAGCATTTCCCTACATTCCGAGTATCCCCTAAAAACATTACAATCTCTGATCTCCAAATATGGGTTAGGGTTAAACGTTGTATAAAACCAATCAAAAAGCTTAGAAATGTACACAAACAGTGACATAAACGCTGATCATTTGTCAATGGGAAGCTCCGTTTCGACTGACCGGCACGTGATTGGTCCAGCCATCCTCCTGTCAGACTAGCAGCGCTCTGTGTAAACAAGCTAGCAGATCTCCTCAGAAAAATAGTTCAATACTGTGTGTAGTTCTGTTTATTAATTTGAGAAATGTCACTGTCAAAAGAGAACAAATTCGCCAAAGCGTTAAACTCACTCACTCATTCACTCTCTCACTCAACCACTCTCTCACACACTTTGTCTCTGTGATTGCGTGTACATGTGCGTGTACGTGCGAGGTGACAGTCAAGGATACACACACACACACACACACACACACACCCTCTCACTCAAGCAAAAATGTAGCACCTCTGTTCAATCTTTCTGATTTTAGTACATCTTTGTAAAAGTGCCTTTTAAAATATTTATTCAAATAAATGCTTTAAAATAATTTGAGCTTCAGCCTGGTTTAATAGCATTTCTATATATACAAATGTCTTTGGTCAAATTAAGCTGTAAAATAAATAGTTTCTCCCTTTAAATGCAATGGATTTTGGAAAATATCAACAAAAACAGACAAAAAACTTTAAAAGCGATTTTCTCAGGTTTTCAATTGGAAAAAGAGGGCAGACGACCATAATTCAAATGGGTATATCTTTAAAACCATTCAAGGTATGACTTTGACTAGGATATCATTTTAAAGCTTATGGTCTCCATTGATACCAAAATCTCAATTTTGAAATTTGGGTCACTGTGACTCATTTTGCTGGATCAGGTCACATATATACATATATGTATACATACATACATTATATATGTGTGTGTGTGTGTGTGTGTGTGTGTGTGTGTGTATTAGGGGTGTCCCCGACTAAGGGTTTTCACAGTCGAATCGGAATTTTCGAATCTTGCCGATAATCGACTGATACTCGAATCATATGTTTGGGTCTGTATGTGCAGAAACACGGCAACTAAACTCTAAAAATTCACAGCGTTTTATTATAATAGTGTTCTCGTTATAATGTTATGTATATGACAGTCCCAGTCATAGTTATTAATATTCTGCATTGTTGTTTGTCTTGCTCGCGCTGCGCGCTGAAGAGATGTACTATGAAGCACATTACCGCAACTCAACCAAATGCATCTTATACGAGATAAATAATACACAATATACTGTATATAAACCGGCTGAAATGTTTTGAAATCACTTGTACCCTACCTGATCGAAAAAAATCCAGTCTTTCACTCTGCCTCTTGTTAAAGATTTAAATCCCAGCCGCCAAGATGCTTCTCTGTCCGTCACGGATTATGGAAAGTGAAACTTAAATCTATAGGGGTGGTTGGATTTATTCACGCACGTAAAAATATTTATCTAAAGCTTATTTCTTTTCAGATTCTTATTTACAGCATTATCTTAATAGGCTGTATATTAACTTATTGTGAGAAAACGGGTAGTTCTGTGTAAAATCAGGCATTGAGCACCCCATATAGCCAAAATGGCATGATCATAACACCCCGCGAATATTCGACTGTAAGATTGGGAGTCGAATCAGGCTCTTCCTATCGAAGCATTGAATCTTCGACTATACGAGGCCACCCCTAATATATATATACATTTACTGTACACACACACACACACACACACACAAACAAGCATGAGGCACAGTCATAATTTGCATTGAAATTATATGAAATTATAAATTATATTATGTTATACCACATAATATAACAATTCAAACATAAATTTGAAAAGTAGCAAAAATAAATTATGATAGAATAATAAAATAAGACAACAAAAATCAGTTTGTTTTTAAAAAAAAAAGGTCACTTTATATTAGGTGGCCTTAACTACTATGTAGTTACACCAAAAAATAAGTACAATGTACTTATCATGTTCATATTGTAAAACAATTTTTCTGCTGTTGAGGTGGGATACGGGTAAGGTTAGGGACAGGTTTGGTGGTCTGGGTAGGTTTAAGAGTGGGTTAAGGTGTAAGGGATGAGTCAACAGTGTAATTATAAATGTAATTACAGAAATTAATTACAGATGTAATTACATATAGGTATTTTTAAAAATATAAGTACAATGTAAAAACATGTATGTACACAATAAGTGCATTGTACCAAATGATTAATTTAAGTACATATTAGTTAAGGCCACCTAATATAAAGTGGGACCAAAAAATCATAAAAGTATGGCTAGTTAGAAGAAATGCATGAATATACTTAAAAGCAGCAGTTTCCATTTAGTGCAAATCTCAACGAGTCAGAATTATGGAATTAGGTAGAATATCCAATCTAATTTCATAATTCTGACTTGTGGATATGGTGCACACATGGTATTGAGAGGAGCAGCTAATGGCACAGAAGCTGGAGGGAGGCTATCAGTCCTGGAGCTGTATCAGCTTTAATCAGCTCCTGAGGTCTCACTGAGATCTTTATCTCTCTGGCACAGTCACAATGAAATATTATCTAATTTCTGACATCCTACTGTTAAACTGTACCTATCAATTTTTTAAAACTTCAGTCAAAAGGAAGAGATTGAGAAAATTAACATTATCGGCAATACAAATCACTCATCTGTATCAAAACATTATCGTTTTTCATTGTGAATTCATGTTCTTTTTCTTTGAGAATCGGAATAGTTTCTCTTGATCTTTTAACAAGAGCAATGTGACAAAGGCTTTTTTTCAGAAGACTCTTTAGTGACTGAGGTTTATATTGGACTTTTCACAGGACATTGATGGTCTGTGAGAATGAAATGAAATGCACATGCCTCCCCCCAAAACAGCTTGTTGGGCTCAGATTGGCAGACACACAGTATAAGCTCCAGTTCTCAGGGCACCAGGCCAGACAACCAGTCCCACCGGTGATTGTGCAATAGTGTGTGTGTGTGTGTGTGTGTGTGTGTGTGTGTGTGTGTGTGTGTGTGCGCGTTTTAAACCTAAAAGTGGGGCAGCCTGCAATCTAACTGCAGGGATACACTGAGAGAGAATGACAGGATATCTACTGTCCCGATTTAAAGCAGAAAGAGAATAAAGAGATCTGATTGTTAGGCATGGAGGGAGAAGCATATAATCTACAGCACATTTCAAATCAGCAGACATGAATCTTTTATTTGTTGCTGATGGAAGTCATTTGTTATACTCAAACCTTAGGCTGTATGTGTTTTTTTTTTTATTCTTCATTTGTTCTTCTGCTTATTGGCTAATTTGATATAATGCAAGCATTGAGAGTTAATTAAATTTCAGTCTTTTAGAGATAAAATATTATTGTAAATGTAGTGTAAATTTTAAATTATTATTTAAATAATATTGCACACATTATTGTTATTTAAGTATCATTAATATAATATTTTAGATTTAATTTAATTTTTATATTTTATGTTTTCATTTTAGTTAATGTTTTATTAATTTTGTTGTCATTTTTCCATCATTTTTTTTATGTCTGTATAGTTTTTATTAGGTTATACACTTGAAGAAAAAATATTTTTGACAGACTTTTCTGAGAGTGTAGTTATTTTCATATTTCAAGTCAACTAAATGAAAATGAGCAATATTGTAATGGCATCTATCTGAAATAAAGTAAGTTTTAGGGTTTGCACACACACACACACACACACACACACACACACACTTTAATTTATTAATTTAATTTATTTACAATTTTAATTTAATTTATTTATTTAAATACATTAATCCTGATTGGACATTTTAACAGTATCTTATTTTATAATATCATATTTAAAATCAGTCATTCATGAATCAATCATTAAAGCATTGAGTTCAAAGCATGTCAGGTCTGTGATCTATTCAGACACGTCGCCACTGTATGATCACCATGTCAATTCGACTAATACAGTGCTCTCTCACTGGCCCCTGGACTCCTGCGAGCAGTTCTCTCCATACCGGCAGTTCATATCTGTCCATCTCTGTGCAAACACGTGTAGCCGAGTGTGTCAGATAGCGCTGGCTCAATCTCACAGGTGGCTTATAGAGAGCGAGCTTTCTCCCTGCACTACAGAGACGCTTATCTGATTGTCTCATTCACTCTAGTCTTGTAGTGGAAACTGATAACATTTGAGTTTCAGGGACCAGCTTCCCATGCCCTGAAATCACACAGACATTGGAGCTATGCTGTGCCTGTAGCCTGTGCATTAGCATGATTAGCATGAAGCGTGCGTTTCTGCAGATAATATAAAGAAAATGTTTAGTTTAACTTGCCAACACCATAAGGACAGCAGATGCTTGGCCTGATATCTGACACAGTCAGCAAGAGCTTTAAACAGGTGCATCACCTTGGGCACTGCTGCTTATATTAGCTCAACTAAAACTATCTGCTCCGACTTCAAAAATGCGCAGCAGCTTCCTGGATCAACATCCTTGGTGGTACCGGGACAGTAATTCTTTCAACTAATCAGATTTCAGGACTTGGGCAGAGTCATGAACACAGTTCCCACACAGTTTGTGCTATGAACATTTTTGATGAAATCCGAGAGCTTTCCGACCCTTCATAGATAGCAAGGGCACTACCATGCTCAAGGGCTTTTACTTAAACCAGTAGATATTTGAATATTTACCAACATGTACTTTTAAAAGTAACAGTTCATGTACAAAAAAAAAAGAAAAGAAAAAAAGAATGACATGGGATAACTTTTAAGAAAGTATTTTTTTTCTTTCTGTAAAGACTCCATGTAAAACTTTTTATGTCTACAGGTTTTGTGGATATCAATAAAGTCCAAGTGAAGTCTCAAGTCAATTGGTTATGAGTCTAATTCAAGTCTACAATGAATTTTTGGACTACCAGACTTAAGTCACCGTCTCTGCCAACAAAAGTTGTAAAATCTTGGGAATCACTGTGGGAACTTGCCGTCTTTTGAGATGTTGATTGCTATTAGTCATTGACATATGAAATTTCTCAGGGATACTAAATCAGATGAAAGCAGTAAGATTTATACCAAGCATCCAGTTGAACATTTTTAGGCTGACCACTTTGTCATATATACGTGATGTACTGCCTCTGTCTGTCAGTTCTAGATAAAAGCTTGTTTAAAATGAATTCTCTCTGGAACTGAGATTGAAACATTATGGCGGTCGTTTCAAATGAAAACCCAGAGGGGGAAAGAGGATCATGAATATTTCAGATATCTCAGTGGCTGCCTGTGGTTTATACCACCAGACAAAAAAAAAAAAAATGCAAATGCTGATGCATAGAGATCATCAGATCATTTTTCATTTTCTTCTCTGAACAGGATGAGAAGTCTAGTAAATCGTGGGTCCTGTTTTTAATTTCAGAGCAAGTCATCACAATTTTGGCATTCGTCATGAAATAATTTGCCTGAAGAATGAATTCAAAAGATTTTGTGTCTCAACCGGGATTAAACCTGTAGAGGAAATCCTGGATGTTCAGTTTCAAAATATTTATCCTGTCTTTGTTCAAGGTTTTAATTAAAAGTGACAGCCGGAGATGAATCATATAGATTAGTTACTATGCTTTCTGTTGTTCACCAAACTGCTTATTTTGCATTATCCACCACCATGAGCAACTGCATATTTATTTTCCTGATTATCTGGTGATTTTGAAACGGTCAGATGAATCTTTAGTCCAGACTTGTACAGCATGTCACCAAATTGGCCGTGTAATTAATTCTCAGTGGGTTGGATAGTCTGGTAATTTGTCTGCAGCATATGTATGTGCGTGCGTATGAATATATGAAAGCGTATGTGAGCGTATATGTGTGTGCGAGAGTGAGAAATGGTGTGAGTGAGCATGTAATTAGTATCACTGTATGTTGACTAAATGTCCTTCCTGGACCTGATGGCCACATACTGTGCGGTACAAGCCTATGTTTGAGTAGATCTGTGAAGATCCATGAAGGAAGACGAAACAGAGAGGAGAAATAAGGTCCTCAGGAAGCGTCAGACTAAACACACTAGCGAGGGTTTGATTTAAACACTCTGTGCTGATTGAATGTAGGAAGCCACGAAACCACTCTCTTCCTCTATATTCAAATGACTCTGCAGCACTGCCAAGCACAGAGTGAATTGAAAACAGACTCATCTGGGTTGTTTATGACAGATTCACCACGCTTTTAGCTCAAGTGTCTTGTTTTTTACCTGTTTAAAGAGATCAGTCCATAATCATCTTTGGAGTTACCGAGTGTTGACCTCATCAGCAATACTGAGTCAATAATTACTCATCGCCATGATTTTTTTTATTAATAGGTCTCATATGCAGGAATATGGATTTAAACAAACTCATAACCCGTAGTACTACATTGGCAAATGACGAGCTGATGATAAAACAAATGAATAAATCCCATATGGGCTTACATTTAAGAAGCCACCAAGATGTCATAGAGAACACAGAGAAATGCTCCAGAACAACCATCCATAACTACATAGCAGCACATTAAAAAACACTCAGTACGCCTTAGCAACAACCTGGAAATAACCAACTATGCCCTTCATTGCAGTGGTGAACATACAAAAAAACCCCACAAAACATAATATTTTCTTAAGGAAACATCAAGAAATAAATAATGCTAAAATACAATGTAAAGTAAAATGAAATAGGTAAGGTTTTTATATTGTGCAAAAATAATAAATAGTAATAATAAATAATAAATAAATAGTAATAATAAATAATACATAGTGGTAATTCAAAGTGTTTTACATAAAACTGATTAAAATAATAATAAATATAAAATAATAATAATATGAAGAACAATGATAAAAGGTTCATATGAAATAAAAATAACAGTGAAGTCAGTAAATACACAACTAACTGTGTTTTTAATCCGGATTTGTAGAATAGAACTAAACTAAACTAAACTAAACTAAACTAAACTAAACTAAACTAAATTAAATTAAATTAAATTAAATTAAATTAAATTAAATTAAATTAAATTAAATTAAATTAAATTAAAAGACCAATTAGAAGGTTAAAAAATTCTCACTCTTTCTGTGCTTCAAATTCAGTAGCATTGTGAATTGTGATCTTGTGATTTGTGTCCATGCGGTTCAGCAGTGTGTCAACGCTCTGCTCTGCTCTGCCTTCACATCATCCCTCATCTTCTGACTAATCAGGCCTGTGCTCCGCTTCTCGCCGCCTCATTAGCGAACTGTAACAATGTTTTGCTCAAATACATTTTGCTTAGGCTGGCGGTATATCCTTATCCCCGAGTCTGTTTATCTCCCACCCTTGATTTACAGTTCAGTGAGTAGGTGTTTGTGGTGATTGAGTAAACATTTTGTGTGGCAGTATTTATACAGCGGTCGAGTCAAGATTGTTGTGTTTACGTGATAAGACCAGATGATTTTCTTAATTGACACAGAGAGTCTACTGCTTGTCTATATTAAAATAAAACAGAGCCAAAACTCAGGGTTGCGATAGTAATGACGAGATTGTGCATTGCACGGGTTTAGCTTTGAAACTGGCTAATTACTGGAAATTATTAGGGTGTGTTTTACAAGAAAACACTATTTCAGTCTTTCAAATTTTCATGTTTAATTAAATGTGTTACTTGCCATTTCTTTTGTTGTTTGTTACATTTACAGAAATAGCATGTTTCTGAGTGAAAATCATTTCAAAGTAAACCCTAGACCAGATTTTGTAGAGCAATTTTTATAAGTCATACTTATGCTGCAGTTCTCAGAGAAAGAATTTGAGTTGCAAATCTTGCTGTCAGCATGTGGTCATCTAAGGGAGAAAACCACAATTTTCTGCTCCTCAGAATAGCACCGATTCTCATTCAGAATTAGTTTTGTGGTGTGTAAGTGTGTGAGCATGTGTGTGTGTGTGTGGGGGGATACACTTTGAGCCGTCTAATGATCTTCCTACACACCTGGATTATGATCTGAAATGTTCTTCCAGTGCTCTGGGAATGTGTGTATAGGTGTGTGTTGATGTTCTATGTTAATGTACTGTGCATGCCTGTATGTACCTGTGCACACAAATTGTGTAAATCTGTGGGCTTTTATATGCTGCGTTCATGTGTGTGGTGTGTCATCAGAGACACATATTGTCTGTCGTCATTTGTTGCAGACTCTTACTCTGTCATGTAGATGGGGATGGAAACCAGATCAAAACCCATTTAAACTGTCCAGTGAGGGCTTTCAGCCAGATCTTTGAAAGGAAACATGAGTGTGTGTGTGAGGTTTCTGCTCAGTTTTTTTTTTTGTACTATTCAACATGTCCATTCACCACTTTTGAGTCTTCTCATGGATAAATGCTGCTGACAGTCTGCAGGGCTGGTTTGGGTTGGTGGAAAGAATTCTTGGCGTAAATCCAACCTGACAAATCTTAAACTTACTGTAGCTTCTCAGATCCTTCAGTGGTTTGGTTTCACATTGTTATGTGCATCATTAAAGTGATAGTTCAGCCAAAATTCATCATTTAATCACCTTCATGTGTTCCTAAACTGTATGACTTTATTTCTTATGCGAAACATAAAATAAGATATATCTCAGTGTTTTTTTTTTTTTTTCAGTGGTGACTATTTGGCTACCAACATTCTTTAAAAAATAGCTTCTTTTGTGTAGAAAAGAAGGAGGTTTGGAATGACATGAGGAACGTAAATGATGACAGAAATATAATTTTTAAGTATAAATCTTTTTATAAATCTTTTCTATGAAGATTTTTATGTCATGGTAACAGATTCAGGCCCTTTGATAAGCCAGTGAATTAAATATTTTGCAAATTAAAGATTCTCATTTTCTCCTTTTATTTAGAACTTGGTGAAAGCCAACCAAAAGATCAGAACAACTGAAGTCTGTCATAAATGCAAAAACAGCTTCATTATTTTACATTTGAGTGGAAAGCAAGAAACGAAACAGTCAAACTAATATTATAAAACAGATTGTACAGACTCTAATATTCAATGTACATGTACATGTTCACACATTCTTGAATTCTGCATTAATACAGCAAGTTTTGTCTTATCTGGGACCCATCCCACTGTTTTTTTTTCCTCTCGCATTTTTACATGTCTTCACCATTCTAACTTGTTAATAACTACAAGCTGATAACAGCACACATGTATTTACATGAAAATGTATTAATGCCTGTACCTGTATGTCATATATGCCTACGATGCCTGTGTATAATGCCTGTAAATCATATATATATATATATATATATATCATCATATAGCCCAGCACTATTCAGTCCATATGCATATTCTATAAACTTAAACTCACTGTAAACATGTTTTAAGGTAACATCTGTACACAGTAGTTTCCATTTCAGTGGACTTTTCTCTAGACTTGTTAGGACGTGTGATATAAAAGACCCTGGCTGATTTCAATAGAATAACTTGATTGTGTTGATGCTTTTTCAATAGGCACGGATAAAAATCATATTACAGACTTTCTTTTTCCAGAGAAACACGCTGAGTGACTAATGGCCTTCAGAAAGTTTCACAATAGACAGAGTGAGAAAATAAGCTGGTGTGAGGATAATGTTTCAATATGATATTTGCTATGACACTTGAACATTGACCTTTTCCTGAGATGTGCTGCTGCATGTATAGAAAGATTGATATTGTTTTGATTTCACTCAAGGTCTCGTAGCTGTGGGGGGAAAACAAGGATGAGTAATTAAGCCCTCTGTGTTTTCTCAGCATGTGTTTACTGTCTCTGTAAAGGGAAGGCAAGTTGTGGCTGAAGTCCACTGTGTTATTATCAGAGAAAACAGTGTCAACAAAACAACTGACTGTATTGTATATAAGTGCATATGGATAAGCAAACACAGAGACACACACACAAACAGCATAAAGAGTGTGTAAGAGTCCTCACACATAATTAGCGTGATTATACTTCATCTTAAATAGTGCTGTCAAACGAATAATTGTAATTAATCGCATCCAAAATAAAAGTTTTTGTTTACATAATATATGTGTGTGTGTGTGTTGTGTATATTTATTATGTATATATAAATACACACACATTAGGCTTGGGCGGTATCCAAATTTTGATACCGTCAAACCTCCTCCCTATTTTACCTCGGTATACGGTATTACCGTGAATAATAAAAAAAAAATATGACATAAGGCTCAGACAGTGTCACCTTAGGTTCGAATTTCCATCTCTCGCGGTCACCTTTTCGTTGCACAATTTGCAAATTGCCTCGTCCGTATTTACCGCCTCTCCCTTCTCGTTCGGTCGAAACCCGAAATACTGCCAAACTGCAGAAGTTGTGTTCTTTTTCGAGACCCTGGTCACTTGGTGCGCGACTCGCCATCTTTCCCCCTCTCTCTCTTTCTCCTCCACGCTGTCACGTGATGACAACCAAGCATACGCATTTTTAGGCATTAAATAAATTATATTTAATATTTAATCCTTGTCTCCTATATAAGTGCATTGTTTTTTATGACGGTATAACGGTATTGAGACTGATACCGTTGCTATTTTTAGATCCCGCGGTATACCATATTACCGTATTACCGCCCAAGCCTAACACACATACAACATATATTTTATACATTTTGAAAATATTTACATGTATGTATTTATATTAATATAATTTATATCATGTATAAATATATGTAATATATAAACATAATATATTTTTTCTTAAATATATACATGCATGTGTGTGTATTTATATACACTTGATAAATATGCACAGTACACACTCATATATTATGTAAACAAATACTTTTATTTTGGATGTGATTAATCGTTTGACAGCACTATACTTATATATGTTTTGGGAAAGAAGTCTCTTATGGCTATATTTATTTGATCAAAACTACAGTAAAAACAGTAATATTGTGAAATACTACTACAATTTAAAATAACAGTTTTCTAATGTCTTCAGTTCACTGTTTTACTACTATCTTCAGTGTCACATGATCCTTTATAAATCAAAATCACGGTAATATTCTGTGGCTAAAGAAACATATTATTATCAATGTTGAAAACAGATGTGCTGTTTAATATTTTTGTGAAAACTTTGAGACTTTTTTTCAGATTTTTTTGATAAATAAAAAGTTTAAATGAACAATTTATTTGAAAAGCTGCTTGCAGCTGATCAATTTTAATTTATTTTTTGATAAAAATGATTTCCATGACAGCCACTTTTCTTGTTCGGCATTGAAAATAACTGTGATATATTTCATTTATTATCTATTTATTTGTATTATTTTCAATATTCATTATCTTATAATATAGTGTAATATAATAAACTATGTTATTTATCATAGTTTACCCTCTCCCTGACACCTTGAATTAAACTGTTTTTCTTGCCACACAATTCGAAAAACAAAAACAAAAGAATTTTTGCTGTTTAGTTTCAGTATGTGGTCTTTTTGGACTAGAGTGGAAGTTTGTAGAGCAGAAGAAATATTTATATTGTACACTAAACTCTTTTGTTTCTAAAATGATAAGAAATTTTAAAATGAACAGGTATTTGTACATTAGTTTCACATTCTTAAACTTTTTTCCACATTAGTCATCCATTCAGCGGTTCTGTAAAAAGACCAAAGAAAAACACAATGCCATTGTTTACCTCACAAAGCAAAATATTCCTGAAATTTCCTGTGTGGGTTAACTCTTTTTTTTCCTGCAGACTCCTCTGGTCAGCTCTCGTCGTCTCCTCTGAGCTCCTCCACGGGTCACCGAGGCTTCAGTAACCATCCTCTCCACCCGCCCCTGCTCAGCCCGTCCGCCATGAACTCCAGCCCGGGTCAGCTGCATTCGCCCATCAGCACCCTCAGCTCACCCATCAACGGCCTGCCCTCGCCGTTCCCCGTCATCAGCTCGCCCATGGGCCACCCCTCCATGAGCGGCCCGTCCTCCACTAGCATGACCTTCAGACCCAGCCTGAGCCCACAGGTAAGACGTCACTGTGTTTACTGTGGACATATTTAACAGCTTCAGCATGAACTGCTGTGGGCAGCAGCACCGAGTCCTTTCTTTCAGAGGCTTGCAGCTGATCAATATTTTTTTCTCGGGTATGCTGGGGCTGAACTTGACCTGAATTTTCCCGCTGAATTGGCTAAACTAGACCTGAACTCTGCTGGAAATTAAACATCTATTTTCCAGAGTCTGATTGCTCAAATAAGTTTGATTGCACGAGTATGTGATGCACAAAATCACACAGAGGGACACAAACATTTATTCGAATCATTACCTGCATTATTTAATCAATCAGACAATTTAGTAGGGTTTTGAAAAATTGCTTTTAATGAGTTTTTCTTGCTACAATGAGACATGATCACCTGCTTGTTCATTGCAAATGTAATTGATTTGGCAGTAGTGGCGAAGGCTGTCTGCATAACTCAGAGCTCAAAAATCTCTGCTAAAATTTCTCAGCGGTGAAAAATGGCAGCAATTATAAAGTTTGGATATTCAAGGTCTTTAGAAATGCATAAATAGTTTCACTGCATTTTCCATATGGCGCACACATGCATATACACACTGTTTACCTCATTAATTTTAGCAATCAAGAGTTTAGTGATGTTTTGAAAAATCACCTCAAATGAGCTTTTCTCGCACACTGCAGCCTTCTGCTTATTCACAGGAAATCTAATCAATTCAGCTTCGGTGCGATT
The DNA here is from genome assembly GCA_036784905.1 of Acrossocheilus fasciatus. NCBI lineage: Eukaryota > Metazoa > Chordata > Actinopteri > Cypriniformes > Cyprinidae > Acrossocheilus > Acrossocheilus fasciatus. Next base: position 22,557,392 of record CM071942.1, read on the forward strand.
GGGTTTTTATTTAATAACACATAGTTTAAAAGGCTCTGCTGAAGCAGCGTTTCATTGGTGGAAAATGCAGCTACTTGTAAAATTTTGTGCTGTTATTGGATTTCTGTTAAATCCCTCTCAATATGAGCTGGGTTTTATGAGACATCATACAAGAAATATTACAGTTTCCAAGTGATGTAATTCCACTTTTTTATTATTATTGTCTACATTTGGTTTCCAGGAAACTAGCTTGGTTTAATCTATTTTATTTAAGCATATCTGACTGTAGGTGGTTCAGGCTTTTGTTGTTGTTGTCTTTTTTTACTTTTCAATGGTACATAGATAAGAAATAAACAGATAAACACTTAAAGTAGGAATTTGTGCTCAAGTATTTAGGGAAGAACTTTCTTTTGTACAGTTGAGTAAAATGAAAAAATGATTAGAGTGAATGCAGATGGAATTCTTTCTTTACAGAACTTTGCATACTCTCATTAACTACAGGGGGAAAAAAAATAGAAAGTAAATGATTCAGATGTTATCTTTTGCCATTACAATACTATCTAATATCGACGTTTAAAGGTTTGATTTTAGAAGAATTATGGAAAGATAATTCTGAATGTTTGAATACGTGTATGTTTTTCTTTTAGCATAAATATTTCCTGTTTACCTTTTTATATTTTTGGTTGCTTGTCTTTGCGGTTAAATACAAGAAAGTAAATTAAATACTTTTTATAGTAGCCACTTGTCATTTGATGACAATATTTTGGCAGTGTAAAGTGAGGAACATCAGGGCATGTTTTATAGCAATGATAATATAATTGACTGAACACTACATTTTTTCATTGCACTGGATTTATAGAAATGCTTTATATGAGTGTGTTTGAGTTACAAATGTAATCATTAGCGTATAACTTTAAATCTGTAGAGATAAGCGAGATGGATTTGAGTCAGTCTTTGGCACAGTGAAATCAGTGCCTGCCAGAGTCATTGGAGAATCAGAAAAACCATTTAGTGTAACTCAAGTCATATCAAATAACAGCCTTTTATAAATTAATTTGAAGACCATGGGGTTTTATCAGACACCAGATGGTATATGAGAACTGAAATCCCTGCAACACAGTTTAAGATAAACCACACGCTATACTCGTTATGAACATGTTATTGTGAAGGGTTTCGTCTGAACATTTTTTACCTCATATAGCCTCCCTCCCACTACCAGTAGTAAAGCGTTCAATCGTTACTGTTGTACCCCGAAATGGAAACAAGTTTCCATTAACAACAAGTTTGGGTTGGCATAAACACAATGGACTTCATTTTTTCTTCCTCCCACCTAAGTTTCATGTCAGAGAGCTTTAATTTTGCTTCTAAATGGAGAAGGGGGAGTTTCACATTAATAGTGTTGCCTTAAGTAATGGCGTATGGGCTTAAGGAGAGGCGTCTTGGAGGTGCCCTGGCCCCCATTCATCCTCATTAGCCCCGTCAGAGTGCTTGATCTCTGACCGCATGGTGTCAAACACGGCCTTAGTGTGCCACATGGGCTTTCTACTTTTTATTGGCATGCTAAATGGGTTCAGAAGAGGCCCGGTTGGGGCCTGGTCAGGGCCCAATCGCACGGGAAATGAGCTGGCTTGTTAAAAACTGTAGCTTAGCCATGTGGTGTGTGTCAGAATGAAACTCTTTTAACACCCAGCCAGTTCACTGTTTTCATACACACAAAGACAGATACACAAATGACCAGTTAGCTTCTACTTTTGTCCATATACACTACTGTTCTGCATTTAGGCTGAAGATGAGAAAGTATAGAACATTGAAAAGTTGAAATTTATTTGAAATAAAAGTCTTTTGTAACATTATATATTTCTTTACTTACATTTTGGATCAATTCAGTACATTCTTGCTGAATAAAATTAGGAATTTCTTCTTATTCCAAAAAAAAAAATTATTTGGGAAATATGCAATGCTATCTCACAACCAATTCGTAAGTATTTACGAGGTGGCTAATTCATACGACCTCACTCATACGTTTTTGTACGTTTTCTGTCAGGGGTAGGTTTAGGGGTTCGGGGTGGTCATTCGTACGAATTCCTACGAATTTGCCACCACGTAAAATATGCATGGTTTTTCCCAAAACCTATAGATTTGTACAAGCTAGGTCATACGAAATAAAATAAAATCAAATGTAATGAACTAAAATGTAAATTTGATAAACAGAGTTTTAATAACATGCTGTGACAGCCGCTTTCTATATGTGTGCTTCAGATGTGTGCACTCAGAAAACCGTATATATCAGAAGTTTAAACTAATATGGTTTAAAATGCATGATTTCAGTGCAATAAACATGACAATCAGAACCAAAACAGATGTTTTTTAGCAGGTACGAGCTGTAATGGGGCAGCTCTATTCTGGAAAAGGGGGCGGGGAGCAGAAGCTCATTTGCATTTAAAGAGACAGGCACGAAAAACAGCGTGTTTCTGCGTCCGCTCAAAACAGGCATTTTCAAAATGATATAAAACATGATCTGTGGGGTATATAGCATGATTCAGAGCACAGATGATATTTTAGGGATGTTTATGGTCAGACTCTAATGTGCAAAGCATATCATGACTGTGCAAAGAAGCAACACTAATTCAAGGACAGATTTTAACAATTCTAAAAGCTCTACACTCAAAGCAGCAGGCATGAGATGATCACATGCCACATGTGATCTGTCTTGTAACAGCTCCTGTGGGCCCTACAGTGTAAGACACAATAATAAAACTTATTTTCTCCCTGTTCTTTATGTCTGTCTCCACTCTCTGGACATGCTACTTATTTTCATTTGGACGTCATAGATGGTTCTCATGGTTATGAAAATGTCAGTTATTCACTCTTTCCACAGGACTATAAAAGAGAGTGTATTTTCCCAGCCTGATTTGGCATATGTTGTATTAAAAGTTGTGCCATTTCCTAATTATTTCTACCAGAAGCGTCATGCCCACATTTTTTTCACATAACACAAAAGGGAGTTATTATGGAAATGTCAAAACTGATCTTTTCCATACAATCTTTTCTGTGAAATTCAGTTCACTGAAGAAGAAAAAAATTTGTCTGCATTTGAAACTATATTATTTACAATATAAAATGCGGTTTTGTTTTTTTGTTTTGTTTTTTGTTTTGCTTTGGTATGGTTTGTTTCATTTTGTTTGACTTTTTGTTTTGTTTTGTTTTGTTTTATTTCATTTCGTTTTACTTCTTGTTTTGTTTTTTGTAGGTTTTTGTCTCATGTTTTGTTTTGTTTTCTGCTTTGTTTATTGGTCTTGCTTTCCCCTGCCACCATGTGAGGAATTCCACTGGTTTCACCTCAGTTTAAACATATTTATGTTGCACCTCCAATTCCTACATTTACACATTTGACAGATGCTGTTATCCACTGTAATCAACCCCATAACCTTGGTGTTTCTAGAGCCATGCTTTACTTTTGAAACTACTTTTGTGTAGATGTTTCTTATTTTATCTGGCTGGTAGATTTTTTTATATACATTTTTAGGGATGGTTCATGATTACTGATCCTGGAGTGCATGAATGAGTGGATCTGAGACTCTATTTCAGGGCTTAAAGTTAAGACTGTTAATCTGCTCTCTGTCTCTGGTCTAAATCTAGAAGCTACCATCCCATTGCACTGGCACACAGAGAATCCAGGAACATATTGAATTACAGTTTACCCAAAATAGTGGGGGGATGTGTATGTGTGTACGATCACGTGCCCCACCAGGAGTTGACAAGCCCCCTTAAGATAGATTATGCCACTGAACAGGACATGTCAAAAGAGTCATGCCTGCATGTGAAACGAAGCAGACGGCAGCAGGTAGATCTGTTTGTGTGCATGTGTGTGTGCAGGTGCATGTGACTGTAAACCTATGTGCAGGTGTGTGCATTTTGGTATGTATCTGAGTTCCTGCCACTCCTTTACTATCACAATTGCATCAGTAGCTCTTTTGTTTTCAGTATGTATATACACGGCACAGTTTGCAAAGTACTTTTGAATTTGCATTTAGATTTATTGTATTGTTTTTGTTGTAACATTTTAGATTAATTCTTGACTCAAAAAGTAAGCTGTCCGGATCTCATTAAACAAATTTAGGTCACATTTATATGTTATGCCTACCTTTAGGAGTAAGAATTCAGGTTTAAAAGCTTCATGTTAATGCATCACATTATGTAATGCTATGTGAGTAGTCTGTATGCAGGACATTGATGTAATTTAGTATCTACGCCAATAGTACTACTGACCACAGGTGCGGGCATGTGTTGTAAACCAGAAATATTTATCATGAGTCAGATTTTCTTTGATAGTGCGAACAAAATAGCACTGACGCAATTTAAGGTGCGGAGATGCCAGGAGAGGGTTTTTGTTCAAACGAACACAATAGTCTCTAATTCTCCATGAAGCAAATCGTCATGCTGTCTGACTGTCTCTAAATGTTTTGACATTTCAACACTGTTGGATATTTGAACTCTTGACTCATATGTCATGCACTTTTTTTGACAAAAGCTATAATTATTGTTATGCTCAGTTAGGGTGAATCATTTGCACTTTCTTTGGTGAATTATTTGTATGTTTTCCTCACTCCAGGAAGCTGTACAATTTCATTTATCTGCCTCTCAAGAATTACCAAAGAAAAACATAACAAACATTCCTTCATCATAATGTTTCCTGTAGGTGTGTCTTGTCGTGTCTTTCACAGGTCCGCTCATCTGTCATCACAGTTTTTGTGACTTCAGTTCTGGATAATTAAGAATAAATGCCATGTGTAACTGATTCTGTTCCAACAGACATGTTAAAGTGGTATTATACACTACCATTCAAGTCTGGGGTCAGAAAGTTATAAATAAATTGTGGCCTTTTGTAGTTTCTATTCATCAAAACATCCTCAAAAAAAAAAAAAAAAAAAAAAAAACTTTCACCGTTTCCACAAAAGTACTAAGGTGCTGTTTTCAACACTGATAATAAGAAGAATTGTTTCTTGAGCAGCAAGTCAGCATATTAGAATGATTTCTGAAGGATCATGTGACACTGAAGACACTGAATGGCTGCTGAAAATTCAGCTTTGCCATCACAAGTGAATTACAGTTTATCATATTAAAACAGAAAACAACAAAAACTGATGAGCATTAGAGACTTGTTGTTTAAAATATTAAAAAATCAAACCAGCCCCAAACTTTTGAACATTAGCGTATGCAAAAAATCTGGAATTTTTCTTTATATGTCATATATAAATTATGAGAGTTACACAATCACAGTGTGTTTGATTATAGGCAGTAATGATCTAAGGGAATGTGATACTCCGATTTCTAACAGTCCATTAATTCAGTTATTAACTTCGTAATGGTTTGATATCTTTTTTTATTTTATTTTATTTTTTAGCTCAGTTCACCCATGAATGCAGTCAGTAGTTCAGAGGACATTAAACCCCCTCTGGGTCTGAACGGGGTGATGAAGGTCCCAGCGCAGCCCACAGGCACATGCCTCTCCCTCATTAAACACATCTGTGCCATTTGCGGAGACCGTTCATCAGGTGACACACACACACACACACATTGGAACACACATACCTAGATGATTTAAAAATAATAATAATAATAACTCTATGTAGTTTCTGTATGTTACTACAGAACAAATAGCTAAATTATCACAATAACCTATGAGCAGCATTATTGTATAATAATGAATAAATAATAAGAAGTATTTATATTTCCCATCTACTTACCAAATGAAAAAAAAAACACATAAAATATTAGTTTGATTGAAAATAGTATAGTATTAGTTTATTATATGAGAAGAAAGAGCCCAAAGATTGATATAAGATGAACAACCATATACAATACTGTATAACCACAGAATGCTCAAACTGACCAATCAGAATCAAGTATTCCAGAGAGCTGTTGAACTTGTTAAACTGCAGTCATGAAATTGGACTATATATTCTGTCTTTCAGAGTAGTGTGTGACAAAAACAGATGTGGTGCTGCTGAATTATTGATATTAAATGCCAATTAAAGATAACCCTGCTGGGAAGAGTACTAAAGCATGTGTCTGCTGGCAGGTAAACACTACGGGGTGTACAGCTGCGAGGGCTGTAAGGGCTTCTTCAAGAGAACGGTGAGAAAGGATTTGACGTACACTTGCCGAGACAACAAGGACTGTCTAATTGACAAACGCCAACGCAACCGCTGCCAGTACTGCCGTTATCAGAAGTGCTTAGCCATGGGAATGAAGAGAGAAGGTGTGTTGTTTCTTTCTTTTAGTGATTGAGCACATTTACATGCACACGCCAATACCAAATAATATCAGAATTTGATCATATTCTGATTATGGATCGGTCATTAATTCATTAACATGAACGAACCGAGCAAAAATTCAAGTGTTTTGACATTATCTTATTCTGAATATCTAATGTTCATTTTTCTCTGCTTATGTCCAAATTAAAAGCAATCATCAACGCTTTGAGAAACAGGCAGTTCAGTTTTTTAACACATTTTTGGAGGCGACAGATTCTTTTTAAAGAAATAAACATTAATCAATTCACAGTACAGATGGTTGAAAGCACTAATGACCTACCATTTGCAGTTCATTGCGCTCCTATGTGCTGTTGTCAAAAAAATGAAGGAGACTGATTAATGTGTTGATTCAATCACACATTTTAAGTCTAGAATCGTCCACCAGAGAATACTGGGAATAGAATGTACATGTCTTCATTTAGAATATTCCAGCAGCTGGGAAGAATGTAAACTATTTATTTATTTCTAGAATATAATTTACACTTAAACATTTAGCAGATACTTTTATCCAAAGCAACTTACAAATAATACTCATAATACTATGAGTTCATAATACTATCCCTCATGTTCTGTTTTTTTTTTTTTTTTTTTTTAAGTGGGGTCCCAGTCAATGATGCAACTGTGAAATGGCAGTAATTTAAAAATATTAATTTTTAAAAATCCATCCCTTCAAACTCTTTTAATATGTTCTTCTGACCTAGTTAAAGCCAGAAAATATTAAAGCTTTATGTATGCGCATTTCAGAAATATGGAATCTGATCTACCTAGTAATATGGTTTCCATCCAGGCACCACAAAATAACACACTGTAAAAAAAAATACACAAATAGAAAACAGTACACAACCAGCAGCAGTGTATACACCAGTAAAACAAGTTTAGCATGTAGAAATTGATATATTTATTATTTATATCTAACATGTTGCATTAATGGAGGACAGTTGTTTCCAAGCTCTTTGTCCTATCAATTTAGTTTGTAATCTGTTCTCAAAAGAGGAGAAAAAAGTCATGCAGAATAAGCCTGATAGGAATATGTTAGGTCTATTTTTCAAGCTATTAAAATAATCCAGAGAACAAGGCTAGACCCCCTATACTGAGGCCTCTGAGAAAGAGGTAACCTGACACACTTCTCCCCCACGAGTCACTCTTTCTGTCTTTCTGTTTCTGAGGACAATAAAGCTAAAATAATTTCCTTGTGCCTCTCTCCTCACCTCTCAGTAACTCCTGGAGTAAAGCTTTATCCTTCAGCTGACCTCCACAGCTCCCACTCAAGAATTCCCCTCATGATCTGCTAGCGGTTTCTGTCGAACAGAAAGAGAGTCATAAAACAAGGCTTTTTACAGACAGAAGGGAAAGCTGAAATGTTCCACAGCCTGACGGCAAGGCAGACGGGGCTCATTTCCACCAGGTCCAGACCACAGTAGACCGACTATGTGGTTTAGACTTGGCTCCCCCTCTGAACCAGGCCAAACATGCACACAGTATATGCTGTGTACACAACTCACTAAAATTCACGTACACACACACACAGACCAATACATTGTCAACCTGCGTAACCAATCATTTGAACGAGGGACGGTTTTATGGCCCGTGACTTTGTCCGTTGACTGAATAGAAGCGCAGAATCATGTTTGCGCTGGATTGCACCCAAATAAAATATACATATTTTAAAGAGCCGAATACATATTACTAATAACGTCACTACAAACGTAGACTGACCTCCTCAACTTTCAGTCTTCTGAAGTCGGTGAATAATGGTCTGGATGCACATGCAGCTCGATGAAAAACAGCCTGAGCTGTTTTTGTGGAAACGTGTAGATTAAGAGCAAACCAAAAGCAGCTGTGTGTTATTGTGCGCAAGGTCACGGTTTTGTTTGTGTATGTAACTGTACGTATCGCACATGTGAGCCATTCTAATTTTGTTCCTGCACGTGTGCAGCTGTTCAGGAGGAGCGGCAGCGGGCGAAGGAGCGGAGCGAGGGTGAGTTCGGCAGCTGTGCCAACGAGGACATGCCCGTGGAGAAGATTCTGGAAGCCGAACTGGCAGTGGAACCAAAGACGGAGACCTACGTGGAGGCCAACCTGAGTGCGCCTGCCAATTCTGTAAGCCAATCTCTCCCTCTAAATCACACTCGGTGACATTCAACTTATGGAGAACATTTGGCTCATCTGAAATGTGCTGTTTCAGAGTTACACTTCACTATTGCTCCTCAGTGAACGAGCCGGGCTTGATCGTTTTCTGAATGTCAAGTCTGAAGAAAGGTTCCAGCCTGCCTGCAGATGTACAAAAAGACAGGTTTAAGAGTTTTGCAGCTGTCCAAGAAAGAGTCAGATGCAGATTTGAGTATTTCTGTTTGTGAATAAGAAGGGCTATTTTTACAATCCCACTCCCAGTGGATGGATTCGGCTGCATAGCAGTGCACTTTGGCATTAAAGGCCTCTATACAGACCCCTGGAGAGGGGACATACTGCAGAAGAAGCACATTGTCATGTCACTAGATAAGAGCTTCAGCCATTAAGCATGTCAGTTAGACACATGGAGGCTAGCGCTGTGTGTATATTTATGCCTTGTGCACATTTGTCCTCTGTTTTGTGCAGCTGTAAGCTCTAAATCAGGTAGAGGTCAGGGAGAGAAAGAGGCATATGCTTTGTCTTCCCTACTTTGTATTTTCAGATTGTTTGTTTCCCCCACAGTTGTTTTTTTAATGGCTGTTTGTGCGTTTGTCCTTGAGCCCTGGGGAAGGTCCTGGTACATGAATAGGGCTCTAATGAATTTGAGTTCCTCTTGGGCTGATTGGAGAACTGACAAGACATGATGATCTGAACTGAAAGCTGTGTAGATTAAGAGACTTTCAAGAAAGATGTTTATCTTCTCGTTATGATATTTCAGTCTGTGGGTGATATGAACTCATGAATACACTTGATAAAGAAGTGCGTTTAAAGGGATAGTTCACTTAAAAATGAAAATTCTGTCATCATTTACTCACCCTCGTGTCATTTCAAACGTGTATGACTTTCTTTTTTTTTCTGCTGAACACAAATAAAGATATTTTTAAGAATGTTAGGTTAGTTTATCTTAAAGGGGTCATCAGATGCTAAATTCACTTTTACGTGTTGTTTGAACATAAATGTGTGTTGGCAGTGTGTGTACACATCCACCCTATAATATAAAAATCCACCCAGTGTTTTTTTTATAATTCACATAAATCTTGACCCCTTTCTCATATCAAGCCAATCTCAGATTCTTGGCAGAGTGACGTTGATCTGCACAGGCCCCTCCCACGATTGTTGATTGATCCTGAAGTTTTTCTTTAGATCCGCCCTGAGTGAGCTGTCATCAGTCCACCATTGTTTCGACGCAGGAGCAGATGGAGACAAGAATGTCTCCTAAGTGATTGAGGTGTTTTGTTGTTGGATGTAATATTGAACATGGCAATTGTCATTTACATCTGACATCTGAACCACTGAAGACGCAGTGGATTACATTTATTTTTGAAGGGAATGCACCCCCTGATCTACCTAAATGCATCTATGTTTGCGCAAATCATTCATGATCCAGCCTCATCTACAGAAGAAGTGAGTATAAGGTTTTTTATGAATCTTTGCAAATCACCTTTCCTAATAATGTGCTTGTTAGCAAGTTTCGCCGCTAAAGTAAACAGTATGGCTCATCACCCCAAGGAAGAGAGGGGCGGGGTGAGCAGAGCTCATTAGCATTTAAAGAGACATGCAACAAAACGAGTTGCTGTGAAAAGAGCTGTTTTGACAAGGTAAAAAGGGTGTTGCTTTACACTACCATTGAGAAATTTTAACCAAAGTATGTTATAGACTTTTCATAAGGAATCATATCAACCTTTGGAAAATGGGCATCTGATGACCCCTTTAAGTTCTATCATGACAACTCTCAGAAGATTTTATCCTGCTAATGGATATGACAATGTTAATATATTTGATCTTGGCAGAATTAGTGCTTTCCTACGCTGTTGCTGCTGAATTGCTGCTGCTGTTGGTTATTGCTGTTAATGTAGATTATTGCTGCTGCTGCAAAGCAAATACAGGAACTGGCTACTGCCAATACATACACCGATATAGTGCTGTGAGTATTTAACACACATAAAAAAATAACCCGTAGCAGATCTATACAGGTGGAGCTGGGGAAGGTGGAGGCTTTCAGAAGAACTATGAAAGCACACTGCAAACTGCTGTAATGAATGTTAGCCAGATTTTTAAATGTAAAGCAGCAAGTCTATTGGCTGCCTTTGCAACATGAACCAGTCAGCTTGTGCCAAGTAGTTTAACGGTATGAATATCATCAGTTTGTGTTAATGACCCATCAGGCTATGCCATCTAGAGTTTTGTGACAGAACTTGGCATATGTACTACATTACAACTTCATCTTTACATATGTAAAATTACAAATATATTTAAATACATGACATAAATGTTTCATTAGAAATTATAATTTAGTTTACCTTAGTGCACTTGAAAGTAGACTTTAACCAAGTCATTTTAAAATTACATGTAAATGAAACTCCTACTTAAAAAGCACACAAAATTTCAGTGATTGTGTTATTAACTATTAAATATTAACACATTTTCATTCAATTGCAATTAACAAGCACATAAGCGTCCAAAAACATTACATTAATTTCACACTTAAAGGTCCATTGAAGTAGTTTTAAACGTAGTATTATCCTATGTGTTGACACAATTTCAACTGAAACAGGAAGACAGGGCGGGACATATTGAGCAACCCCACCCTCTTTTTAAAATAGCCAATAGCATTTCGTTAATATCACAGCTTGGGATAGTGCTGTTGAGCTCTGTTAAACCGCATTTGACAGCTTATGACAGTTTAATAGATTACCCCTTTAGATTCAAAATGAAACTGTTATTAAAGTAAAACAGTGATTATAATGATGCTGAGTATGTGTAGTTTGTAAAGTGTGTGATATATTGGCACAGGTCTTATCTCTTCTACTCATCAGTGCTGTTTCTAATACTGAGACTGTCTAACTGTTTCCCCTCCTAATCTCATCCATATCGCTATAAAATATAGCATTCTGTGTAGAATTCAAATGGGCCCGATATATTTTATGGTCTGCACGACTCGCGCACATGTGTACTATATAGTGCACTACGTGCCATTCACCATACAGAGAGTGCTAATTCTGTGAACAAGTGACCAATTTCAGCTTCAGTGTGTATTTATAGTATATGGGGCAGGATGCTTCAGATTTTAGAGAGCATTTGATTGAACAGAAAGTTTGATGAGCTTATAAAGCTTATAGATGAATTTAAGACTAACATATTCATACTAAAAGCCAATAAACTTCCATTTTGATTTCATGGGGACTTTAAGTATAATGTGTTAAAGTATATTATTTCTGTTATGTGTGCTCTTTGTAAAAGAGTGATAAAGTCTACTTTTCCACAAGGGTACGTTACCACTAAAATGAAAGCGCTTTTCGCTCTGGGTGGATGATGATGATGATGTTTCAGTGATGATGTGATTTCGGGATCCTGCTGGAACAGAATTTGCTCCATGACAACAGCAGAACAGGCTGCTGGTTCATGAGTGCTTGTTCTGATTGATTCTGGGCTGGACGGTTTGGGTTACTCAAGCAGAAGGAACGGCTTTTAGAGAGCAAGAGTTAAACCGAAAATAAAAATATTCCATTGGGGGCAAATGACAGGAATGATTTCCACAAGACTTCCCACAAGATATCTGCTCATTTTCCATTCACATCACTGAGTTTGACAGCCGAGTTTCTCTTGCTGATATCTATGCTGAATGCAAATAACATGAAGTAACATGTCATTTTGTTCTTATTCCAGGCAGCATTGTTTGTTATTGTCTCTCATTAAAAGTTTTATATGTCCAAAAGCATATTTGTGTAGAAATACACTACTGCTCAAAAGTTTGGGGTTAAAATATTGTTTAATGTGTTTGAAATAATTATCTTATGCTTACCAAAGCTGCATTTATTTGGTTAAAAATACAGTAAAACAATAATATTATGGAATATTACCACAATTTAAAATAAATGTTTTGTGTTTAAATATATTTTAAAGTTTAATTTATTCCAGTGATGGCAAAGCTGCCATTTTCAGCAGCCTGTCTACAGTGTCACATGATCCTTCAGAAATCACTCTAATCGATGTCAAAAACACCTTTTTCTTGATTTTCTGATCAATAAAAAGTTGAAAAGAACAGCATTTATTTCAAATAGAAATATTTAGTAACATTATAAATGTATTTGCTGTCACTTTTGATCAATTTAATACATCCTTTCTGAATGAAAGTATTCATTTCTTAAAAAAAACAACTTTTAAACACTAGTATATAAGTGCTTAAATAATATTTTAACCAATACAATGGCTTCCCCTTTCTCAGAAAAGTTGTTGCATTTTAATGAAAATTTACAACAACTAACTTCCTTATTTCTTTACAATATTGTATACTATAAGAGATTAAGTATCACATTTTTCTAAGAAATTTCTCCAAAATGAAATGAATGTGGATAGCATAATTAAGTTTAATTTGAGAAATGTTTGTTCATATAGAGGCTTTCTGCATATGCCGGTATCTTGGCATTATGAGACATAGCTGATATCTTTTCTGAAATTAGAAGATCACTAGGGTCTTTTTCCAAGGAGAAAAGCTGAGAATAAGGAGACAAAAGCAAAAGTTTGCTCTCCGATAGCTGTCTAGAAGAAACAGCTGACAAAAGAGGACTTGTTTGTATTTTTTTTTCTTTTGTGTATATCCATGAAAGCTATATAGCCAAAGAGTTCACCCCGCTTTCTCTCTCTCTTTCTCTCCAGCCTAACGACCCTGTAACAAACATCTGCCAAGCAGCTGACAAGCAACTCTTTACCTTAGTGGAGTGGGCCAAGCGGATACCTCACTTTTCTGATCTCCCGCTGGACGATCAAGTCATCCTCCTGAGAGCAGGTGCGTCACTAAAAAAAACAGACCACTTTTGTTTGAGTCCTGCAGACATCAACCTGATGTGACCCATGTGCTGCACATCTAGTCTTCCAGCGATGGAGTTACAGCTCAAAACAGCATCAACTAATGAAATGAGTATGTTTACGGTTATGTGACATTATAGTCTATTCCAGAAGCATTTATATGGTTTCAGAGATGCATTTGATCCAGCCTCGGGCCACAGCATCGATTAAAGAAGGAATTCCATCTCATTATCTTGGAGTGAGAGTCCTTATTCTGTTAAGGATGATGGCTTTAGCATAGACGGAGGGAGAATAAGAGGCTGGATTGTTCTCGCCGTTCACATGTTGCATTTATTTCATTAGGCTGTAGGTTGCCTGAGGACAATCAAACTCTATTCAGTGTGTTTTATTCAGAGCCTCTGAAATGGGATCGCAGCGTATGAAACTGTGACGACTTGAAATGTCCTCATTAAAACTCAATATTGTTTAAGAAAATACAACTTACAGTAAGTTGATATTGAGCTAGAAGAGTAAACAAACGCAACAGACAAAGCTACCACGTGCATACAAACAGATACAGATACACATGTTGCTCTCTTTCTTGTTACCTTTGTTTGTTTGTTCGGTTATCAATGTGCTTTTGTGCTTCTGTCCTCTGTTGCTAGGGTGGAATGAACTCCTGATCGCCTCTTTTTCACATCGTTCTATAGCTGTGAAAGATGGGATATTATTAGCCACAGGCCTTCACGTCCATAGAAACAGTGCACACACAGCCGGTGTGGGAGCCATCTTTGACAGGTTAGTAAGTGTTAAGAGTTTTCAGAGAAAAAGCCTGAGTCTGGATGAATTTCTTTCTTCTGAGGAACACAAAAGGTGATTTTCTGAAGAACATCTTGGCTGTTCTTTTTACTGTAATGAAAGTAAATGGGGAGAGGGACTGTCAATGTTACAAATGACAAAAATACCGCATTAAGGCTCCAAAAAGTAAACAAGTAAAAGTATCAGAGGTAAAAAATTTCATTCATTTTCTTCCTAGGGGAACTGATTTTTAACCATAACTTGTAAACCGTTGTTAACTGATCGAATATGCTTTTCTTGAAGCCATTAGTTGATTTTATTTCAACATTTTAAATAATCGTGGTTAACAGCTGAATTCCTGTTATAAAACTATACATTACCCATGATTTTGTAGAGAAACCTCCATAAATCAGAGAACTGAAACAAGCAAATTGCACCAAAAATATCATTTGACATTTCCAAACATTCATTTTGCCATTAATTGTAATAATCCAGTGAGATTTTTGTTTGCACAAGGATTTTATTTATCAGTTAACTTCGGTTAACTCAATTAAATCAACATTTTGAGTGACCATCCTTTGGGTTTAAAGCATCTTTTGTCCTAGGTGCACTTGCACATAGTTTCTCAAGTAGCTTTGCAGGTAGGTTTCTCGAAGCATCTTGGAGACGTTGTCACAGTTCTTCTGGATTTAGTCTGTCTCAGTTTATTCTGTTTCTTCATGTCATTCCCAGTGTTGGGGGTAACGTAACGTAAGTTACATAATCAGATTACTTTTTTCAAGTAGCTAGTAAAGTAACGCATTACTTTTTAATTTACAAGAAAATATCTGAATTACTTTTTACAAAATGTAACTCCAGTTACTTTGTTTTCCCATTTATTGACTATCAAGTTTCCTGTCCCCATGTTGGGAGAAATCGGAAGTGCGGAAGCGTTGTATGATGTTACTGTAGTTCTAGACTAAATGTGAATGTGCATTAATTCATCTCGCTCGCAAAAAAAAAAAAACTAAACAGATTTAGTATTCATCAAAATTAATTAAAACAGTGAAATGCAAACTCAGAATATGACGCAAACCTGCAATAAATAAATATGTTAAATAACACAAATGTGTCTAATCTCATTTTATTAACCAATGTCTTTGCTGCTGACCTTTGATGATCCAGTTCAACCATACTAATTAGCAAAAACGACTTTAGATAAACTAACAATTGCGCTTCATTGTGTTGAACCTTCTTCTCCTGCGTTCTACTGTACAGACGTGAATTTACTTTTCCTTGTGAAAGGGCTTTTACATTTGCTATAAATAGAACTTCTTATTTTAAAAACAAACAATCAAGCCCTGCTTTTATTTAAAAAGTAACGCGAAAGTAACGTAAAAGTAACTTAACGCATTACTTTCCATAAAAAATAACTAAGTAACGCAATTAGTTTCTTTTTTGGGGAGTAACGCAATATTGTAATGCATTACTTTTAAAAGTAACTTTCCCCAACACTGGTCATTCCAGACAGACTGGATGATGATGAGATCAGATCTCTGTGTGGAGCACTGGCTGTTGTCAGACTCCTTGTGCAAACAAAAATCTCACTGGATTATTACAATTAATGGCAAAATGAATGTTTGGAAATGTAAACTAATATTACCTACTGCCACACTACAGCAAAAAATAGAAATTACTGACTTTAAACCATTTTTAGCTTGGTGAAAATACTAGATTTTGCAAAGTACTGTATATATTTTTATATTTATCTGCCTTTTTAATTTGATTGTCATTCGCAATGCTTTCCCACATTAAAGCCATTAAATACACAATCTTGTATCTTTGTTCTTTTGTCAGCTTTTTTTTTTGTCATGTTGTGATTCACCTTCTAGCTGGTTGGTTTGGTTATTTTCAATATGGGAAAAATGAATGGGAAAAATACAGATGAAAAAGTGGGTGGGCACTGCTGCACTCTATATTCCAAATCATCTGAAGCCGGAGGATAGTTTTGACTAAAATTTAAGCCATTATTCACTGAAAATATCAAGTCAAATATGGTGCCATTTGACTTAATGTAACTTTCTGTCTTTTTCACACACAAAACTTTATAAGATGTGGATTATAGTGTGTGACTGTTACTAATAACTTTTATGATACTTTCATGCTACTTCCTTTTGTCATTTTGGGGCTTGATAGCTCCAGACCCCCATTCACTTTAATTATATGGAAAAGAGCAGCCAAAACATAGTCCTAAACATCTGCTTTTGTGTTCCACAGAAAAGAGAAGTCATACAGGTTTGGAACGACATAACTGATGATCGAATTTTCACTTTGGGTGAACTATCCTTACTAAATTCAATGTCAGCATTCAGTTTATGGAGGGTATGGTCTTGTGATCTTCTAGGAGACCCTTCAGTGTCCTCATGGTACACCGTGTGGAAGATTTGTGACAGCCGTAGGTCATGCACACATGAATTTTTGAAAATAACCTCCATAATGATATTAGACGCTGCATCATGCAAGTGTCCTCCACATCTTACTCTTGATTGATGTCATTTTTACATTAAGCCATATGGCAGTTTTATGTAGCGCTGTGATAATGTTTCACTGGCGGTGTGAGATATGCTGATGTCCTCACTAATGAAATATATGCTGCCCGGTCCGTCGGCAGTAGAGATGAATGTGTCTTATAAGACATAATGACTTTGATTTTCAAGGCGATATGAAAACTAAATATAAAGGAGGAGCAATGACTCACTGGGCATGTTTAATATGTTACAGAATATTTCCTGACATTTTTAGGGGTATATTGGAGAAAATGAATTTGCAATTAATCAGCTTGGTCATGTTGCCTGTGAACATAAAGATTTTTGCCCTTTTTTTACAGAGTGCTGACGGAGCTTGTGTCAAAGATGAGAGACATGCAAATGGACAAGACTGAACTTGGATGCCTGCGGGCCATTGTTCTGTTCAATCCAGGTACAGTAATGTATACTTAGACAAACACATGTGCACACGGCACTCTTATGCAAGTGCGTTTAAAATGCCACTTCAGTTTGATTAACCTGCCTTGCTATTTGTATTGGCAAATTCCTAAAAAATGTGCTGGAATGAAGCCAGAAAGAGTAAATGAGATTCCTATGACTTTAAACTGCATTATAGTGAGCTTATAGAAAGCAGTATATACTGAGTACTGCATACTTAAAAAAAAAAAAAAAACAATAAATCAATGAAACGTCATGACAACATTATGTGAACTCAATGTCAAAATAGTCATTTTGGTGTGTAAAAATGTTGGCGGTCCAGTCAGATAATGAGTATAGAAAGAGAGAAAGTTAAAAATTTTCCATTTGATCATACTGGAAACTATAGTGAAATCTGAGTTCAAAGGCATTGCATATAGATACACTATATGGACAAAAGTATTGGGTCACCCCATCTAATGAACAGGTTTGACTACTTTAGTAATTTCCATGAGTACAAATCTTAATGTTAAAGCATATAATGATATTCTAGGGAATTGTGTGCTTCTGATTTTATAGTAACAGTTTGGACAGGACCCGTTTCTCTTCTAACATGGCAATGCCTTTGTGTATAAGGCAAGATTCAAAAAGAAATGATTGATTCAGTCAGTGTGGAAGAATTTGACTGGTCTGCAGAAAGCCAAGTCCTAATCCCAGCTGAATACCTCTCGTGTGACTTTAAATCAGCCAAAAACTCGTCACCAAACACCAACTATACACACGAGTTGGACATAAGTATTGGGACACCCCCTTCTTTAAAACAGAAAAAGGCACTGTGGCAACAAAGATGGAAACATAATTCATGTATTGAAAAACTGTATGTCCATCTCTGTCTCTATTTGCCCATGTTCATTCTTTAATCCACCCTTTTGTGTTTTTATCAACTCATAGATTCAAAAGGACTGTCTAATCCATCAGAGGTGGAGGCATTAAGGGAAAGAGTGTATGCATCTCTAGAGGCCTACTGTAAACACAAATATCCTGATCAGCCTGGAAGGTATACACACACACACACACACACACACACACACACACAGACACTTTTCTTTCACCTCACATCTGTTTATGTATCCTTAATTATTTCACTTGCATATGAAAATGAAAGTAATGGCACAAAACCAAATGGATAAGTTATATTTTAAAATATAATTTATTCTTGTGAATGCGAAGCTTCATTTTCAGCATCCATTACGCCAGTCTATGCCAGCGTCACATGATCCTTTAGAAATCATTCTAATATGCTGATTTGCTGCTCAAAAAACATTTTGTGGAAACTTTGATACATTTTTCCAGGATTCTTTGATTAGCATAATGTTCAAAAGAACAGTATTTATTTGAAACAGAAATCTTTTGTAACATTATAAATGTCTGTGCTGTCACTTTTGATCAACATCATGTTTCCTTGCTGAATACAAGTATTAATTTCTTAAAAAAAAAAAAAAAAAAAAAAACTTACTGACCTCAGACTTTATTATTAATAAAAAAAAAAAACTGCTGAAGTATTACACTGCGCTCATCCAAACTCTGACATCCATTGTTTCCCGGACAGATTTGCCAAGCTGTTACTGCGTCTGCCTGCCCTGCGCTCCATCGGCCTGAAGTGTCTTGAACATCTCTTCTTTTTCAAGTTAATCGGGGACACACCCATTGACACTTTCCTAATGGAAATGCTCGAAGCGCCACACCAAATGACATAAGGGAATAACTTTTTTCTGACAGAGGGTGCAGCTCATGTACAGAACACTACAGGAGGCCACGGGACACATCTCTGATCTCACAGGAGAGGACTGAACTCAGAGTAATTCTACCTTGGCGTTTCATCAGAAACATTGCGCAATCCACAAAATACTGTGTAACCGTTCATTATGGAATAGCACGCAGGATGGATTAAGTGAGTTTTTTTCTGGTTTGCATGCACGTTTGGGAAGTCTCACGGAGTTCTGGAGTTTTTGGTTTCTCATTTCTTCTGCCTTACAGAGGTCTACCTCTGCTTTTGTACACAGCCAAACCGCCTCATCTCTGAACTCCCAATCATTTTGCTGTGAATCTTCAGATTTCATGAGAGGAAACAAAATACCTCGTATGCACTTCTTCATGCAGCTGTCCTTAAAAAACACATTACTGTATCTACCATTTGAACAGTGAACAGGAAAAAATCCCCCCCCCCCCAGGCACTTAGAAATTGCTTCTTTAAGCGGTATTGTCATACGTCAGGATTCTTCAAGGCCATCTCCATGAGGAAGAAACTGCACGCAGTTTGGCTTCAAGTCCTTTTCTTTTTGGAAGATATATGGGCCTATGAATAACAGAATGGTCTAAAAAGAATGAAAAGCAGGTGTACTCCTGGCTGAACTTGCGCTGGATGAAAATACAATGATTCATTGTTAGAATTTTGTAAAAAAAAAAAAAAAAATTGAAGGTTTTTCATGATGTTTTGCCTCTATAATTCAGCATACACATGTATTAAGTATTTCCAAAGATTTTCAATAATGTTTATATATATATATATATATATATATATATATATAAAAAATCTGATAATTCCCAGCAAGTGGGTGTTTGTGATTTGAAAATATGCAAGGAGTTAAAGGAATCCAGATGATAGTCTGGCCTCAGGGAATTGCAAGGTTTGGGAAGTGCCATGCCTGTCCCCTATTGGAAAAGTTGTGACATTGCAGCTGTACTCATTTGCTATTACATGAAGTTATGTTTTACTATTTTACCATTTGCTATTACAACAGTTGGGTTTTTACAGAATGCTTGGCAAACATTGCAAAATAGCCTCAGGTTGATTCAAATGCAATTTTTTTTTTTTTTTTGGTTCTGTTGTGCAGTCTTGTCTGTGTAATAAGGAAAAAACTGTAATAATGACAGATTTCGTAACATTTGTATTTACGCATCAAACCTCAATTGCAGATTGAGCCAATCTGAACCACTGTTTTCATGATGACGATTAATCTTAATAACTATTATTGGAATTCGGGAAATTGTCATTAGCAGACATAGTGCAAAAGACCTACTGATTTAGACGACACATTCTCCCGAATGACAACGCCAGGCCTCACAGCAACATGAGTATTCAGTCTAATATACACATAAACAGCATATACTGTCTATGTGATTGTTATACACAACTTGAAGTTCTAGTGGTCATGTTTTTAAGCTTCGACCAGGGTGAAATTTGAATCGGTGTCAGGGAAGATCAGTGGATCTTTTGTTTGTTCTGTCATTGGACATCTTTGGCCTTTCATTACTCCAAAACCAGCATATTTAGAATGTGCAAACAAGAACTAAAGACCCCTTTGCTGAGGTATAGACAAAACATAGACATCGTAAGCGCTCTCGGATTCACACTGTGTCAAACAGGGTGTGTTAAACCATCAGGAGCCGGGCACATTTGATCTGATATCAGCTACAATCAGACATCTGTAATATTTCCCTGTGAGACACCAATTCATCACAGGACATGTCAGCAAAACACGAAAGAGATGCATTTTAAGAGAATGATCTATTTTTGTACAAAGTGTAATTTTTTTCTCTACATCATTATTTTGTCTGTTCTATATTGTACACATTGTTGGTGTAAATATTCATTTTTAAGTGGAGCCGTGCCCTCAAACCTGTACTGAGGGAAAGGTTTACGTGCAAAGGCTTCTCTGTTCCTCTGCCATTTGTTTTCATGGTACCCTCACCTGAGAACTGAGGACAGTGTATTGTGTATTGTCCTATTATATTATGTCTGTTCAAAGGACTATTAAATTTCAGATTGTAAAAAAGACTGTTATATTATCTTCAGCAAACAAAAGAACTATTTGAGTTATGAATAAATGGTGTTATACAAGATATCAGATACACACACACACACATATATATACACACACACACATATATATATATATATTAAATAAGATTAACATTTTCATAAAGCAGAATATTGCTGCAATAACAGTTATATAGATTTTCATATTACAAAAAAAAAAAAAAATGGAAATGTACCTACTGCTCCAATGGACCAAAGCCATGAAGACCAATTTATGCCTTCAAATCCAAAGTTTAAATATTGGAAAATAATGTTTAGAAACAATTTAAGGATCCTAAGCACATTGGTAATTCACGTATCAATATTAATGATTGCAAAATACTAAACGAAAAGCAAAAAAGACCTGAAAATTCTCTTGCTTAAAAACATTTATAAATCCATTTTTGGTATGTCTACCATAACCACCCATATTTACCCATCCAGATCAATAAGACAACCGAATACATGATTTGATAGAAAACAATTGTTCTTCAGTAATAAATTAAAATGAACTGAAAACATTACAGTAGATCATTAGAGTATATTAAGGGGGAAAAGGCTCGAGTGAGACTGTCCCTATTCTGAGCAGACAGGACCTGCCCATCTCTCGGATAATAACCCTGTGCTAAGAGCTATCAAACCATTGTAAAAGACAGACACTACTGGAAGTCGTCATTCTGAAGTTTCTACTAAAGCCTCTGAAGTGCAGTGCTTTAACCTAACAATCACTTTTCCACAGTTTGATGGTTTTGTCGTTCTCCAGGGCTGCAGAGGCAATGATGTTCTCTGTAGGGTGACAAGCTGTCGAGATCACTACATCTAAGGACAAAAATACATCATACTTATGTTAACAAAATCAAAGAGGCTGCCGTGTGTTTGAGTCTGGGAGGTGTAGTAAATGTCACATACCTGTGTGCCCTTGCAACTTCTGAACAATTTCTTTGGTCTGCAAGTTCCAGATATACACCATGTTGTCTTCAGAGCCTGAGACGATCCACTGAATGAGAGCAAGACAGATTCAGGTTATTCAAAAACTGGTCTAAATAACTATATACCCATGTATTAAAACAGATACTTGGACAAAGTCATACTGAGCCTACCTTTCCTCCAGTCACAGAAAAATTGGCAAACACACAATACTTTTCATTCTGATGTCCAGTATATGTCTTGAGACACTAAAAAAAAAAAAACAGGAAAGCTCAGTTAAAGCATGAACATTACCTACACACATTAACTTGATATTTCATAGACTTGTACTGTTTATATACATGCTAATTATAAATACTTTAACATAACCCTAACAACAACAAAACCTTTACAGTACATTAAAAAACACTTTATTTTTACAGTTTTGTGAGGTTTTGTCAGATTTATTTCATTTCGGGGTACAAATTCATCCACCAAAATATGATTAAGTAGATACACACAAATTTTTTGAATATATTGGATGCATCTAGAATACATCTAATGAACTTCCATTGTTAGTGATATTTTTTTAATCACCCAACCTGACTCCTAGTCCTATACATAACCGAAACCTGTGCAAAACACTACATTTAAATATAATAAACATGATTTGATTGATTTATAAGCCGTTTTAACTAGTGAGGTCTGGCAGACTAGTTGGTGTTCGTTTCACTAGGTTTCACTATATTAGGGCATTTTTGAATAATAAGGACATTTGCGACTTAAAGTATGATCAAATCTATATAAATAAACATATACTAGCATAACCAACATATCACAAATATGAGTTAACATATATAATACCAATAGAAAATTGATACTATTTATACTATTAATTGTACTGCATTAAGAAAAAATGTTTGATCAATATTATTAGCAGTCAACATTCATGGTAGTTCAATGACATACCTTTCCCTTGCTGTAGTCCCAGAGCTTTAACGTACTGCGAGAGAGAAAAAAAAAAGGAAGCATTATTTGCATTGTTGGCAGTTTTTCCAAACTTAATATTGTCTCAGAAACTGCACTGAATGGAAAAAATAAACAGTCACTAGGGGGATGAGTTCACTTACTTGTCCAGCGTCGCAGCTAGAATGTATTTTCCATTTGGAGAAAACTTCACAAATGAGACAGGTGGGTTGTCATCATCTGGAAATAAAACAGATCAGTTCACCATCAGCACACTCTCCTAATTTGCATTTAAATGGGCTACATTTATCCAAATTATGCAGCACACCATCCTGCCATCTGGCACCACAACAAAACTCAAGATTTAAGGCTGAAAGTCCAACTATTATAAGAAAAGTTGATATCATGCTTTCCAGCTTCTCTAGTACATACAGTAAAGAGAAAACAGTCACATACCTATAAGAGTTCTCAGGCATTGTCCTGATGCAGTGTCCCACAGTCGGCTGAAATACAGATCGTAGCTTTAAGAAAAGGTCTTAAAGTCTCATAAGTGTGAATGGAGGCTGACTTAAAGGTGCTGCAAGTAAATGTTTAGTAATACAATACAAAAAAAACCTGTCTCTTCTAACAGACAGATTTCACTGAAATAAATATCCAATCACAGAATGCACTATGCCACTCTATCTTTTATGTTTTTGGGTTTGTCATCATTCACAGCTAGCAAAAAGCACTTTTAATAGATGGCACTACTCAACTTACCATAAACCATCATAGCTACTGGATACTATTAGAGATCCATCTCTGTTGAAGTGAACCTGGAAACATTACATTAAACCGACATCAACAAAATCTGCATGCAAACTAACAAAAATATTTTTCAGTATTTGATGTTTACCGCTGAGACGGGGTCCGAGTGAGCTGGCAGAGTCTTCAGACACTTCCCAGTTTTGACATCCCAAATCCGTACACTCTCATCAAACTGTCAACATGAACCACATCACTTGATCACTAAATGACTTATGCATACAAACACGGTCTCATATTTTTATTCATTCAAAAAAAAAAAAGATTAATCTGTTTGTTTGCTTACAGATCCAGAAACAACAAGGTTCGACTGTGGGTTGAAGTTACAACAGAAGACGTAGTTACTATGGCCTTTTAGTGTCTTCAGACATTTTCCCTGCAAAAGCATGACAGAAAATTAGAGTAAAAAACTCAGAAACTGATATGGATGACACCTACAGCATCAGGTACAATTATTTGATAAGTTTTACCGAACTCATATCCCAGATCTTCAGTGATTTGTCATCTGATGCGGACACCAAAAGATTTGAATCTGAAGACCAGGCCACATCTGATATTCCCTGCAATTACATGAGTTGTTAAAGACATCACAGTATGATTAATTGCTGGAACAAGAAGATTCTTAAGACTTTTTATACAATAGCATCTCTTTGATACATCTATAATACATTTACAGATTGAGTCTTTAAAGGGTTAATTCACCCAAAAGTAAAATTCTGTCATCATTTACTTACCATGATGTCTTGCCAAACCCATAGAACATTTATCTTCAAAACAAAAATAATCATTTTTTTTAAATAAAACGGTCCATCCACAGAAAAATTCTGTGTATGAAAAGTCCATTTCACCAAAACATTTACACTTTAAAAAGTTCATAAAGACATTGTAACAGTAATTAATAGAAAATAAACAATTGCTTTATATGATATTTAATTTTGAGTGTTATTTACATATAACACTGATCAACAAACATACATAGAACTCATCAACTAGCGTCCATGGCAGCTCAACTGTATTATCTTACTTTACAATGTCTTTATGAACTTTTTTTAAGCATGAAAGTTGGTGGAATGTATTTTCAATGGAGGGACAGAAATGTCTCAGGTTTCATAAAAATGTCTTAGTTTGTGTTTTGAAGATAAACAAGCTACAAAATGCAGCGGCTAGAGTTCTTACCAGGTCAAGAAAATATGATCATATTACTCCAATTTTACAGTCTCTGCACTGGCTACCTATTAAGTGCCGTATCCGTTACAAAATATTACTACTTACCTATAAGGCCCTTAATGGTTTAGTTCCTGCGCACCTAACTAGTCTTCTATCACGCTACAAACCATCCTGCTCCCTAAGGTCGCAAAACTCTGGACTTTTGGTAGTACCTAGGATAGCGAAGTCCACTAAAGGAGGTAGAGCTTTTTCACATTTGTCTCCCAAACTCTGGAACAGCCTCCCTGATAGCGTTCGGGGTTCAGACACACTCTCTCTGTTTAAATCTAGATTAAAGACACATCTCTTTAGCCAAGCATTCACATAATGCATCTCATAATCTTGTACTGTTATATCCGATCAAATGCACATTATTATTCTTTAGCTTGGGTTGAAACAGCAGCTATGCTAATTATGTCTCTATTTGTTTCTCTGTTTCTGCCACTACGAATTACGCAAGCTTCAGTCTGGATCCAGAACAGCTGAGAAGAGATGATGCCAGCCCTGAAACAACATACAGAACTGTACCAAATTTTGCTATAAGTTTGATCATCGCTGTTAATAGTGTTTATCGTCTGTTTATGTCATTAACTGATTTGTACTGTACATTTCTGCAATATGTACATCAACTTGACAGTCACCACTGATAAACTACTACTACATATATTGCAGAAACTTTCACTTTTTGTAAAGCTGCTTTGCAACGATTTGTATCGTGAAAAGCTCTATACAAATAAACTTGAATTGAATTGAACCAATGCCTTATTTGATGCAAATTAATGACAGAATTTTCATTTTCCTGTAAATTGACCCTTTAAAGGAATGCTTCACCCAAAAATGAAAATTTGTTAAGATAATTTTCAGCAAATGTTCATTTTTGGGTGAACTATTCCTTCAACTTAGATTAAAACTCACAAGTTTATGTCCTGCAAGACTCTTCTCAAATTTTCCATCAAAAGCGCCCCATATTTTGATGAGCTTGTCTGCCGCTGAAAATGAGATTGTCATTTCAAAATCTTCAGACATTGGTTTGCTTTCTGTAGATTAAAATGGAACATTATGAAAAAGCACTACTCACATGAACTGGCTAACCATTCACCACTAGGGCTAAATTTGACTGATGATACAGCTTTTGTGTGACCTGCGAGGGTGAAGTTCAAGGAGTAGTTTGGCTTCACAGGAGCAGACTTCAGAAAAAGATGTAAACCACATCAACAGAGAAACAACTTAACTCTCTGCATTTAAAAAGGCGAAGTAACCGTAAGGCAGGCTTTCTACCTTGGAGGATGATGATGCTGAATGTGTCTTATGTCTTTCTATGTCTGACTTCTTCTCCTCTGATGCCATCACTGCAACTTATGTGGGTCAAATACAGGGGCTCTTAAAAAGAGGAGATCATAAAATTGTTAAACTGATTGAAAATATGTACAAGATTCAAACAAATGGCATTTATTTCGATTGTCTATCATCAAAACAAACTTGTGCACTTGACAGCACTGGAGTGTTACAAAATGCACATGGCCTAAAAGAAAAGTCTCGCTAGAATAACATGGCAGCCAAGCCTGTTACTTCCTCATACTAAGTCAAATGTTTATCCAGAACTTTGAATGGTGTAGCGTATATTTTGACAGTCAGACACATATAAATCAGTTACAACAGTAAACATGTTTGTAGTTGCCGCCCTGTCACACACTTAGCAAGGCTAACAACAGACCCAGTACTCGCATTCAGCTCAGGTTTCCATATCACATAAGCGATGAAACACGAACAAACGAGTAGAAACTTACTGGAGGGTTCTGAAGTAAATTTTTGGTTTCAAACTGTTCGCCCCAAACGACTGTGTTTACAAACTGGTAGAAAAGGCGCTTCGGGGCACTTGCTGAGTCAAATAGAAATTACACGCGCGTCACTGCGCATGTGCAGTGTGTGTGACAACTTCAGCTTCTTGTGATGGTGGCTGCTTTTTCTTTATTTTAATCGACGAGTATACTTTTTTCACAGCTTTGGTTTCTCAGAATAAACTGTGAACAAAATCATCAATGTAAATGTTTTGCAAGTCATTCTAAAATATTTCCACTAATGGAAAAGAATGGTGTTCCTTTCGCTCCGTACAGAGCCGATCTGGGATCAGTCCTGCTTTTTTTTAATGTGCTGTGTTTACTGCTGATCGTTAGTATCAGTTATTATGAGATGGGAAACTTTACCAAAATTATTTATTTATGCATTTTTTTATTTACAAGACATTTAGAAATATTGTTATATATATGTTGAATATGTGTTATATATTCAATTCTTTTCACCGGTGTTGCAAGATAAAACAAGTGCAACACATTGCCTTTATCAACTGAATTTATTAGATATTATATTAACAACATGAGTAATTTATTAGATAACATATTAATAAAATAATACTAAAACATATCTATCTATCTATCGCCTCATTTTACAATGGAATTACATTCGTAAGTATTGAATGTGTAAACAAGTGGTTTGTGATGACAGACAGACAGACAGATAGATAGATAGATGGATAGAAGCAGTATTGCAGTTGGTCATCAACCCAAAACAAATTCTTTCAAGGTTATTATACATCTTAACTTGCTGACTGTATATCGTAATCATGTCACTAATTTGTAATAAACAAAAACAGCATGTGTATGCTGGACATGAGAACGTTAAAGGCTTAGCGGCGCAGAGAGCGACAGTTATTCATTTACACAACAACAACCACAATACAGTGCGACGCAGCGCGCATGCGCACAACACTACCCAACCAGTGTCGACCCCAGCCATCTATTATGCTTCTTCGCAATAAAAGCTACCCGAAAATCTGCAAGGAAAACGCTACCGGAGCTGCTTGGAGTGAAAGTAATAAAGTATAACATGCATATTTACGTTTAGCGCATTCCGATCGAAGTTTATATTGAGTTTAGGTGATGTATATTGGTCTTTTGGGGGGAAAACACAGCTGAATGTGGCTAGCAGGATCTCCTCTGACAGAGTGGAGCTGATGAGCGGCGCTTTGCAACAATGTAACAAAACCTTCTTTCACGCGCAGCCGTTTTGATCCGTGAACGCAGAGCTTGCTGTAATTGTTTGCGCTGTTTTTTCTCGTTGTATCAAGCGAAAAAAACGGGCTGGAGGATGCATTGTGGGATGATTTCAAATTAGCCCGCTGAGTAGCTAGCTGGCTGAACGGCATGCACACACAATGGTTGTGTTAAAGACATGGTGGGGCTCGATCCTCGGCATTCCTCACTCGATGCCCTGTCTCTCCCGTGCCCGCCATCTTTTCAAGAACTTATATACACACGCCTGATGCAGTTACTTTAACGCGCGATCGCAAATGCGTTTCCAGTCAAATTTACAGTTCGAGAGCTCCGTTTAAGGGCGCGCAGGGGCGCAATTTGCTAGCTGATGTTTTGGTTTAATTCCGACTAAACCTGCAATTTTTCATGGCCTCTCATAGGCAAGCGAGATTTTGTTCGCTTTGTTGGTTTTTAAAACTATTGAAAGTATTTCGAATGATACGCACAAGTTTACAGAATTTTTCAGCTTTTTCCAGGTTTGTTTTTTAGTCATTCATTTGTGAGAAACCCCCGATATTGTAGTTCAGACTTTTAACTCATTTAAGTTACTGTTGAAGATTCATGTAACTGGAAAATGTACAATAAATAACCTAAAAGTGATTTAAAATTATTTTCAGTGTGTGAGTGCTTATAAATAACAACTACTGTTTTTTTTAACAACATATGGACGTGAACTTCCACCATGATAGTGGTCTTGATAAAGTTTTAAATTATATTAAAATGTATATTATAGCAATATATTGCAAAATAATATAGCAGTATAATGTGTGGCTTTGTTAACTGATATGATTCTGAAGTTACATTTCGATTGATGCTATGTGTGTGTGTGTGTGTGTGTACGTATGTGCATATGTATATACATATATGTGTGTGTGTGTGTGTATGTATATGTATATAGACATGCACACACTCATAGATATCTATATTTTTAATTTCATGTATATTTAATAAGTTATTTCTCCACGTTTATTGGCAGCGTGCTGACACTCAGGTCCTGAGATGGGATGTGTGTGTCAAGGTGGGACTAAGGAGCAGCAAGAGGATCATTGTAACTGAGCTAAGAGACGTACAGACGTCATTCAAGCAACTTCTTCCCCTTAACTGAGCAGTATGTCGGTAGTCACATCCCCTGCCCAGGTGCCTCCACCTATTGTGAACCCTCCCCCTCCTGAGGTCACGAACACCAGTAAGCCTGGCCGAAAAACCAACCAGCTACAATATATGCAGAATGTGGTTGTGAAGACTCTGTGGAAGCATCAGTTTGCGTGGCCCTTTTACACACCTGTGGATGCCATCAAATTGAATCTGCCAGTGAGTAAAATGTTAAATACACACTTATGTACATGCTATCAGAATAATTGCATTTTTTTTTAATGCAGGCAAAGTCTGCATGCATTTGATGAAATACAGTAAAACAGTTATGTTGTGAAATATTGTTGCAATTTGAAATAACTGTTTTCTATTTTAATGTATTTTAAAATTAATTTATTCCTGTTATGGAAAAGCTGAATTTTCAGCAGCCATTACTCCCGTCTTTAGTGTCATAAATAATTCTTCATAAATCATTCTAATATGCTGATTTGCTGCTCAAGAAACATTTATTATTATTACCAATTTTGAAAACAGTTGATACACTAACATAAAAAAATGGGGTAAGATTAAAAAAAAAAAAAATCAGTACTTTTTTTCAGCAAGTGCACATTAATTGGTCTAAAGTGAGAGTAAACGCATTTATAACATTACAAAATATTTATATTTCAAATAAATGCTGTTCTTTTGAACTTTCTACACATTAAATAATCCTGAAAAATATGTATCAGCAAAGTATTGATAATGATCAGCTTTGTCATCACAGGAATAAATTACATTTTAAAATAAAAAAGTTATTTTAAGTTGTAATAATATTTCACAATATTGTTGTTTTTGACTTGAAGGTGGCTAGTGTAATTTCTGTGCCTCTAGTGTTCCCAAATGGAACTGCAAAAATATTGACTGTTTTTAAAAGGTCTCCTGTCTGCTATTGGTTGAGCAAGCAAATAGTCCTGTCCAAATTAATACAGCTAATTGAGTCTTTTTGTTGTTGTTGTATTGGGATTATCATAAAACAAACAAACAAAAAGTGTACGTTGTTATTTCTGGGAAATAAAATATGACTTACTAATAGATTTAGTATTTGAACATCTAAAAAAAATTATACATCACCCATAAATGTTTGTTTTATTCCACCTAGCGCATTACAGCTTGTCTATTTTATTATCTTTGTCATATAGGACTACCATAAAATTATCAAGAATCCAATGGACATGGGAACCATAAAGAAGCGCCTTGAAAATAACTATTATTGGACTGCTGGTGAATGCATGCAGGATTTTAACACTATGTTCACAAACTGTTATATCTATAACAAGGTAGATTAAAGTTCTTAATATTTACATATATTCGTATTGGTATAATTTCATTACCAATTTGTTTTATAATGTGTGAGTTAAATTAAATTCCCTTGAAATATTGTCCTAGCCCACAGATGACATTGTTCTCATGGCTCAAGCCTTGGAAAAGATTTTCCTCCAAAAGGTAGCTCAGATGCCCCAGGAGGAGGTGGAACTTTTACCCCCACCACCAAAGGGTAAAGCACGGAAACCTGGAGCACCCCCTGCTTCAGGTAACTGACTGGATGTCACGATTAATAAACCTTTGGAGTTACTAGTGACATGCTGCCAGAAGGAGAGATTCCAGCTGACCTTGTCATTATCACATCCAAACAGAAAACCAACAATCAATAGCACTGACTACTGGTTCGCCATCCTCGTCATGTCCGAGCTCCCCTCCTCAGCTGGCTCAGACTCCTGTAATAGCTGCGACTCCAGTCTCAACCATCACCTCCAATGTCCAAGCTGTGCCCCCTGCCACGTCCATGATCCCAACTGCACAGCCTGTTGTCAAAGTAAGACCAATTCAAATTATGTGGAAGCAGCAGGTTTTATTTGCTTTGTCCTTTTCATTGTTTCTGTCATAGCAGAGTACATTTTGAGGTCATTTGTAGCCAAGAGGGAAAAAATTGTTTTAGGGATGGATCAATATGACTATTTATTTTAAAATATTTATTTATCTATAAATTATAAGAAATTACTTATCTATCTATCTACACATAATTTGATAGGTATTATATTTGTATAAGTTTTTATTTGCATTGTTATTTACACACAGAGATATTCTAATATTAGTTAATATAATACATTTTTTGCATTATTATACAGCAACTTTTTTTTTTTTTTTTTTTTTTTTTTTTTTTCTCAATTTTTAAAAAAATATTTATATACAGTGGTGTGAAAAAGTGTTGGCCCTCTTCCTGGTTTTTTTATTTTTTGTATGTTTGTCACTTTAATGTTTCAGATCATCAAATAAATTTAAATATTAATCAAAGATAACACAAGTAAACACAACATGCCGTTTTTAAATGAACTTTTTTATTATGAAGGGAAAACAAAATCCAAACCCACATGGCCCTGTGTGAAAAAGTGCTTGCCCGCTCCTATTAAATCATGAAAGAACTGTGATTAACCACATTACTTTAGAAAGCTGAGTTGAATTTCACTAGCCAAACCCAGGCCTGATTACCGCCAGACCTGTTGAATCAAAAAATCACTTAAATAGAACCTGTCTGACAAAGTGAAGCATGTTTGAAGAGCAACACATCATTCCGCGATCTTAAGAAATTCATAAACAGATGAGAAACAAAATAGTTTCCACAAATAGAGCCATTATCCACAAATGGAGAAAACTTGAAACAGTGGTGAACCTTCCCAGGAGTGGCCGGCCTACCAAAATTACTCCAAGAGCACAAAGACGACTCATCCAGGAGGTCATAAAAGAACCCAGAACAACATCTAAAGATCTGCAGGCCTCACTTGCCTCAATTAAGGTCAGTGTTCATGATTCAACAATAAGAAAGGCCATTGCTGACCAAAAATAACACAAAGGCTCGTCTCACATTTGCCAAAAAGTATCTTGATTATCCCCAAGACTTTTGGGCAAATATTCTGTGGACTGATGCATTTCAAAAAACATGGTGGTGGTAGTGTGATGGTCTGGGGCTGCTTTGCAGCTTCAGAACCTGGATGACTTGCCATAATTGATGGAACCATGAATTCTGCACTCTATCAGAAAATCCTGAAGGAGAATGTCCAGCCGTCAGTTTGTGACGTCAAGCTCAAGTGCGCTTAGGTTATGCAGCAGGACAATGATTCCAAACACAGCAGCAAGTCCACCTCTGAATGTTTCAAGAAAAACAAAATTAAGGTTTTAGAGTGGCCAAATCAAAGTCTGGACTTAAATCCAATTGAAATGCTGTGGCATGACCTTAAACAGTCCATTCATGCTTGAAAACCCTCAAATGTGGCTGAATTAAAACAATTCTGCAAAGGTGAGTGGGCCAAAATTCCTCCACAGCGATGTGAAAGACTCATTGTCAGTTATAGCTAACGCTTGATTGCAGTTGTTGCTGCAAAGGGTGGCACAACCAGTTATTAGGTTTAAGGGGCAAGCACTTTTTTACACAGGGCCATGTGGGTTTGGATTTTGTTTTCCCTTCATAATAAAAAAACGTCATTTAAAAACTGCATGTTGTGTTATCTTTGATTAATATTTAAATTTGTTTGATGATCTGAAACATTAAAGTGTGACAAACATGGAAAAAAATCAGGAAGGGGGCCAACACTTTTTCACACCACTGTAATTGTTTTCTTCATTTTTTTTATTATTTATATTTTTTTCTGTTCCATTCTTTTTCCTTCCATTTTTTTTTTTAGCTTTACATATTTTTAGCAGATGCAACTTCTTTGAGAGGTCTTTAGTTTTCTGACAGCATGCTGTGCTGTAGTGTGTTAACAGTCTAAAAGTAGCTGTAAGATTGTCAGCACACTAAAACCTTTTCTGAGATGTCACATCTCTAAATTCATCTCCTAAAGCACCTCCGTTTCAGCCATCAAAACAGCTTTTGTAACAGATTCACTGCCTTCAGCAATACATTTCACATCGCCTACTGTGAGCAATGTTCCCATTATTATGCATAATCTATTTTTTTTTTGTGAAGACTATGATAGCTTGTGCAGTAAAATGGTTTGTAGACTGTTTGTTTATTCAATAACTGTCTTTTAGTCTCTGTAAATTTCTAAAAAAAAACATGTCTGATCAATTTGACCCTAAACCAGACCACTTATAAAAGGCTTCCTTAAGTGTACACCCTACTGATCATCTGTTTGTTTGTTTTTTCATTGTGTTCTAACACACATGCCGATCTAATTTTCCTCAGAAGAAAGGAGTGAAGCGGAAAGCAGACACTACCACACCCACAACCTGCGTGATCACTGCCAGCAGAAGTGAGTCGCCCACTGCGATGTTGGAGTCCAAACACAGTAAAGTCATTTCCAGACGAGAGAGCACAGGTCGACCCATCAAACCTCCCAAAAAGGACCTGGAAGATGGAGATGTCCAACAGCAAGGCAACAAGAAAAGCAAGCTCAACGATCATCTCAAATACTGTGACACTATCCTTAAAGAGATGCTTTCCAAGAAGCATGCGGCCTACGCTTGGCCCTTCTACAAGCCTGTAGATGCAGAGGCCCTCGAGCTGCATGACTATCATGAAATCATCAAGCAACCAATGGACCTCAGCACTGTCAAAGTATGGCACACAATTTCACCTTGTGAAGTCAGAAGTTATTTAAGTATATAATAGTAAATGTTCATATGAATCTAATACATTTATTTACATAAGCTTTATTACTCATAAAATAGCAAATATTCAAAATAACTACATTTATAATAAACTGTTACATGGTAAATGTTACAATAACAACAATATAACAATTTTTGTATATAAGCTAGTACTATTACATTTCTAGTTATTTTTTATATTCATTAGTGCTGTCAATCGATGGAAAAAAACCCCCCGACTTAATCGCACATTTTTTCTGAGATTAATCGTGATTAATCCCACCTAACATTAAAGTTTTTAAATGTCCTTTTATATTGCACATTAAATCTTCAAATTAATATACAAACAACATAAAGACAGTAT
Source organism: Acrossocheilus fasciatus (assembly GCA_036784905.1). Taxonomy (NCBI): domain Eukaryota; kingdom Metazoa; phylum Chordata; class Actinopteri; order Cypriniformes; family Cyprinidae; genus Acrossocheilus; species Acrossocheilus fasciatus. Next base: position 22,591,291 of record CM071942.1, read on the forward strand.
ATTTTTAATATTTGTTTAATGGCATCTTTTTTTTATGACTGAAGGCCTGTATCACTGATACCAATACTACTGATGTCTGTATAAAATTGTTTTCCCCTTAATATTTAACCATTGACTATAGCCATTCAACATTACAGTATAATTGAGAGCTATCAATTTTAACATTTACTAGACTTTTAAAAAAATAACTTTTAATTTAAGTGAAATTAACACAAACTTCACATAAACCCATTATAATAAATGTCATATTTATAGATGAATCCTTAAAGCTAAAAAGTTATTGATTTCCTCTTTTTTTCTTTTTTTGTTCGTGATGAACAGACGTCACAGAAGCTGGTTATTAGGTTGTTTTGCCTGTTTTTTCTTTAAGAGCAGCCGCTGCTGAACATGATGCGGATCTGACACGCATCGTATTTTCTCTCAACTCTCTTTACCTTTTCTGACTCACTTCAGGTCTTACAGTCTCAATAATGAACTGGCGAGTTGAATCGAGTGTGTTAGATGAGGGAGACAGTGCTGGGCTGCTCCAGGACAGTTTTGAAAACCATTTCAGAGACATGTTCTTAATGTGACTCATATAAAATATATTACATGCATGCACAGTTTTAAGGAAGCTTTAATTGAATTTTTGGTAACTTCATGACTTAACTGACTACGACATTGCATGCACACAGATTATTTCGCGCTTTGATATGAAATGATAAAGGCTACAGCGCGCGCCAGTGTCTTTGTGCGTGCAATTGAAGATCACGCGCTGCGAGAACAGTACTGTTTGACTCGCACTGAACTGAACTTGGACTGAAAAGTTCTCATTTGATGTGATCGTAAAGACGTTCTGCGACTGAATGAATGCACTTCTTGTCAAGAGAAAAGTGACAGAAACAGCGGTTGTGAGTGGAGTGGCCAACCCTTAATTGCGTTAAATATTTTTAACGCGTTAAACTGAAAACATTAATCGCCTGCGTTAACGTGCTAATTTTGACAGCAATAATATTTATATAATATAAGTTTTCTTTGAATTATTATTTCTGCACACAATAATTTATATTTTATTATTTGAATTATAACACGTGTGTATGTGTAAATAAATAATTGTTTTTATATAGATTATAAACTAATTGCAAAATTAGTTAATATAAATATTACAATAACAACAATAAAACAATTTTTGTATATAAGATAGTACTATTACATTTCTGGTTATTTTTTTATATTTATATAATAAACTTTTCTTTGAGTTATTTCTGCACACAATGGTTTATATTTTATTATTTGAATGATTACATATGTATGCGTGTATGTGTATATATATATATATATATATATATATATGTAGTAAGTTTTCCAAAACAAATAATTGTATTTATATAAATTATAAACTAATTGCAAAATTAGTTATGATGTTTATAGAGTAAACATTTCTTTCATTTATTACACACACACACACACACACACACACACACACACACACACACACACACACACGCACATATACAGTGCCCTCCAAAAGTATTGGAACAGTAAAGACAAAATTGCTCTGTTGGCTGTGGAGTCAAGACATTTACAAATATGATGAAAATGAGACAAAACTACAGATTGTCACATCTTATTATTAGCCGTTTCAACACATATGTTTTACCAAATAAAAATAACAGCACTTTCAGAGTTCATCCCACTCACTGGTGTGAGCATAAGTGTTGGGACAGTTGAACATAAGGCAGATATAAAAGATTAAAAGCTATTATTTAGTTGCAGATCCCTTGCGCACAATCACAGCAGTGAGTCTGTGACTCATAGACATCACCAGACTCTTGGTCTCATCCTTTGAAATACTTTTCCCAGCCTTTAATGCAGCCAATTCCTATTGTTGCTTGTTTTGGGGAGTTTCTGCCTTTACTCTCCTCTTCAGCCGGTGAAATTCATATTCAGTTGACTTGGGCAATCTAAGACTTTCCATTTCTTTGCCCTTATAAATTCCTTGACTGAACTGGCAGGGTGTTTTGGGTCATTGTCCTGATGCAATATGAAGCACTTCCCAATGAATCTGGTGGCATTTTCTTGAATATTGGTAGGCAAGATGGTTTTGTACCCTTCCAAATTCATTCTGCTACTGTTATCATACATTAAGTCATCAGTAAAGTTGAGAGGGTCTGTTCCAGAGACAGCCATGCATGCCCATGCCATGAGACCACCTCCACTATGCTTCACAGATGAGGCTGTATGCTTGGGATCATTGCAGTTCCCTTTTTTCTCCACATTTTTTGCATTCCCATCACTTAGATAAAGGTTCATCTTTGTCTCATTGGTCCATAAACACAGTTACAAAACTCTTCTGGCTCACCTTTGTGCCTTTTTGCAAACTCTAATCTTGCCTTTCTATTTTTGGAGCTGGTCAGAAGTTTGTATCTTGCTGTGTAGCATCTGTAATTCTGTGTCAAAGTCTCCTGAGGACAGTAGATTGTCAGAGCATCACTCCAGCTTTCTGGAAGTTGCTGGTGATTTTACAGACACGTCTTTTAGGGTTCATTTTCACAGCTTTTATGATTTGTCTGTCATCAACTACTGTTGTTTTCTCAGCCGATCAGGTAGTTGTTGGTTGCTGTTGTCGCTGATGGTTTCCAAACTCTTGATTTCTCCATGCCCTTTGTTTTTGCTAGAGCTCTAACTGACTTCCTCTTTTCTTTTAACATACAAATTGCTTGCTTTTCTCTCAAAGTCAGCTCCCTCATCTTCATCCTGGTTTGTGTGTGTCATCATCGAATGCAAGATTCAGAATGCAGAAGTAATGGATATAACTGATACGGCACATTCCCTGCTTTTAATATCTGAAGAATTAATGCAACAGGACACAGCTGATCACTTAGAAAGACCTGTGAGGCAACTGTCCCAATACTTATGATCACATCAGATAGAGGGATGAACTCTAAAAGTGCTGAACTTCTTAGCTGGTAACACATCTATGTGTTGAATCACCCAATAATAAAATGTGACTTTCTGTAGTTTTGTCTCATATTCATCTTTTACTCATATTTGTAAATGTCTTGACTCCACAGCCAACAGAGAAATTTTGTCTTTACTGTTCCAATACTTTTGGAGGGCACTGTATATATTAGGGCTGCACGATGTATCATTTCAGCATCGAAATCGCGATATGCGCATCCACGATAGTCACATCGCAGGATGTGCGATGTTTAGTATAGGCAACTGATCGTTATTACACTGATTGTTTTCTTTGCTCACACACAGACACTGTGTCTACACCGGAGGCTACAGCTGTCATGTCGCGCCTCGAACAGCTAGAGGTTGTCTACACTGGACGTGACAAAGCGATCGCTACAAATCATTTGAACTTTGTGTCCGTTCATCATAAATAGAACGAGGCATCAGTTTACTCTCGGGGATTTGTTGTGTCGCACCGCGCGGTATCCAATGTAGACAGCATTATTGTATTTTGTCATGTCGCGCCGCTCGCGCCCGTTGTAGACGGTGAGAGCCACTCAGATTCACGTGAACACTGAATTCCATTCACTTCCGCATCTGTTTGTGCCTGTAATGAGACATACGCACGAAATTGTCAAAATGCATGTCTCTGCAAGTATCCTTGTAAACACATATGCTTGTGGCTTAGGTGAAGGTAAACAATTGAGAAAGAAAATGGTTGTGTAACAGTATATTGGTTCACAGCAGTTTAATGTTCCTGCTTTGTGTCGTGAATGTTAATAAAACAACAAAACGGAGAAAAATCACTTTTGTAACTTTAACACAGATTTATTTATATATATATTTATTATTTATATTTATCTGTTCAAGTTATCTGGTGATTTATTTTTTATTTTTTTCCATATATCACAGAAAAACAAAATATCGCAATGTGAGTTTTTTCCAATATCGTGCATCCCTTATTTTTATTTATAAATATATATTATGTATATGTATATAAACCTGAATTCATCTTATATATTTTTTTCCATTTTTTTTTTCCCTTTTTAAAGCTAAACCTTGTCTCATACGATGTCTTTTTTTCTTCTTCTTCTTTTTTTCAGAAAAAGATGGACAGTCGAGAATACCAAGACGCCCAAAGTTTCGCAGCAGATATTCGGTTAATGTTCTCAAATTGTTACAAATACAACCCACCCGATCACGAGGTCGTTGCCATGGCAAGAAAACTCCAGGTGCAACACTTGACAGTGAGCCATTATGCCTTATCATGTGCTTTCAGATCTCACCAATCATATTTGTCCATGTCATGCAGGATGTGTTTGAGATGAAATTCGCCAAGATGCCCGATGAACCTGCAGAGCCGTCCTCGCCCAGTGCGGTGTCAGCCACAGCAGTGGTTAGCAAGAGCACCGGCAGCAGCGAGAGCAGTGCCGACTCTTCCAGCTCCAGCTCCGATTCGGAGGAGGAACGGGCCACTCGGCTGGCTGAGCTGCAGGAACAGGTGAGTGACCAACAGGTGGGTGTCACCACTTGAGGACCAAGATCCAAACCAAGGGTGGAGAGACAGGCAGAGGCCACATCCACTCCCCCTCACATTCACCACCTGCTTGTGTCAGAGTCATTTGGACTTTTTTGTTTTTCCTTAATGTCTCTTGTTTTTTGTAATGTTTTGGAAACGAGTGCCCATTTTCACCCTGGACTGAACGTTTAACCCTCTACCGCCTCTGCAGTTTGTGTTGGCATCTTGGTATACATTGGCTTGCATGCTGTCAAACTTCAGATGACAATTTTTAATCTCTCAGTGTCAAACATATTGGTGTTAATTGTAGTTACTCTGCTCTCATCATGACAGTCTGTTGTTAAAATACATTTTTCAGAATGACTGTTTTGTCCGTTGATTTCACTTTGGCTTTTTTACCAGCAATTCGTTGTGGAGCACCCCAATGGTAACAGGGCGGGGACAAAAAACGGGTGTGCCAAACATTTTCAGGTGAATGATATTTTTACTTCCCGGTCCCCCACCCCACTAACTCCTTCATTTTTCGTAGCTGCTTCTTATGTGAGCGGTAGAGGGTTAAGGTGGTGCTTTATGGGGTGTATTTGAGCTGGGCATCTCCCTCAAGTGAGCTTGCTTTGTCACTCAGCTAGTCTTTCGGCTCTGTCTCGCTCTTTGCTCTGTGAATGACATTGATTGGCATGTTTGTCAGTGAGAATCCAAATTCTTTGTCGGGATGTGGTCTCCAGTGCTTCATGGTAGAGTCTTTTCATTCTGTAAAAGAGGTTTAATGTCACAATGAAATGGATTAGAAATAGAATAGAAATAAAGAATAGAAATAAAAAAAAAGATTCTGTTGATTGGTTGTTGATTGGGTAGAGGCACATTTGAATGTGAGCTTGCAGTTGATCATAAGAAAGTGGAAAAGTGATAGGAGAAGTCTGCCATGGGTCATCAGAAAGAAGTCTGAAACATGCACAGATTAATCATTCAGATAAATAATTTGCATTTGGAAATAATGGTGAATTAGGGCTGGGTGATATGGCCAAAAGCAGTATCACAATATTTTTTTTTCCCATATCATACAAAATCAGTATTTATCACAGTATTCAGGAAATGCTTTCCACATGTTTGTTAGACTTTGAAAATGAATATATACATAATTTCTTTGCTCACAAATAAACTCCACAGAGTAGCTACCTTCTAATTTAAGGCCCCATGAAATAAATTTGATTTTTACCTAAATTCTGTTTTATTTTTTCTCAACTCTGTTTTATGATTTAATACAAATTTATCATAAAAAATGGTGACTTAATGAAATTAATTAATACAATTTTAACAATGAATCAGTCTTTTAAAATGTAATCAAATTAAAATATAACAATTTACAGTAAAACATTTCATTTTTAATTTTTTTTGTCAAATAAGATTCTGCACAACATAACTCTATAGATTAAAACATTGATGAAAAAAGATTATTTGTTTGTATGATATTTGTATGATATTCCCTAAAAAAATATTCTTATTTTTATTATTTTGAAAAGTACATTGTAGTATACAGTAATATATTTATGTCATAAATTCTTCAAATTGAACCAAATTGTTGTTAGTGAGGAAGATCTTTAAATTGATGTATGTTTGACAGTTTTAGTTTTTTTTATTTTATGAAACCGTGAAAAGCTTGAAAAGTGACTCTCAGAACAGCTCTGGAAATTAAATTTATGTGTTCATGTCCTTTTTATATTGAGATGGCAAACACTAAAAAGACATATTAGCCACGTACACTGACTGCCCGTTGTCACATTCTAATGTGTGATAGACTGTTAGATTAATCCATATCAAGTAAAAAGTTCCAAAAATGTGGTTTCATCATTATCAGTATATGAAGAGTTCAGATGCAAAAGCCTCTAAGTGCCATCTGAAATTTTCATCTAAAATGAGCATTTATATTTTTCAGGCTCCTATGTTTAGGTTCAGTCATTTTACTCTAATGGCAATGTATAGGTCCTTTTCTATGCCATTAAAATGAAATAACTGAACATGAGAGCCTGATAAAAATGTTCATTTCAGACGGCACTTAGAGGCTTTTGCATCTGAAATCTTCATATTGTTTATCACCCAGCTGTATGATGAATTTTCATTTCATTTACTTTAAACTGCTTACATGTGGTTTTGTCAGAAATACTGGACTACTAAATGGAGAAAGATATTGTCTTTGTAGAATTGTTTGATTAATGTGCTGGCATTTTAAAGTAGTTACACATTTTTATGACCATTTTGTTTGCAAAGAATTCAGAAGTGAACAAAGTTTTGCGAGGCTTGGCAAATGTTTCAAAATAAGAGCCCTCTTTTCTGATAAAAATGGGAGATATGTAGGTGACAAATGTCATTCATTATCCTTCAAACTCTTCCCTTTATCACCAGTCCCATCATCTGTCCCCGCACAGCTAAGATCCTAGTCTTTTACGTTAGCATCGATGCAGCATGCCCCATCCCCCTGCTTGCTAACCATTCCCTCCACCTTCCTCCTCAGCTGAAGGCTGTTCATGAACAGCTAGCCGCTCTGTCACAGGGTCCTGTGAGCAAACCAAAGAAAAAGAAAGAGAAGAAAGAAAAAGAGAAGAAGAAAAAAGACAAGGAGAAGGACAAAGACAAAAACAAGGTCAAGGTGGAAGATGACAAAAAGGCCAAGTCCTCGCAACCGAATAAGCAAACTCAGCAGAAGAAGACCTCTGCGCGGAAACCCAACAGCACATCCACCACGAGGTTAGCTTGTTTTCTACAGTTGGGATGTTTATAGCTAACTGTATGATACATTTTTGATCCCATTTTTAGCGGTTATGGATTTTGTGTGATATCTAGAAAGAATGGCAACAGATGTATGTACCTATAGTCATGGCCAAAAATATCGGCACCCTTGCAATTCTGTCAGAAAATGCAACACTTCTCTCAGAAAACTGTTCCAATTGCGAATGTTTTGGTATTCACACGCTTTTTGTTTTTGTTTGCACTGCAACAACACAAAAAAACAGAAGAAAGGTCAAACTTCATAAAATTTCACACAGAACACAAAAAACGGACTGGACAAAATTATTGGCAATTTGTCGAAATTGTAAGAAATAATTGCTTTTCAAGCATGTGATGCTCCTGTAATTTGTATTTAGAAACACCTGTTGCAAGTAACAGGTGTGGGCAATATGGTAATCACACTTGCAACCAGTTAAAATGGAGAAAAGTTGACTCAACCTTTTGTGTTGTGTGTCACACTGAGCATGAAGAAAAGAGAGAAGTGTAAAGAGTTGTCTGTGGATTTGAGAGAAACCTTTTTGGAAAAACATGGACAATCTCAAGGCTACAAGTCCATCTCCAGAGATCTTAATGTTCCTGTGTCCACCGTGCGCACAATATCATCAAGAGGTTTACAGCCCATGGCACTGTAGCTAACCTCCCTGGACGTGGACGGAAGAGCAAAATTAATGAAAGATTACAACGAAGGATTGTTCGAATGGTGGATAAAGAACCCTGATTAACTTCCAAACAAATTCAAGGTGATCTGCAGACACACGGTACAACAGTGTAGGGCTGGGTGATATTTCTCATGCAATATGCATGCGCATCTCGTCAGTAAAGCCGGTTCCTTGATTAGCGGTAAATCTCCATCACCTGTTTTCAGATGGAGCGGCATTTAATACACGGAGCCGTAGATCACTGACAAGCTACGCAATATCGCATTCATTATCGCAGATGAATCGCCTTCGATAATGAACGCGATATTGCCTAGCTTGTAAGTGAACTACAGCTCTGTGTATTAAATGCCGCTCTATCTGAAAACAGGTGATGGAGATTTACCGCTAATCAAGGAACCGGCTTTACTGACGAGATGCGCATGCATATCACACGCGATATATCGCCCAGCCCTACAACAGTGTCAGCTCGCACTGTCCGTCGCCATCTGAATGAAAATGGATGCTATGGTAGGAGATTCAGGAGGACACCACTTCTGACACAAAGGCATAAAAAAAGCAAGACTTTTTGACAAAAAACACAATTTTTCTGGGAGAACGTATTGTGGATAGATGAGACAAAAGTAGAGCTGTTTGGTAAAGGACATCATGCCACAGAAAAAGAAATGAGGCCTTCAAAGAAAAGAACACAGTCCCTACAGTCAAACATGGTGGAGGTTCAAAGATGTTTTGGGGTTGCTTTGCTGCTTCTGGCACTGGATGCCTTGACTGTGTGAACGGTATCATGAAATCTGATGATTACCAAAGAATTTTGGGGCGCAACGTAGTGGCCAGTGTCAGAAAGCTGCGTCTCCACCAGAGGTCATGGGTCTTCCAGCAGGACAATGACCCGAAACACACTTCAAAAAGCACTCAGAAATGGTTACAAACAAAGCACTGGAGAGTTCTGAAATGGACAGCAATGAGTCCAGATCTGAATCCCATAGAACACCTGTGGAGAGATCTCAAAACAGCATGCCTTCTCTTGGGAGAAGGCATGCTTCAAATCTGAATGACCTGGAGCAGTTTGCAAAAGAAGAGTGGTCCAAAATTCCAGTAGAGAGGTGTAAGAAACTCATTCATGGTTACAGGAAGTGATTGATTTCAGTTATTTTTTCCAAAGGGGGTGCTACCAAATATTAAGTTAAGGATGCCAATAATTTTGTCCAGTGCATTTTTTGCGCTCTGTGTGGAATTGTATCAGATTTGACTTTTCTGTTCCAATGCAAACAAAAAAAATAAATATGTGAGTACCAAAACATTTGCAACTGCAACAATTTTCTGAGAAGAAGGGTTGCATTTTCAGACAGAATTGCAAGGGTGCCGATATTTTTGACCCTGACTGTATATGTTATGATACCAAATAACTAGCCATTCATTGTAATACCAGTATTATACATTCTATATTTTATTATAGAGGATTTAGGCAATGGGATGTGCAGAAATGCATTTTATTTTACATAATATTTATTCAGAATCTCTCTAAAATATGTGAAAACTATGTTTCCACCTCAGATTAAAAAGGTAACTTGTAATTTCTCATAATTGGGACTTCACACTACCATTCACTTTTTTTATGTTTTTGAAAGAAGTTTCTTATAATTATGCAAGGCTGCATTTATTTGATCAAAAAATAGAGTAAAAACACTAATATTTTGAAATGCTGTAGCAATTTAAAATACAGTTTATATTTTAAAATGAAATTAATTCCTGTGATGGCAAAGCTAAATATTCATTACTCCAGCCTGCACATGGGCTGCGTTTCCCAAAAGCTTTGTAAGTCTAAGTTGATCGTAACTCCATTGGTGGCAATAGGTCTACGATGTACTTAGGCTTACGATACTTTTGGATCCTTCAGAAGTCATCCTAATACACTGATTTCCTGCTTTAATAAATTCTTATTATTATCCATGTTAAAGACAGCTGCGCTCTTAATATTTTTGTAGCTTGAAAACAAGGCAAACACTTTCCGGTAGGCCAAGCAGGCACAATTATTAACCGAAAATATCAGCTGATTATTTGGCCTGCCTTGTGTATGTGGATCACTACAAGTTTTAAGTTATAATATAGAGAGATGACATCAGTGTAAGTCAAAGCAATGTAATAACACACAATGTACCATTTATTGGTAATAGTGGTGATGTAAGCTAACTGTCCCGTCATTATCTCAATCCCAACATGCCAGTTCAGTTGTATGCGTAGAGTTAAGGTTACAAAGCCTTTATGCAAACTACATTTCCAATCCACAGGCAACCGAAAAAAGGGGGCAAACCTAGCTCTGCAAACTACGAGTCTGATGAGGAGGAGTCTCTTCCCATGTCTTATGACGAGAAACGGCAGCTCAGCCTGGATATTAACCGTTTGCCGGGTGAGAAACTGGGCCGCGTGGTCCACATCATCCAGTCGCGTGAGCCGTCGCTGCGAGACTCCAACCCAGACGAGATCGAGATCGACTTCGAAACGCTCAAGCCTTCCACGTTGCGTGAGCTCGAACGATATGTCAAGTCCTGTTTACAGAAGAAGCAACGTAAACCTTTACGTAAGTGCCTTTCTTTTCCTTCTCCGCAGATGTTGTGGTGCTAGCCTAGGCTTATTTCAGTATTTCATAGACACGCAGCGCTCTTTTCTTGCTTGGTCCGTCTGCTCTAAAAGCTGAAATGGGCTGTGCTATTTCCTCCTTTTGAGCTGGGAGCACTCACCTTCTCCAATGTGTTGCATGACTTTTGGTGGATTATCTTATATGTGCTTTCCCTGGTATTAATACCTTCAAGTGAAGCTTCAAGGGTTTAAAGAGTACATCAGTATACAATAGAGAACATTTGATTAGAACATGAACTTCCAAATTGTACACAGCGTACATGTAATTAATGTGCACACTGCGCTATTCAAACTTCATAAAGGAATATTCCGGGTTCATTACAAGTTAAGCTCAGTCAAAAGCATTTTTGGCCTAATGTTGATTACCACAGAAAGCAATTTTCACTTATCCCTCCTTTTCCAAAAAAAAAAAAAAAAAAAATGTTAAATACACACTGTTGTTTCAGTGGCATGCACACCTTCAAGTGTTCAAATGCCTTGTTTCCAGAAGTATTTTTCCCATTAGGTTTTAAAAAAAGTGTTTGTTAAAGAGCTATAAACCATGAATCAAGCCAACCAGCTATGAGGTGAATCACAATATTACAAAAGTTGAAGTATTTGAAAATCAGATAAAAAGACAATGGTACAAATCTGTGTACTTTTTTAATGAGGGAAATAACTACAGGTTACTCTTTATTTTAAGGTGAACTTGTTACAGTGTAATTATACAATTAAGTACTGAGTAATATTAATTAACCACATGTACTTACTATTGACCAGTCTTTCGGTCAAACAGCGATGTATCGAGTGGCAGAAAATCATAGTTTTAAAGTAGTCGTGTATGGAAGCCATTGAATAAAAGAATAAAAGTTTTGAGTTTGTTTCTTTTTCTATATTTTTGTTTCTCACAATTCCAAGATTATATCTCTGAATTCTGATAAGAAAAATCAACTCGTCATTCTCTCTTTTTCCCTCGGCTCAGAATCATGAGTTTATATCCACACATCTGGCTTTTTCCCCTCAGAATTGACAAACAATTGCTGAGTTAAATCGCAATTGTTGAGTTAAATCGAGTTATAAAGTCCGAACTAGGACATATGAACTTGCATTTGTGAGGAAAAAAGTCAGAATTGTGAAATGAAATAGGTAAATATTACGTAAAATGTTATAGGTTTAAATACTGTTTCATGCTGTAACTGTAGGGCTAATAAAATATGTCCCCTATGAACTGCATATGTGAATATTATTGTTTAAATGAAATTTATGCTTTTAAAGTAGGGTAATCATAGCAGGTTTCATCCATAGTCTGTCCATTTAAATGTCTGCGTTTAGTTTCAAATGGCGTCTTTGATGACAGTATTCTATAAAAAGATTTGCATTCCGATTCTGACATCCAAAGGCACAACTGTACATTATTTTCTCTTCTTTCATGGATTTTAGACATTTCCCTCCATTTGTTACCAGTGTTTTTCTGCCACCACAATACACGCACAGCTGCAAGTGACATAACTGACATCTACTCCTAATTGGTCTATAGGGTTAGGGTAGGTTTTGTGTTTCATTTAGGGATAGTTGTCTGTAATTATGCCTTTTTTAACTGTTAACTTTTATAAGTACATGTAACATGTAGCAATGACACTGTAAAATAAAGTGTTACTGAACTACAATCCCATGTTCTACAAGCAGGCACAATTATTAACTGATAATATGGCATTAGTGGATCAACATTACCAATTTTATGTTGTTTAAAGTTATTAAATTAAATTTGACTTAGGGTTACTCCACCCCAAAATGAAAATTTTCATTAATCACTAACCCCCATGTCGTTCCAAACCCGTAAAAGCTTCGTTTGTCTTCAGAACACAATTTAAGATATTTTAGATGAAAACCGGGAGGCTTGTGACTCCAAGTAAATTACACTGTCAAGGTCCAGAAAAGTATGAAAGACATCGTCAGAATAGTCCATCTGCCATCAGTGGTTCAACTGTAACATTATGAAGCGACGAGAATACTTTTTGTATGGAAAGAAAACAAAAATAACGACTTTACGATTATGACACGGAAGAGCGTACGCTATTTGTGTGCAGCGATACTCTCCGAAATGGCGCTACGGTGATGCTACGGTGCCGAATTCGTTGGATAAAGTCGTTATTTTTGTTTTCTTTCCATTTTTGTTGATTATGTATAGAAACAACACAATTTTCATGCTGATTGCAAAATTAGCTTGCATAGCCTTGGGAAGTTTGAGAGAATAGGGACATTGACTCTATTGCGTCCTTTGCAATGGATGGAAGCTAAAGTGTTATTGCAGTTCTCTGATTGGTGGAAATTACTTTACAGAATCATGGGTAATGTAGTTTTTCACCAAGAATTCAACTGTTAGACATTATTACTAAAAAATAAGTTGCAATAATGCAGGCTGATGGCTTCAACAAAAGCATATGCCATCCTAATAGTTCTCTATAGTTCTTTTTAAAGGCTTATCATTTAGCGTTAAAAATCAGTTCCTCAATGGGGGAAAATGTAGATGTAAACAATATGTGTTAGCATGAGTTTAGTGTGAAGAAATGGCTTACTAAAATTTTCTGTTTAAAGTTATATTAAATTTCACATGTATAACAATGTCGTAAACCCGTAAATAATAATGAGCACTTTCAACTTATTCTGTTAAAACTGTTGCATTATTTATGTAACTGTTTTATAATATAATCCCATTTCTTTTTTAAATCCTGCAAAAACTGTCCCCATTCACTTCCATTGTTAGTGCCTAAATGGAACCTTGATTTTTGAGGGACGAAGCTAAATTAATTTTTATGGTAATAAACAAATGCTGCCATTTGGGCTTAACTTGCATTGAACCCGATAGATTTCTTTAACATAAATTTGTCGTCATGGAGTTAAAAACCAGTGTAGTAGAGTGCTTTTTGCTGCTTGTTGCCACGGCGGTGGGCTACGAGGGCAACCCGTTACTCACCGGTCACCGCTGTGTGTCTCCTGCAGCGGGCACTGGGAAAAAGAGTGCCAAGTCTAAAGAGGAACTGGTTCAGGAAAAGAAGAAAGAGTTAGAAAAGAGGCTACAGGACGTGAGCGGACAACTGAACAACAACAAGAAACCACCCAAAAAAGGTACCTGTGTGGTAATGTGCAGATGTGAGCAGACAGGTGACCAAACTGGGTTAGCTAGATCTAGGAGGGTAGGATGAGAAAACAGAGATAAGGATAGGCTTTTTGCTTCACTAATTTGACTAACTTGATCGAAGGGCCTCTGTCAGACCTTCATATGTAATGCTACTCACACAATGAAAAGGGTTTACAGGGCTCAACGACAAGGATGGACCACTGGACCCAGTTTTGGACCAATTGATGGGACTCTCTCTTGCCCTGTTGGGTCAGCCCTATATTTTGCTTTTTCTTCTTTAAAAATTTGCTAGCAAATTCAGCTTGTCAACTTTAACATGTTAGCTAGATTAAATCTCTTGTTTAAATTTTAATAATATTTAATGGTCTATGACTTTTAATAGTCTTGGTAGATTCAGTAATAATGTATTTAAATATTATAGTTGTCTTACTGTATGATTATAATAACTGTCTATATGATGTTTATTATAAGTTTGCAGTCAGTAATTTATTTATTGGTTGATTTATATATATATATATATATATATATATATATATATATATATATATATATATATATATATATATATATATATATATATATATATATATATATATATATATATATATATATATACTTTTATTCAGCAAGAATGCATTATATAAATGATCCAAAGTAACAAAGATTTTAAAGGGATAGTTCACTCCAAAATGAACATGCTGTCATTAATTACTCATCCTCGTGTCGTTCCAAACCCGTAAGACCTTCGTTCATCTTCGGAACACAAATTAAGATATTTTTGATGAAATCTGAGAGCTCTCTGACCCTCAATAGACAGCAATGCAACTGCAATGTTCCCAGTCCCAGAAACGTAACAAGGACATCGGTAAAACAGTAGGAGACTTCTTTCATAAAGATTTTTTAAAAATCTTACTGACTGTAAACTTTGTAACAGTAGTGTATATAGGTATTTTGTTCAATTAAAAATGTAAAATTAGAATTTAAAAGTTCTACGGATAAATATTAAATTATTAATTTAATATTTATTTTAATTAAAATGTCAAGGTTTTTTGTGTAGGAGTGAAAGTATTGACATAAGGATTCTAAATCTGGGCCCGTATTCACAAAACATGGCTAAAAGTAGCTCATAACTCGCCGATTTAGGTTTTAGATTTTAGATTATAAAAATAATGGGCGTGTCAATCCTAAATTTTTGCTCTAAGAATATTTCACAAAGCGTTTTAGCGCTAAAACTAGCTCCTAAATCTGTGAAACGTTAGGAGTAGTGAAGAGGAGTCCTAAGTCACTATAAGACCAAGCCACAAACTATCTTAAAATGGCTGTTGCCGGCAATCTGCCTCTGAACATAAACATTTTCGAAACATTTGATGAAAATAACCTTTTAAAAAGGTATCACCTTTGATTTTGGAGGTTACCCCAACTCCAAATTTTCCTTTGATTATATCCTTGTTTTCATTAACAAATTGGACAAAACGTAACAGCTGTTCTTGCATCCAGTTTGTTTGTTTTGTTTTTTGTTTTTTTTACGTTTGCATGTATTACTATCAGCCAAGATTATTCTACTCCATTAATTAAAAGGCTGTTTATATGCATATCTGTTAATTGTTTTTGAGAAGCGGGCATGTAAGAGGCTGACAATGAGCTGAACATATACTTGTTTAATTAGTGACATTATCCTTCATTTTAAAATATTTATTTCAATGTGGCAATTACATTTGTTTTTATTTTTAAACCTTTATTTGAATACGGCAACATAATATTGCGCTCTACAATATTTCTATGAATAAATCTCTGACAGAGACTATCGGCCAATCACTGTGTGCATAGATAGTAAGCATGCTGACATCATCCATAGCAACAAGGTCAACCCCGCCCCCTTACTCTGAGCTTAAAGGGATAGTTCACCCAAAAATGAAAATTCTGTTATCATTTACTCACCCTCAGGTAGGTCCAAACCTGTATGAACGTGTTTGTTCTGCTGAACACAAAGGAAGATATTCTGAAGAATGTGGGAAACCGAGCAGTTCTGGGGCACCATTGACTTCCATAGTAGGAAAAAAATAAATAAAAATACTATGGAAGTCAATGGTGCCCCAGAACTGCTCGGTTTCCCACATTCTTCAGAATATCTTCCTTTGTGTTCAGCAGAACAAACACGTTCATACAGGTTTGGACCTACCTGAGGGTGAGTAAATGATAACAGAATTTTCATTTTTGGGTGAACTATCCCTTTAAGACTTCTCTCTATTCCTTAGTAAAAGTTTGTCTCAGCAGCTTTGTGAATAGGTTTTTAGGGAAAACTCTTAGCTAAAAACTTTTACTGCTATTTAAATGGTCAAATAATAGTTTTGTGAATACGGGCCCAGAACTACTGGTAGAAGAAAAAAAAAAATCCTTGCTGTTGAGCCCTGCTTTGGACAAAGCATAACATTTGGTTAAACCTGCTAGAGAGGCTAATAACTGATGAAAGTGGTTGTGTATGTGCTGTAACTAACTGACTTCACTTGATATCAGCTGCTTTGGTGGGCACATAATATATTCTGTCCTTTCGAGATCAGTTCTTTGCTTTCTTTGTGCATGTCTCTGCTTTATCGTAATACACAGGTGTAGGTGTGGGTAAAGCCCTTTAAGAAAACAATATAGGGACAAAGGTCTTAACGGAAATGAGTTGCATAAAGTATGTACATTCAGTGTTTGTTTTCCTCACACATATTGAACCTTGCGATCACTTCTCTTCCCTGTTCCCAGCAGAGAAGGCGGGGTCAGCGCAGGGGGGCGGGCCATCTCGGCTGAGTGGCAGCAGCAGTTCTTCAGATTCGGGCAGCAGCAGCTCCAGCGGCTCCAGCTCCGAGAGCAGTGACTCAGACTGAACTCCAATTGGCGCGTCACATACTTCAACCTCCTCTATTTTCTAACGAGTAGTGTGTGTTGTCATGATAGTATCTCTCTGAAGGCCCATTTTATAAAGAGCTAGACGCACTGCAGATGGCAGAGGATATTTTAAAATAGTTTGTAGGATGCTCTTGGCTCAGACAAAGAGGAGAGTTGGAATAGTTCAAGCAGTTTTAAGGTTCTCGCTGGCCCTCAAAGGGAAACGCCTGGTATCACCAGAGGAAAAAAAAGACAAAAAAAAAAAAGATATTTTTTTGAAAATATGTCAGTTGTGGAGGTGAAACGGTTTTGTGTGTCCGTTGTTTTTTTCTTCTTCTTCTTTTTTAGGTTGCTGCTCGTTAGATCCATACGGAAAACATGCATTAGTGGAAAAACTGACAAATGCCTGGCTGCATTTTACTGATCGAGTAGCTACACACAGTCTGAAGGAACAAACAATGAATTATCGGCTCTCTCACTCTGGTGTGGTTCTGTCATGTTGGCATGACTTTTCAGCTCATTCCACATTTCTTTTGCTGACTATGATAATACTCGTCATTGTTACCATTTTTAAGAGAATCTATTTATTTTTTTTAATCCACAAAGGCACAAAGTTATGCGTGTTTTCAACAGAAATGTTTCCAGTTGACCAGTTGAAATGTACGAAATTTGGCTCAACGTAACTCACTCGTACTCTAGATCGCATCTGGGAACTATCAGTATCATTATTAAACCGTTTTCAGAGGCTTCGCAATCATTTTTGGCTATTTCAACACTGTAAATTTTCTCTTCCGGTGCTGTCAGCTCAGTATTTGATGTAGAATTATGTCTGATTTTTTTTTTTTGTTCGTTTTTAATCTATATCATACGCTCATTTCTTTTTTTTTTTTTTTTTTTTTACTATTAATTTGTAGGCGCCCTGAGTATCTCATTTCCTACTTTCTATCTGATATGCCTCATCTTTACTAAGTCCACTCATAGGACAATCAAAGTGATTTAAGTTCAGTATATATGAGATGGGGGTATATTTTTCAAAAATGATGGCAAAAATACATTCACAAGTTTAAAAATGCCCATAAGGCTGCAGATTGGAATGAATCAGCCTCTGTGTAACTCCTCCACGGGATAAACCAAGTGAATACTAGCTCTCTTGGACAAATAGCCACTTAGAAGAGAGCTCCGTTAAGAAAAGACAAAATTGGACGGTTCTCTTTGACAAGATTTCAAGCAGCTGTGCTAGATGTCATTTCAGAAGGATATGTGTTTGACAATAGTTCTTTTTAGTTGAAAGTATTACAACTAATGTATGTTGTCAATTTTAATAACTTTATTTTACTTTAGTTTTTCTCAAATGGTGTATTGAATGCTTTCAATGGTACCTAGACACTTCTTGCCATGTATCCAGAATAGTTTGGAAATGGACCATGACTGATAATCTTTATAAAAAACCTGAATGTATTAGAGATTATTTTTTCATTTTCTTCTTGTGGCTGCAGTAATGCCACTCATTCACTGGGTTTGTAGCATTGGCAAGGTTTTATTTTTTATTTAACAGCCTTGAATTCAACTCTGAACCCCTCAAAATCATTGGATGTGCTCTTGTTGCCTTAAGTTTAGTTGGCACATTAAAATAAAGTCAGATTGGTCCGGTATAACTGATCAAGTTGAAGCCAATGTGTATAGTTTTGTTTTTTTAAATCATGAAAACACATCAAAAAATCGTGATGTAAAGTGACTTCATTGGTTTTCTTCTTATATGTAGGATGCTTTTAATTATGGTTTGATTTTATTCATTATACCACTGTATTGCATTACATGTTCCTTGTGGCTATAACCCACCTTGTCTCTAAGATGATTTCTGTTACAGCTCCTCTTCCTCAATTCCTCCAGCAGAGCCCAGTAAATAAAACTGAGCTTCATGATGCAGACAGAGATATAAAGATACATAGGATATATAATTACAGATATAAATGTATATTCACTACTTATTCGTCAACTCTGTCTTGGGTCTAAGTATTTTAGTTCTTTTTTTATGAGAGAGAGAGAGAGAACATTTGTGTATTGCATGCCAATTTACAGTATATTTCTTAAACTTTTTGAGCAGTTTATAACATGTAAATGTCATTCTTTCAAGTAAAATTTTAAAATTGGTAGCGCTGCATATGTTAAGTTCAGCAAGTTGACAAGTATGTTTTGGCACAGACTTACATGGTAATAATATCTGATGTATAAGCTAATCTGAGATTTGGACACTGAGCCCCTCGTTTTTCATAAATAAATCACAAAAACCCATAGGAGTGTCTTTTTACTATCTAGATATATTTATTTGAGTGCACTTAATGTTTTATATATATTTCTTTCCATTTAGAAGACATTAAAATGCAAGAATAAAATGAAAAATACTGTCTGAGCGGTGTAACAAGGTCAAGCTGTCAAAATGTACCAACTTAAATTTGTAAATCTCATTTAAATCTTGATTTAGCAAACATTTTTACATTTTTGGAGGCATCAAAGCTCCATAAAAGGAAACATGAAAAACATACATAATACTTAAAGGGCATTATTAAAATTGCTGTGTCACATATAAATCATAATACATATAAATATGTTAGTGGACAACATTTTAAGTGAGAAAACTTATATTTGAGTAATTCACATTACGAAATTGTGGATGTTTCTATATTAAATGAAACAAAGTAACAGTATTTTTTCCCCCACTGTAATGTAAACGAGATATATTTTAAGTGAGGAATACATATTCGATATCTCGTTTATTTACACTGTGCCACTCATATAATACAGTGCCTTTGGGTCTTTAGTAATAAAAATGTTTCTTTTGCAACGAAATAAATGATATTGCTACCAGAGATAACATTGTTTAACTTGAAAAGAGTATATGGAATTTGTTAAATTGGGGCATCCAACGATATAAATTTTGTGTTCGCTTTTAATCTGGGTTAAAATTTAGATTTTCAATTGGTTAAATTGA
Source organism: Acrossocheilus fasciatus (assembly GCA_036784905.1). Lineage (NCBI taxonomy): Eukaryota > Metazoa > Chordata > Actinopteri > Cypriniformes > Cyprinidae > Acrossocheilus > Acrossocheilus fasciatus. The sequence goes on from CM071942.1 coordinate 22,610,805, forward strand.
GTTTTGGTATTCGTTGTCTCTAACTATAAGAAACAAGTAATGTTCCTCCAACGATACTGCTGTTGCATTGTATTTAATGTTAAAAATAGCGTTAAGTTACTTTATATAAAGAAGCTCAGTGTAAACATGAGCACCCGACTGTCTCGAGTTATGATATGTGGACAGATCACAAATACTTTAAACTTGACAGTAACACTCAAATGTGTTGTGAATTATCAGTCACAGCAAGAATACCGGGATCACATAACAGCACAAATCCGGGACTGTCCAGTGCTATCGGAGTCTTTCAGTCTAGTTTTGTCCCGTATCACAACCTCCTGGTTGCCGTACTGGCTGTACCAGGAGCTCTGGCTGCGGCTCAGGTAGTTGGTGGGAGGCGCCCTCTCCAGCTCCAGCTGCTGCTGCTGCCAGATCAGCAGCGAGGTGTCCTTGAAGCGCAGCCGCGCGAAGCCCTCCGACAGCGCCTTCTCGGCCAAAGGACAGCGCTCCGTCATTGCGAGCAACGATGAAGGCCGGGCAGACGGCTTGCTAGATCTCTCATGACGGAGGACATCTCAGGCGTCGTCTCGGCTTTGATCACGCCGTTAGAAAAATGTCTCGAGGCAGCAGGTCTGATGAAGGGAGAACAGCGACTTCAAACGCTTGTCTTCACCAGTTGTGCGAAAGCAAAACGAGGCTTCAATGATGCTAATCCTCTCTGCATTTTGCTGGCTTTGTTTAATGCATTTAGCAAAGAACGACCCACTGATAGTTGAAATATCGAAATAAAGTAGTTTTATGAGAACCTGGCCTTCTGTTGCATTCAGATTTGATCAACCGTTCATGGTTTCCTCGTGTGGTAATTCAAGAAAAAACAGCAGCTTATTAAAACAACGCCAGCGGCTGCCTGTGGCAACAACGTCCGCTTGAATAAGAGTCCGACTGCAACCATGAGACGTTTAATGGTTCCGAGTGCAACTTCATTTGCATAGTACAACATTTTTTTCCCTTTCTATATTATAGTAAAGCGTTTAACAAAACGAGATTCCCAATACTTCAAATAATGAGTTATTGAAATAGCGCAGAATCATTTATAAGACAACTTAATCAGACATAGAAATAAGTTTTTATTTCAAAGCAGTGAGCAAGCTAAAAAATAATAATAATAATTAATCCAAGTCTTCATCATCTGACATAAAACGTTAGATAATAAGCCTTTTGTGTAGGTGGCAATATGAGCGTGCCTGCTCCACCATTGAATCGAGAAAATATGAAGTAATGCAGCAATTAATAAAGATTAACTGTAAAGATCATACAAGTACTGAAAGGTTTCAGTGAATGGTGGATCTTTCGAGGATTTTGTACTCATTTCTTCTTAGGGACAGGATCAACAGGCAACCCAATATCCTTTCCTCGCAACTTAAGGCCTAAAAATGAAAAAAAAAAAATTTAAACAATGAGGAAAAACAAAAAGGAATTAAATTCCTTTGAATTAAAATAATGTTGAATTAAAAAATGAATTAAAATAATGTTTGTTCTGCTCAAAAGGAATGCAGTACTTTTTATTTATTTATTTATTTTTTTTATTATTTATAAATACACCAAATTAATACTAGTTATTTTAACAACTGTTTAAAATGATCTATTTCAGTTTAAAGTTTGGGGTCAGTAAGATTGTTTGTTGTTTTTTTGAATAATTAAAAAATAAACGTTTTAATTCCTCAAATAAACGTTGTCCTTTTGAACATTCTATTCATCAAAAAAAATCAGTTTCTACAAAAATATTAAGCAGCACAACTGGTTTCAACATTGACAATGAGAAATGTTTCATGAGCAGCAAATCAGCATATTAAAGTGTTTTCTGAAGGATATTGTGACACTGAAGACTGGAACAACGGCTGCTGAAAACGGTTTTGCCAGCACAGGAATAAATGACATTTTAAAATATTAAAATACAAAAGAAAACATTTGAAACCAAAATAATACTTAATTTCACTGTATTTGTCACGCAGCCCTAAGGAGTATAAGAGACTCATGTTAAAAAAAAAAAAAAAAAAAATCATCTTACTGACCCCACTGATTTTATTCTATGAATCTATGGTGAAAATAAATCTATGGTGAATCCATAAAGAGATCACTACAGGCCAAACATCAAAATCAACTTTATCTTGGGATTCCCATTATCAGAAACTTGATTGCAGAATATATTTGAAGTGACACTTAGGCCTACAAATAGGGCATTTCTACAATGACCCTCCCTGGTATTAAAAATATGAGACACAGTCAATGAGATAGTGAAGCATGGTTCAGCAAAATCAAAATCCTACCAATGGCTCGCTCAATCTTCCCCATGACTTGGTTATTGGGAATGGCCTTCCCAGATTCATACTCCGCAATGATTTGTGGCTTCTCATTGATTTTCTGCAAGAAACACATGATTATATTTAAATAACTAGACATGAGCGGTGGAATTAGAGATGAATCATACAGTAAATCTGTAAAATACTCACAGTTGCCAGATCTTTCTGGGTGAGGCCTTTATTCTGCCGGCCCTGCTGGATCACCTTCCCTACTTCCAGAGGCACTCTCTGATGGCTGAGCTCCTCTGTCTCTCTGTCCAGCTTGGCTGTGTTCTTGGTCACAACATGCTGTTTGTTTTGTCCAGCAGCCCCTTCGAAAAAGATATGATTCGTTTAATTCCAGTTGGAAAATACATGGAATATATACGAAAAGGTTTTAAATGTTCTTACATTTCTTCGAGGTTTCGACGGATTCCCCTTTCCTCTGAGCAGAAATTATAGCCTGAAACAAAAGTACTGTTTGTGTTATGTAAAGCGAAACTCCGTGAACATCCGTGAACTGCTTTTATTAGGCTTCCACGACGTTTCGTACCCGGACTAATTCGACGATAATATTTCTGCTGTATTTATTCCCAAATCGATATTTTAAACGTTGACGAATTAAAGCCATTTTGCGCATTATTCGAGGCGAAACATTTGAAATCTGGTCACAGCAGCAATGTGTTTGTCAGCAAACTATGAAACGTTAGCAGATGGCGGTGAAATACCTGCTTCGACTTTGACTGTGCAGCCGATCCCTTCTTCCTCAAAACAGTCACGGTATCCCAGTCACTCTCTGCCATATTTTCGATAATTATTTGCAGAAGTGTTTGATTTTTAGACAACAACGGGGCGTTCAACTTGTCTGGCACGTCCCTGCTCTTTATGCTCGTGAACTAAACCGGATATACGTCACGGTATAAAGCGCATGTCAACAAGCCCCTGTAACGTGTATTAACCTGTATCTTGTTGTGTGTATGTGTGCTTTTTTATTTTAATTTTTTTTAAATAAATAAATAAAAAGATGAAAAAGCAATTGTGAAAGCAAATTGTGTTTTATTCTGTCTTAAGTTCAGTTGTTCAATAAACTGCGTTATGAATTGTCAAAGCTTTTAATTTGCCCTCCATGGCATCTGACGCAACAACATAATGGAATGACACGTTTTGTTTTTTTTATACAAATTATACTTAAATTATATGAAAACAAAATATATATATTTATTTATTTGTTTGTTTGTTTGTTTGTCTGTTTGTTTGAGAATGGACCAAAGAGCATATTTTGCTTAAATGGATCTATCTTTATTAAAGGTCAGTGGTCATAACAAATGGTCAAAAAGTTTTATTTATTTATTTATTTATTTTTATCAGTAAAGTTTTTTATGCTCTTAAATCTCTTTCTTTTCAGGTAACAATATGTTCTTTGTTTCATGCTTAGTCAATAAATATATCTTTAGAATGTAGGGATTCAATTACATTTGTAAATTAGTTGGTTTGGGCAAACGTTACATTTAGATAATGGTCCAATATATTTAATAATAATTATATTAATGCTTGTCGATTAATATGCAGAGTTTACACTTAATGTAGGCTAATCTTCAGTCAGAGGGTTTGATTTTGGTATTTCCTTTTACTCCTATTTATTTAGTTAATTGCTTATTCGTTCTTTCATTCATTTATTCATCAGTTTTTCATCATGTGTTAAGGTTGTGTAACTGTTCTTAAAGAACAATAGTATTTTTGTTTGACCGAATTTGACTTTAATGCCTTTAAGAATTTTGCTCAATCTGCAATGGAATTTTGCTCAAAGAAACTATAAAATGACCAGGATCTTCATGTGGTTTTTCAATAGTGTATGAAGTTGATTAAACAAAAATCAACTTTATGTCAATAGTGAAGTCTTTACATGTGTGTATGTAGGTCACAAGAGCATTGCTGGGTTTCTAATAGTCGGTAGCATGAACATGGACTCAGAGACTGACCCCTGCTGGTATTTATAGACTGCTGAGTCAGGGTCAGGAACTGGCAGATCACTGCTATAAGCAAAAGAGGGTGGGGAGACTGACATCGACAGCTGCTGAGATATTAAGCAACCATCTCAATAAAAGCTCTCTTCTGTTGCACATTTATATAAACATTCAGTAATTTTATCACATCCACTTTCAGTAAAGTAATGATTTTCTTCATCTCTCTGTCTCTCATTTTCCATCTGCAGATCATAAAAGCTTTTGAGATAATCTTGAGATTTTCTTGAGATTGTTTAATGTTATAGTGTAAAAAGTTGTCATCATGTTCCATAAAATGTATTTTATTCATATCGCATCCATTGTAAGTATTTATCTCTGCATTTTTAGGCATGAAGAATCCAAACACACACACACTTGCATACATACATATTCACAGTATGTTTTAAGTTGACACAAAATTAATCAATTCTTTTCATAAAAGACATACAACTTGTTTGATTTATGTATCTTTTTTTTTCTTCCCATTTCTTCTTACAATAATCATGTATAAAATTCATTGAAGGGATTCATTTATTTCCAGAAGGCCCATACCATACATCACACTTCTGTGGAAATCATACAAAATGGCACATCTGGGGCTTGCAGCGATTGGAATTAAACAACATACAATTATATAAACAACATTGCAATTTTTGGTAATAGTGAAAAATGTGCTTGAAATGTTCAGTTTGAATGCTTAAGTAGTTATATTCATATAAATGTGATGCAGTCAGAGTATCATGAAAAGTCAGTTCAATCGTATTTAAACTCCAGATACCCAAAAAATCCAAAATAATCTGTGGTGGTTTCATTTACAACTTTTTCTCAAATGCATTGTAAATAGTCTGAAAATTATATACAATTCCAAGAAAATAGAAATCTGAAATGACTCATTATGCTGCTTGATATAGTCCCTGAGCAAATGTTTCGCTCACTTACTGTGATCAATAAAATCCATCAGCCGGTTGATATAAATATCACATACTGATTTGGCCTTCATCAATGTTAGCGATGAAAAATACTTGCATCAACATCCTTTCTTTTAAAGTGAAAGGAAAAACTGTGCACCTGATGCTTTTCCAAAGCGTTTCTCCAAACTTTATATTGCTTTGGCAGAAATGGAACAAGAAATGGTCAGATCAAGCTTACGGATGTTTGCTGCTTAGGTTAATGTTTTAGAAAAGTACACGTTTCTATCATTCGCTTTTTAGAACAGATGTAGGGCACTTAACCTGAACTGGAAAAAAAAAAAAAAAAAAAAAACATACAGCAACTTTTGAAATCCTTCAAAAGACACGTACTGATCAGTAGAGGGGGCTCCAGTTGAATGTTCCTATGGATATTAGAGTCTGGCAAGTGTTGGAAGACAGCCACACCATCTCCACTAAACTGTAATGAAGGAATCCAAAGGCAAAGCCGCATCCGACATCTGTCAGATGGTGGCGACCCAGCAACACACGGGACATGCCAACTAGGACTGCCCATAACACAAGCAAAATACGCAGGGGAACTGCAAGCACCAAGTGTGCCAACAGGAATTTAGATACCATGACTGCTCGGCTTGCATGGGCTGCCGGGAAAGAATAGATGTCCATGGCCAGGTAGTCGAGGAAACTGGGCGCCATTTCCCATGGCCCTTTGCGCTTCACCAACTTCTGCATGCCTGCTATAGTCATCACATCCAGTAAGAGAGCTGTAAAGCAATGACATTTACATTTACGTTATTAAAGCAATAGCAAACTCACAAGAATGTTTATGGCTGTCATTTGGCGACAAGTCATCAAACCTGTCATGATGATTCAATCTTACAAATAAAGATGCTTCAAAAGGTTCTTGAAGTGATGCCATAGAAGAACCATTTTTGGTTCCACAAAGAACCATTCAGTCAAAGGAACCATCTCTTCCTTACCTTTTTATAATCTGAAGAACCTTCTTTCACCACAAAGAACCTTTTGTGAAACAGAAAGGTTCTTCAGATGTTAAAGGTTCTTTATGGAACCATTTAGACAAAAAGGTTCTTCTATGGCATCGTGGAGCACCTTTATTTTTAAGAGTGTATACAGCTATAACAAGCTCTTGCAAGTGTTATATTGCTTTTAAATAACAAATAAGTAGAAATAGGCTATCAAGGAATGTTCCAAAGTCCCTCTACTTTCTTATGTCACAGATTCATATTTGTTGTTGCTAATTCAAAAGCTGTGTCCAATGTATCTCTATTACTAATTTGAAAACATCACATTAGAACTAACGAAATGACTTGAGCTGTTTGTGACAAGAAAAAATCAGAGCCACTTTAAAAACGTAGAGGTGTGGTGACAGTGACATTTTTTTGCAAAACTTTATATGCAATGAATAGCTTACATAAAGTCACTTTAAAACCAAGATGCTTTCTGCAGATCAATGTGGCAAATTCAAGAAAACTTAAAACCGTGGCAAAATCTGCATGAGGAAATCTTTCGCTCTCATTTGAAATTCCTGATCACATGGATTCATATTGAAATGAATGGATTTAGCTCATGAAAAATTGCCTGTGGTGCACTGTGGAGGAGACAAATGTACCTTTTTTGCGGATGTCAATGGAGGACAGACTAGTATGGTGAATAAATTGTTTTTGAGAGGAAAAATCTTAGCCTATCTCTTAATAAATATATTTGCCATTAAACATTTGTTTAAACATTGATTAATCCAGTTTTAGGCTTTACAAAAAAGAAATTTAAAAAATTGAAGATTATAAGAGAAATCACAGCCAGATTCAGCGTATGACGCATGGATTTCTATGGGATCTGCAAACAGCGATTTACTGAATGCTCAATGATATCCAGGCTATGATGTGATTGGTTATCAAAGCACATAATCTAAGCTTACCTTTAAGCTTTCTCTGTGGTAGAGCTCAAGAGGTTGGTATCATCCCATAATAATAGGAACATCTCTGGCAAGACTGATACTTCAAGGTTTATATTTGACACATGCGCAGAGCACAAGACTGCACTAGTAAGTGTAATCAAGCTTAGAAAATTGTGATCACCAAAGAGACTGCTATAAAATAAAGATGCACAACACAAAACTTACTCAATCAGAGAAATGGATTAAACCAACGGAACACTTTTACATTACAATTATGAGCTTTTTGGAGCTTCAAAGTTTTGGTCACCATTTGCTTGCATTATGGACCTACCATGCTGAAATATTTTACTTCAGCAAAAATAAAGTCATGCATCTGGGATGGCATGAGGGTGAGTAAATAATGAGAGAATAATAATTTTGGGGTTTCAGTTTCAATTCAGTTGCGTTAAAAGAAAATGAAATTAAAGGAGCAATGAAAATAATAAATTCTAGAGTAGCTTTTCATGTTTGAGTGTAATGAAGTATTCACATGTCTGTCAGTCAGAACACATATCCTTGTATTCCCTCATCCACTGACCTACAAACCCAATAGCATCCTCATAAGCTGCAAAAAAAACCTGCAATTTCAAATTCATCAAAATCATCTGTGATTTTCCTAATCACCATTGCAGTTTTACTCAGTCGTTCTCATATTTTCATTCTCAATGATGTAGCCTACATGATTGATTTGAATGTAATTTTAATCAAATAATTCATATGTACAGTGGGACAATAAAATCTACATTGCATTTAAATCCAAGCCCACCTTTCAGATAGAGCTGTTCAAATACAAATAAAGTCAGCATTGCACTGAAATGATCCTGAATTTATTCATTCACATTGTCCTAAAAATGATCCTAAAGTCAGCATATAAAACGAGTAATATACTCTCTCTTTACACACTCGGTCTATGGTGGTTTACATTTCTCAGTCAGTGTGTGACCAAAATAGTGATGTTTATATAGCCACACACATTTTCAGAATAACATTCGGACGTTCACTCCTCACCAGAAATGCGCTAAAACTCACCTAGCAGCAAATTGACCAAAACCTCTTGACCGGCCAACGTGTTGCTTCTCGTGAGACACAAAATTGTGCCGAAGATCCACGGGATGCCATGGCCAGTGAGCGCGAGGAGCTTGACCATGGAGCGCACGCTTCCCCACGACGATGTGCTGTGCGCGCACACACCGAGCCGTTTAGACATGCAGATATCTATAGCCAGAAGAGAGTTCATAGCGATGCCTTTGAATGAGGGGTTTAGCTGCATGCAGTCTTCTTCTGGTAATTCCTTCTTTTCCTTATTGTTCTCGGGCGGCTCGTTCTGCGCGTTTGCGCCCTGCTGGTTTTGACTTTGCTGGTGTCTCTGCGACGGCCTCCGTGCAGTGCCGCGAGCTTCAGCGCTACCGCTCTTCAGAGGCTGATTCAGAGACATAAACTCGGGTCTGTTCAGCACATTGCTTCGCTCCCTCGCCCTGGATCGAGTCTGGTTCGCAGGCATTTTGATTTTCTACGGACCTTCCAGCCTAAATGTGTTTTACTGTCCTGTTCTTCACACAGAGAGACAGTGAACGGTCTACCATGTCCATTCCCAGATCATGTCTTGCTCTGTTCTAAGTGTTGCGACTTCTATTCCAGTTATACTAAAAATAGACATTCCAGCCGCCTGGATACATGAGACGCATCCACATGCTGCCGAAAATCTAGATAAACAAATGGCACTCAGCTAAGATAATCACCTGGTCCTTGCTTAAATAAATAAATAGACTAAATGATTGTATTTATCTGTCTGGGTATTTTTTTTCCTTTCTTTTTTTTTTTTTTTTTTTTTTTTTTTTTTTTGCATTGCACTGCACTGCATAGCTGCAACGAGTCTGCGCTATAACATTATTCGCTTTAAAAATATATATAAATAAATAAAATAGCCTATTTATTTATTCATTCATTTAAAAAAAGTGTAAGCTGGAAAAAAAAAAAAACATGTTACAATAAATGGTAAATATATTTATTTAACTTTAAATTACTATTTCACTCGGGCAAGTGCCTTAACTGTGCCTGAACTATATTATCAGCATATAAAAATTACATTTTCAAAAAAGGCCATTTTTGAGAACGTTAAAAGCATTTAAAACAAATATTCCAAAAAACTCTACTCCATGTAGGCTATATCTCACCCCATTTATTTGCCGTTTTATTGTTGCTTTCTTGAGTGTTTTCGGAGAAGAGCGTCTAGAAAATTGTAAACATGAAAGCTTATTTGCAAAGCTATACTGAATTTAATAGTTCACTTTAATAGTAGCCTACAATATCTAGGCATATACAGCTTTATAAATAACAGTCATCCACTGCAGTCTTTTATGCTTCTCAAAAAAATGGTTCCTCATCTGTTTCATTTGCAACAAACAAACAAACAAACAAACAAACAAAAAAAGCTCTGTCTCTGACTCAAAACTACATTACCCAGGATGCAAAACGTCGCCAAGAAGGGAAGTCTAATTCTAAGCCGCTTGGATAAAAAAAGACCAACAGCTGAAGTATTGTATTACACCAGAGGAACCTGACTAGCCTATAATAGGACTAGGGCGACACAAAGTAACCCGACTGGTCACGCTCTTTATATCTCTCAGATATGACGCGGAAATTAAGAGCACCGACATTTGATTTGACATTACAAATTTTGGTCTCAAGTTATGCCAGAAGACACAGCGTGGAGTTCGACCTGTAACGGGACTGTGGATTGAAACTTCAAGTAATGTTGCTTGTTCTTCCTGTCATCCTGAAGGACCTTTTGAATTATGAAGCGACTCAATGGCATAAGACTTTTGACTGGAGCGCAGCCTAACAGGTCGTAATGCCGCACTATTGGACGGTACCTGTCAGGTGCTACTTATTAGATATTTCTGCTTTTAAATCAAAGGCACGTATGAGCTGACATATATTTTAACCAGCCAACACGATATAGCTATTTATTCATTTTAATTTTAATTTATTATAATAGCTATAAGATTGAATATGTAAGGTTTATATTGTTATTTTAGCTTGACTGAAGGAAGGGAAAGACCTGGGATTTATTAATGCTGTATTAAGAGATTAAGACATGTGAAATTATTCATTATGCTGACATGCCAGGAATCATGTCATAGCGCTGTGACCACAGACTTGGGCCCTTTTTCTCTCATCATGAATGTTACTGCTTCATCTGGATACTGATGGGTGTTTGTGCTGCCAGTCTAAAGAGGCTCCACCATGGGATGTGTACAGAGTGTAAAACTCAAGCCAAGTTTTCATGAGAACATCACAGTCCTGGAACTGCAAGCCTCCATTGATCCCAGTCCGACTGTTATCGATGAGTCATCTAATGTGGTTCTGCGATACCGTACGCCTTACTTCAGGGCATCAGCTCAGGTGCAGGTGCCACCCATGCTTTGCAAAGAGATCTGGACCGTCGGCTGGATCCAGGCTTGCAATCAAATGGATTTCTTCAATATATATGGGAATGAAGGAGTGTAAGTGTGTTCACTGTACGAAAAGATACACCTAGCTACTAAATACTTTATTGATTTGGGCCCTGGGAATCTAGAGGCTGATATTCAGATTACCTAAAAACACTTTTAAAAATAAAGGTTTATTATTCACATCTATGGTTCCAGGAAGAACATTTAGCATCCATGGAACTTTTCTACTGCACAAAAGTTTCTATATAGTGAAAAGTGTTCTTTACATTATTATAATATTCTTCACAAGAATGACAGAAAGCTTCTTTGTGGAGCCCAAAATGGTCCTGCATTTCTACAACCTTTATTTTTAAGTGAACCCATAAATGGCACACATTATGGGTCTCTAAAGATTTGCACCCAACAATATTCATTGGTAAAATATGTTATTTAATGTATTGTTTGGATGGTTACTCTTAACTGTTATTTAAGAAATAACTTTATAAATAATAACCACTCATTCTCAGGTGAAAAGGTGCACTTTAAAAATCAAAATGAAAATGATAATAAAGTTGCACCTATAAGCTGCAAAATTATTTTGTCTAAAAGTAATAACAATGTTATTATTAATAAGAATTTATTATGCATATTATGATGCTTATTAAGCAGAAATAAAACAAAAACACAGTTCTGCATATCCGTATCAGAAACTACCATCATTTGGTTTACAGGGCAGTAAAATACCATTTAAATATTGTTAAAATTAACTGAACAAACTCTTTTTTTTTTCTGTGTAGGTGGCATGATGCTGCTGAGGAAATATGTAAAACGATTTTTCAGGATGTTAGTGATGTTTATAGTGCAATTTCCTGAGATTGTTTCCTCAAAAGCAGCAAAGCTGAACACACCCCTAGCAGGACAAAAGGCTTGTCCTTTACCAGCGTCAGTCCTAAGAAAACTAGCTGAGCCTACCAAAATTATTCACAACATTAATTCTCTAGGAAATTATGGGGTTGTTAATTAAGAAGATCTTAAGAACTTTCTTGATTTGAAACTTAAACAAACAAATGCTCTTCACTGTTTTACTGTTAAAGGCTAGTTTACCCAAAAATGAATTTACTTACTCTCAGTCCATTCAAGACGTGAATGAGTTTGTTTCTTCATCAGAACAGATTTGGAGAAATTTAGCGTTATGTCACTTGCTCTCCAATGGATCCTCTGCAGTGAATGGGTGCCGTCAGAACACAGCTGATAAAAGCATCAATGGAGACAGTAATATTATAGATAGAGGTCTCAACGGAACAGTCTGAATTAAAAACTTGTCTGATTGATGGACTGGAGTTATGAATGACTTGTGGATTATTGTAATGTTTCTATCAGCTGTTTGGACTCTCATTCTGATGGCACCCATTCACTGCAGAGTAAGTATTTAGGGAACATCGCTGATGCAAGAGTGTAACTCACTTCATTATAAGAACAACATCTGAGAAAGAAGTTTCATCTTCCCTCTTTAGATCCAGCTGGGAGCTCCCAGAGCTGAAATGTGGGCAGATCCGGGCCATAAGTGATTCAGATGGTGTGAATTACCCCTGGTACGGCTGCACCACTGAGATGTACACAATAGTGGGTCCCACTAAGAAGAGCACCAAACTCACCGTCAGCATGAATGACAACTTCTGCCCAAGTGTGACGTGGAGTGTCCCAGTGGGCACCACCAGCAGTCCCCCTCTCCTGAGCTCCATCCAAAGGGACCAGCACTTCACCACATGGCTAGTGGCCATGAACGAAACCACAGCTGAGATGGTGCTACTCCGAACCGTCCGCTGGAGGGTGCAGCTCTGCATTAAAGTGGATCCACTGAAGCCTCTGGGTCAAAGAGCCACAGTTGTGGAGCCACTGATCCAGGAACAACCTCAAGTCCTAGTTAAAAATGAACCTATCCCAATAAACGCCTTGCTTAAGCCTAATGCCAATGATGCCCAGGTTCTAATGTGGCGGCCTAGAAATGGGGAGCCCATTGTGGTCATACCCCCAAAATACTGATCCCATGAAGGATATTTACTTCCAATTTGAATTGAAATGATTCAGTAATGCTCGGTTAAATGAAGAATGGCATGGAGTGAGTGAGAATAATAGTCAACAGGATTACTGATTTAACATTTTAAAGGAACAAATGAATTATTTGTGTATTTAGGCTGTTTGAAAGGATAGTCCACCTAAAAATGAAAATTCTCTCATCATTTTCTCAACCTCAAGTTATTCCAAACCTGTATGACATTTCTTTTGTGCATACAAAAGAAGATATTTTGAAAAAGGCTGGTAACCATGCAGTGAAACCATTTGGTTACCAACATGCTTCAACAACTTTTGCTTTCCATATAAGAAAGACAATGCATACAGGTTCGGAACAACATGAGGAACATCATTTTTGGGTGGACTGTCCCTTTAAGGGCACACATTTATCATATTGTGTATTGTTTTGTTTTTAAATATTTTTAATATTTGTAATTTGTAAGACAAAACTGTGTGTGGCCTTTGCATACTTGGCCATGGACTGAAATGTGGCCTTATGAAACCTACTATAAACAAGACTGAAATCGTTCGTTCACACAGTATGAGTTGATCATTATATGTATAGTGGAGGTATATTTATTGTTAGTCTGACGTGGCCAATGTTTTATAAACAAATGTTGCCTTTTATTTTGTGCAATTACAGGAAACACATTTGCAAACGTAATTTGTGTCCGTGGCATCTTACAGGATGTTCTGTGAACTAGAACTGTGAATAATTTAGTTGTCTTCTCATGTTTTAAGAGGCAGCTTTTACTTCATCTCATTTTTAGACTGGGAGAACCTTAAGGAAACTCTACAATAAAATCAGTGTGTAACAATAAATATACTTTACTGTGTTTTTTGAGTTTTATTATCACAACTTTGAAAATCAAAGCTTAACTAAAAAGCAGACAGATATACTGACTTTGTCAGTTTAAATAAGATCTAAAATGATCATACAAGTAAAATTTGCTTTAAAACAGCATTTGAACTTCGTAGCCCTGATTTATTTGATAACTATGACCAATAATTGTATCAGAATCACACAAACTTTGTTCTTTGTTTGAGAGCATCCTCTCAACAGGGACCATATGACCTGATTCTAAAATACTCCAAGTTGTCCTATTTTGTACTCTTATGAATTCATTTAAATCTCAAAAGTCTTGTATCTACAGAGACTCTGTGGGCATCCTTATTTGTCACATTGTTTAGTAATATTACTGTAAATATAAATGAATCAGTGACTAGAAAAAATCTGACTGTGTTTAATTTAGAATAGGTGGGGTGATTTTGTATTTTATATTTAATTTCAACTTCCAACAAGAACATCCCCCAAGATTTATAGGCATTTGTAAAGATAACTTCTTACAGGAACAACAGAAGAGACCGTGCATTTGTGTATATAGTAGTCAACATTTGAAGTGGATCAAAAAAAATGTATCAAAGTTGTTCTAACACAAGAACGCATTTTGGTTTTAGGTTTTAAGACAACTTTTTCTTGAAAGGTTTTGATCTGCTTCAAATGTTGACTGGTGTATATACCTGTAAGTAATCAAGTTTTCATTTTGATATAAATATCCGAATGAACTTGCTGCTTTTAAAATTAACAGTACATTTTCTGACAATAGCAGTGGGACTTTCAGCTGGGTCCAAAAGTCTAAAACCACTGGTGAAAATGATTTTTAATAAATTGAATTACAATTAATGAAAAATTATGATACAAGCATGTTTTGCTTTAATAACAGTAGCACTGGAGTTGCATGAACTCCATAAATATGTGTAAATTCTGAGGTTCAAAATTTACAATCTTCTTCTTTATTCATTCATTCATTCATTCATTATACATATTTTTAAATCCTAAAACAGGTTTAAATTTGATCTTTTTTTTTTTTTTTGGACTCCACTGTTCTCCAAACATCTGTTTGGATTAGTATTTTTGTGGATTGTTGATTGCTGTTTTTGTATTATATTAAATATCTACAGCAATTAATTTATCAATCTATAAATAAATAAATGCATACATACATACAGTATGTATGTTTCTTAAATGTTTTAACTGCTAAAGAGAGAAGATGCTTCAAATAAGAAAGCTCATGATATAGAGCTGTATGAGAAGTGTGTTTAAATGCTTAAATGACCCACTGAATTATACATGAGTTTAGTGATTCTTCGTGCTCTTGCACTGTGACTGCCCCTCCCTCCACATCTCATACTTTCTATTGTTATGAGGCCCACAAACACACACACACACGCGCGCACACACACACACACACACACACACACACACACCTGGAGAAAACACTGGAGATCACTCTGGTGAGCAGGTAGTCCAAATGACATTTTCCGACCACTTAGCTTTACAAATGATTCCTGAATGGAAAAAGCAATATATGAGCTATGAGGTAAGTTTGGGTTCTTGTTCCTGGATACATTCTTTATGTTTTAAACTTTCATGTTTTATAGACTGTAATAGTTGTGTTCGTAACTTAACATGATTACTTAACCAAATAAAGGACAGTAATATGTTGTTTTTCAGACCCTGAAATCTCTGTTAAACAAGGAAGATAGGCTTAACCTCATTTGTTACGGTAAGAGCATAAACACGTCGGGTCGTTTTCACTGCTGAATTCTAGTTATATGAGAGTATTCCACTATTAAAATAATGTATCATAGTCATTTGCATATATGCAAGATTTTTGCACTGTTAAAAGAAGTTAAAAAATGAGTTAAAAAAGAAATGCTGCCAAGACATATTTATGACTGTCATATACAGCAGTATAATCTCATAAATTATTCCCTTTGAAATTAAATGCATGATAGATTTCGACTTTCTATGGCAGGTATCCTCACAATATCAAAGGTGAAGCAGGTCAAATGAATCATTAATAACTTTGCAAAGCTGAATGCTTAATAAGGGAAAGGATTGAGATGTGAATGGCTGTATGCAGGGAGTAAGTGAATAACATTATGACTAAATTTTCATTCATCCATCATCAGTAATAATGAAACACTTTATAGGAAACAGTCAAGGGTCTATGACAAAAGAGTTCTTCAAAAGCTGTGAGGAAGAGCTGAACAAGGTGAACCTCTTCTTTTCAGGTAGACAACACTAAAGTACTGTGTGCAGATCATTTACAATACATATGGATACATATTCACACTATTACTTATTTCTATTTTATAGAGAAGCTATCAGAAGCTCACAAAAGATTGGCAACATTTGGGATTGTAGCCCAGGAAGTTTCTGGATCCAGAGTTCAAGAAGATAACTGTGTCATCAGTGTTTTACCACCTACCAAAAGAAAAAGAACCAGTCTAAAACAAATCAAAATGGCAGTTGGCGAACTATACCTGAGCTTGGCCTTTCTGCAAAAATACCAGGTGCTCTTTTAAAATCTTGAAAATCCATATTTATAGACATATAAACCTCTATAAATTTACTATTTATATATTACAGTTACCAAGTACAATATTTTCTTTAAGAACTGAAATTGTGCTGGAACTTTTTTCTAGGAATTTAACCACAAGTGTTTCTGCAAGATCACCACAATGTACGATTCAAAGTTTGGTTGTGAACATGGCCTAAAATGGAGAAATGAGAGGCTTGACACATCTCTGCTCAACACGGCCAGAGGCCAATGTGAACATCTCATGTCTAAACTGGAGGTGAGTATGTAGCACCGCAACTGTTCCTTTAGTTCACTTTATTCATCACAAGACATCCAGCTCCTGGATAAAACATTGAATGTGATTCTACAGACGTTCATGATTCAGCTGGAAGGGGGTGACAAATTGAGAGCGATGAAGAGACTTGAGGTCCCACCAATGGACAAAACACCGGTAAGAGCAAAAAGCCTCACCTGTGAAATGAAACTATTGGCTCTCAATCAGCAAGTATAGTAAATCATGTTAAACAGACTAATGGCCCGGTTTACTAAACAGGGCAAATTAGCGTGAGACCGCAATGCCATAAAAGCCATAAAAGTTCTGAGGGTGATCTACAGACAATGTGCAAATGAAAGAACTTGTGTCAGTGCCATAAGCAAGCCGGAGGGGGTCTGGCCTAGCCGCCTGAGTCCCTGTGACCCCCACAACCGTAGCAAGCAGAGCCGATGATAATCAGGTCTGAGTAATCTCCATGACAACACAGTTAAGACGTTCTTTTCTGGGTGTTAAATATTGGCACAAATACCAGTAAACTGACTCCTGGAAAACCTTCATAAATCACCTTGCATGATTCATTTAAATACTCTCGTCCCATAAATGCTGCATCTGAAAAGGAAACTCCTACAAATGCATATCCAATAAGGTCAGCTGCAAAAATAAATCTGTCCATGCCTTTTCATCATTAATATTTCACTGAGTGTCCTTACTAAATCCTGACAGCAGGTTTTTAATGCCAAAAGGGTGTTTGCATGGGCACAAGCTGTTAGTAAATCTGCCCCAACGCACTTTCTTTTTTTTTTTTTTTTGAAAAGCAGACATTAAAAATAAAATAATTAGCTTTAAAGGCCATACTATTGCTTAAACAAAAAAATATATATATTTTTTTGTTTTTTGTTGTACTGTAACACTCACACACATCAAATACGCTACAGTAAAACAAAATGTAAAATCTAAATCTAAAATCAAATGCAAGATTTTTTGTTGTTAAATGACATAATTTTGTTTATTTAATTATTATTTAACATGTTTTACATACTTGTGCTGTCCTGATGTCATCCATTTGCCTTTATATTGCTTTCCCATGCTTTTTAAAATTTAAGCTTAATACTAGTTAATGGAGAATTCATTTACAGAGGTATGGAATAATCTACATCCTCCATCGTGAAGTTAAAGTCATTTTTGACCAGAGAAGCCAGTTTAGTCAGAATTTCATATAGAAAGATAAATTTATTCAAGACATAACTTTTGCATTACACATTAGTCTTTTTTCTTCTGTAAAAAGAAAGTCGGAGTGTGGATAATGTTTCGGATTGGCTTTGCTTGCGGCCTCATCATGGGTTTACTTACCGCTATAGCTTTCAGAGGTTAGTAAAGTCTTTCATTTCCCCCATTTCTCCCTAGACAATCGTAAACAAACTATAACAATAGCATATAATATCTGATATTCTATTAGATAGATCTCTATTCCCTCTATCTATTTGTTAGTTGTTATGTTCTAAGTAGGTAACATATCCAATTGTCTTGAAAGTGTTAAATGAAACAGACCTGGAGCTCCTGAAGCCTCAGCTGCAGCTTTACAAGGGAAGTTTCCTGCTGATTGAATTTCTGTTCCTGATTGGACTGAACCTGTACTGCTTTGATATATCAGCAATAAATCACACACTCATCTTTGGACTGGATCCCAGAGATCACCTCTCATACTACCATATTTTCGAGGTGAGTTATAGTGAAATCACGTATTAGAGCCTGTTTAGTAATATTGTGATTGCTGTGCTGAGGTCTCATATGTTTGCCTGTGTAACGCAGATGGCCGGGAGTTTGACTGTGTGCTGGTGCATCAGTGTACTGGCTAGCCTTCATCCTTCTGTGTTGTCAGTCCCACAGCAGCTCCACCCACTACTTTTTCACAGCTTCCTACTATTTCTGCTACTGAACCCTTTCTCCATATTTCACACCCAGGCTCGTCGCTGGCTCATAGTCACAATGGTAAGACATGGCAAAGATAGGATCTGACTTGTTTTTTATATTATGTTAGTCTGTGTATTAGTATAGTGGGAACTATTTAGTGGCTCTCTCTGCAGGTTACATTGACAAGCCTAGAACAAAAAGGCACCCAAACTGTCACTAGGGCAGTACCCTTTCAAAAGGTACTAATATGTACACTTTAGGTTTTAATATACTTTTTAAAATACTAATATGCACCTTTAAGGTACTAATATGTAAATAAAAAATGTAAATTTTGTACCTCTGTACCGCTTTGTACCTTTTACTGATAATGTACATAGCCACAGATCTCTTTACCAGTGAGTCACTGAATTATTCGCTCAACTGATTTGCTGATTCATTTAGAAACTGTCCTACACTGTAAAAAAAAAAAAAAAAAAAAAAAAAAGTTGAGCCAACTTAAAATTTTAAGGCAACCAGCTTGAGCAGATTTTTGAGTTTTCTCAACTTGTCGTTTTAAGTTTATACAACAAAAATGTGAGAATCTCCCACAAAAATAAGTTGAGCAAACTCAAAAATCTGCTGAAGCTGGTTGCCTTAAAATTTTAAGTTGGCTCAACTGTTTTTTTGTTTTGTTTTGTTTTTTACAGCGTAATGCCCACACTTGTATTCTTTGTACATGACCACTTGTGTACTTACTTGACATTTCTCTTGTATTTGGCCCAATTGTTCAAATGGGTGTGAAGGACGCAAGTGCGCATACAACTTTTAATTACCGATGGGACAGACTTCCATACATAGTGATATAAAATTGCAAGTAAAAATCTTTTATGTACACATATTAACATTTAATACTTCGCAGTTTAAAATAAACTAAATGTCTGTTCAGTTGTCCCTATGTAACAGACAACACAATTTAATCATGCTCCTTCTATGGTAATTAAGTTATAATAAGCAGTTGCAAGCATTTTACAAAATAAACATAGGCCTAATCATCTCTGGGTCAGTAAAATGTGCAACACTTCACATTTTTCTACAAAATTATATGTAATGTCTAAATAATTTAACTAACACTGTAAGGTTTTCCTCAACATTGAGCAATTTTGGGACACATTATTTCCTGAACATGATGAACGATGAGATGTACCTATCCTCATTGAATCATTCATTCAACTGATTCATTCAAAAACACGGATTTATTCTTGAACAAAGCACTGCTACTGTGTTTTGTGCAAATACACCCTATGATTTATTCTCTTTTGATTTCATTTGGACACTTTTTGTTGGCAGAGCAAAATCAGACAAAAGATCTTCAATACTGCATCTAGAATCTAACTTTCCTAAAATATGAATATTTTCATTTCATACCTTGTTTATTAATATTCTTATGTAAAAGCAATATCACACTTGCAAGCGTTCTGCTGGTCTGAATATGAGCAGGGCTGTGATTATTAACAGTGGCGGTGACTATCACTGCTGTGTTGAATCCTGCTTACATTCGTGTGATATTTTTTAAATGAAGCATATATTTTTAAATACATATACAGTATTTGTATAAATATAAAATATATTTCAGAATGTTGTGAGTACAAACAGTTCTGTTTTACAGTTTCTTTTACTCCTCCTCTATAGCCAACCTTGGGAGACACGTTAATGTTCATGTTGAAAACTTTTCTGTATTAATAACCAGAGTATATATATATATATATATATATATATATATATATTATCACCTAGAGCCTTGCTGTCTTTGCTGTGCAAAGTTTTACCAATAGTACACATTTTACCAGCAGTGCTCTCAAGAGAATGCATCATCATATGCAGCATCCTCGTTTATGAGTTAAAATGTCTATATTACAGAGTAAGGTCTTGGCAGCCCCTTTTCAGCCTGTGGGCTTTGCAGAATGCTGGCTAGCTGATCAATTCAACAGCCTTAGCCCTCTGTTCCTTGGCTTGAGGGATCTGCTGTGCTTCTATACATATCAGATCAACTGGAGAGATATGTGGTCTGACAGCCCTCTATCAGGTAACCATCTAATTGCTACTGTATTTGTGCCTCCATTATTTTTATATTATATTATATTATATTATATACTGAAAATGGGACACAGATCAAAGTAAAATTAAGTTTTTGGACAGAATTACTTTTGGACAGAAGTTTGTAGAACTATATGTTTCAAGAAACCTGTTTATATTCCGTTTTAGTAGAGATTTTCTTCTGTTTGTTACAGTGAGTCTGGACTGTGGACTTTTTAGTATGCCTGTAACCTGTCTGATCCAGTGCTTTCCACCGTGGCTAAGATTTGCACAATGCCTGAGGTGTTTCTGGGACACTGGCCACACGCTACATCTCCTGAATGCAGGAAAATACTTCACTGTGTTTCTTATGGTCACTTTCGCCAGCCTCTACAACATGGCCAGAGGTACACACCAAATAAATGGTATAAATAAATATTTTCAGCAAATGTCTTCTGTATGAATCTATGAACTGGCAAATTTAACACAGCATTTAGTGACAGGAAATTCTGAGATTGTAGATAAAGTAGCTGTTTGAGCACAACATTTTAAGCGTTATTAAGCACTTACTGTAATCTGTGATCTACACTGATTGTTTTGGTTGTTTAGGAAGACAAACAAAAGCATAAAATGACTGATTGCACCTTTAACTTACGAGAATATGTTCTCATATTTCAAACAAATAACTATTCTAAGCATATCTAGAAGTTTAATGGTTGATGCAAGGCAAATTGAAGTGTGATAATGCTCTGTCTTACAGTGTGTGTGTGTGTGTGTGTGTGTGTGTGTGTGTGTGTGTGTGTGTGTGTGTGTGTGTGTGTGTGTGTGTGTGTGTCTGTGTGTGATAGAGCGATCTGCTCTGCTTGTGGAAGGGAGGATATACCTGTATATATGGGCCATGGTTACCTGTACAGGTGTTCTAGTTACAGTGAGCTGGGATTTAAGGATGGACTGGGGATTACTTCAGGGAAATGGCCTGCTAAAAGACGAGTTGGTGTTCTCCCAACAGGTAAAAGTTAGTATACGCTTGTAACACTGTGTTTTAATAGTTTTTATTAACAGTTTTGTTTGTTTTATCTGGAGATTGTCTTTGTTAACATTATATATAATATATATTATATATAAAAGGAATGGTTCACCCCAAACTTTTGGTCTTATCTTCACACAAAGCTATAATATATTAGGGGCATGAAGACATATTTGGAGTTTTGCTATTTAGGCTAGTTTTTGATTGGCCAATGGGCTGGTTTTGTTACACAGATCTGGCAACTCTGTTGACAATAACTATTGAGTTTCATAATATTTAAAAGTGACCAGGATATCATTTAAAAATACTTATTTTTTCCAAGAAGAGTTAGAGTTATGATGGTTAGTAAAATGTACATTTTACACACTTTGAGTGAACTGTTCCTGTGCACATACCCATAATGTCTGTGTGACCCACATGGTACAGAAATTGGCTATTAGTTCTCAAAAGTTAAAATTTATTCATGCAGCAGGCAATATCAGCACACAAACTGTTAAAAAAGCTAGAACAAAAAGGCACCCAAACTGTCACTAGGGCAGTACCCTTTCAAAAGGTACTAATATGTACACTTTAGGTTTTAATATACGTTTTAAAATACTAATATGCACCTTTAAGGTACTAATATGTAAATAAAAAAATGTAAATTGTGTACCTCTGTACCGCTTTGTACCTTTTACTGATAATGTACATAGCCACAAATCTCTTTACCAGTGAGTCACTGAATTATTCGCTCAACTAATTTGCTGATTCATTTAGAAACTGTCCTACACTGTAAAAAAAAAAAAAAAAGAAAAGTTGAGCCAACTTAAAATTTTAAGGCAGAATTTTCAGATCCAGCATATAGGTATTATTCAGTCAAACTGACCATACATGACAAATCACAGCTCAAAAGTCACAATTTATTGTTTGTGATTTAGTCTGTGGTCACATTTAAAATTGGCATCTCATGAAGTTTCAGGCTGAAAAGTTGGCATTAAATGAATCACTAGGGGTTAAACTGACCTGCTGCAACAGCTCTGGAATTTTTAATATTGAGAGATGTGCTCTTTCAGTGGTACTACTATGCAGCCATGCTGGCGGATGTGCTGTTGCGGGTCTCCTGGGCTATAAATATCCTCCTGGCTCAGATGAACGATTCAGCTGCAGCTGCCACAGCAAGTGCCCTGCTGGCACCACTGGAAGTCCTCAGGTTAGATTTCAGTCACATGCTCCAAGCAGCAAAACAGCAAGAATGTAAACTTGTAATCTGGGATGATCAGCACAATTACATTTAGCTATAATTTAATTTTAAAGTGGCTGCTGACTCGTAGGAGAAATATTCAAGATTACATTGTACCTTAAGAAATCCGTTTTTAAACTGTAAAAAAAAAAAAGATTTCTGGAAGCTATGAAAAAAGATTATTGGACTATATTTGACAAGAAAATACTGTTTCAGTCTGTCTATTTCAAATTGTCACATTTAATTCAATGTGTTGCTTTTTCATTGTAATTATTTGTGACCCTGGACCACAAAACTAGTCATAAGGGTCAATTATCTGAAAGCTGAATAAATAAGCTTTTCATTCATGTATGGTTTGTTCAGATAGGACAATATTTGGCTGAGATACAACTATTTGAAAATCTGGAATCTGAGGGTGCAAAAAAATCTAAATATTGAGAAAATCGCCTTTAAAGTTGTCCAAATGAAGTTCTTAGCAATGCATATTACTAATCAGAAAATATCTTCATGGAACATGATCTTTACTTAATATCCTAATGATTTTTGGTATAAAAGAAAAATCAATCATTTTGACCCATACAATGCATTTTTGGCTAGTGCTACAAATATACCCCAGCGACTTAAGACTGGTTTTGTGGTCCAGGGTCACATTTATGAAATTCGCTAGCAATTAGTAAAAATTGTTTTCGGTGTAGGAAACATATTTTTGGAGGTTATTTGACTATTTATCAGAATAATTATTATTTGGTGCATTCACTTCCTTAAACTTTTCTTTCCGTTCAACTAGACGTTTTATTTGGAATCTCTTTCGGCTGGAAAACGAGCAACTGAAAAACTGTGAAAAATGTTGTGCTGTTCGAGATTTCTGCAACATCTGGAGACATCTGGAAAAGGATCAGGATGTGCTATCTAAAGACCATGACAAAATCACCACATGTGCCACAATATGCTGTTTTTCTCGCCCAAAACGCAGGTTATTTTCTGGACAGCTGCTTAATCTGTTTCATCTCAGTAGTTTAAAAAAAAATTGTTTAATAATTCAAAGAACATAGTCAATGATATCTGAAAAATGAACAATGTTGTTCTTTTGCAGGGTAAAGGAGACAAAACTGCCTGTTGGGGGAACAGATGCAGAGATTCATCTATGCATTTAAGAAAGAAAATATGTCTGTATGACTTGAACAAAATTTAGTTTGAAATATTTGATCATTTAGGTAGGCAAATGAGCTGTTAGATAAGAAAATGATAATCCTATTAACAATGATAATGAATTCTGTAACTATCTCTGTTCATCTAGACCTTACTGAGACATTTCAAATGTATTGTATTTTCTGCATTAAAGTAAAATGCATTAAAGTAAAACTATGCTAATGTTTTGATGTTTCATCCACGATAAATCAGTTTCATTGTAATCAAGCAAAAGTCATTTTTAACCAACAATAATAGGCATAACCTAATTATCCCTCAAAATAATCCTTTCCTTTATTTCTCTTCCAAAAAACAATCATACAATCACGTTTCAAATGTCCAGACCAGCTGATATGCAAAAAAACAGGCAAGCATTTACTATACAGCAGCTTGAGAACAAGAGTAAGATTAAAAAGCTTGAGAGGGAAAACTGAGAGTCCAAGCTACTCTCTAGAGAACTGTTGTTCTCTGTTCAGCTTCCCTTACTGTACTGAACTCAGCAGTCCCACAGTCAGCTTTGTACATAGCAACCCCACTGTCCTGCTGGAGTCAAAGCAGTATAGTTGATTTCTGAAGCATGTAAGTCGTGTTATATTAAGGAGGGCCTTTGTCCTTCACTTGTTTTTGCCATGCAGAAGTCCATGATCCATTTGTTTCTGTAATTGGCAAGAGTATTTAGTCAGAAATGCCAGAGCTTATGCATCACATGCATTCATAAAAAACGCACTGCAGCTTGCCTTAATGTACTGGGCTTGAATATGTGCCGGTATTTAAGTATGCTAAGTGGCTTCTTTAAAGATCCTTACAATTTTTTAGACAGTCGTGCTCAGATGTTTGCATACCCCTTGGGGAATCAGTAAGACATTTAGTATTTTTTTTTTTTAAATTAGTAATTTTTTTTTAGTAATTTAGTATTGCCCTGAAGAAGCTGCATTACAGATATTTGTGTAAATTTCATAAGAAAAGAAAAGAAAAAAAAAAACTACACAAAAATCCTAATCAGACGTTTACATACCTTTGATTCTTAATATTGTGAGTTGCCTCAAGCATCACAGTTTTGCACGAGTCCCTCAATTGTCCAGAGCAGCAAAACTGGATATCAGCATTATATAGCCACTGTAGGGAAGAACTCAAATGTGCAGAGCATGCTGGGAAACCAAATAACTTACTGGACCTGGAGGCTTTGTCAAGAACAGCTTAACTGCTCAGGACCAAACAAAAACTCATGCTCAACTATCGCAAAAGAAAAGACCGTCACTGATGCTTGAGGAGGCAATATGTATTATTAAAATCCAAGGGTATGTAAACCTTTGAAAAGTATCAGATGTGTAAATTTAATTATTTTGTCTTGTGGAATAAATGTAAATATCTCTCAAACAGCTTCATAAGGTGAGTAATAAACTAAAATGCAATTGTTATGATCCCTTCTTATTTTTAAAAGAAACAAACATTTTGTAGATTCTTCAGGAGGTAGGTAAACTTGTAATCACAACTGTATTTAATGCAGACATTTTTCAGTCTATCCTGGAAAAAATTTTGTATGTCCAGTTCCCATGATCATGCAGCTTTAATGTAATGTTCAGTGGCATGGGAGACTGCCTTTACTGATAATGATCCTTTTTGGTGTGAGAAGCTGCAGACCAGTTTTTAATAGTATGAAGTGGAGGAAGTCACTGATCGTCTTTTAGTGGTCTCTGTCTGTTCTGTTCCTCTCTCTGTGATCTGGGGCTGCTGGTTGCACGCTCTTTTTCCCCTTTCTTGCTGGCAGGGTTGAGGGCGAGCACACTGGCCGCTCTCTCGGGACTCTCTGGAAGCCTTTCAACTTCCTGCGGGTTGTCTGGCTCTTTGGCTCGGCTTGGCTCAGTCTTGGCTTCTTCACCTTTTTGGGACCTCTCTTCCATATTGAAGTGAGAGCCATTCCTCAGTGTCTCTCTACAGTCTCCATAGAGATGCTGCTCCAGAGTCAGATTTGACGCTGCCAGGTGTTTGAACTCAGACTCAAAGGGAAAGCCACTGCCTGGTTGGGTAGCTCCTTCCACCTGGCTCAGGACCGCAGTCCCCCTGTACACCTCGATCGCCTCTGGAAGCATGGACTTGATCTTGGGGAGCCAGCGCTTTCGAACTCTCCGGGCATTGGTGCACATGTCTGCAGCAATCACATTCATCTCACTTTCTTTGAAGTTAGGGGCAAAGTTCTGACAGTAGACTAATGATAAAACAGAGAGAGGAAAAAAAGGAATATTAATGCTTCAAGTCAACATTGAACCTATTGCACTTCTACATTGTAACATATTTCCAAATGAAAAAGGATTAAATGTTGGTAAGGTGAAAATGATTGGATCACGAAAAGTGGAAATTGCAGGAAAGGAAAGTTTTGATGAAAGATTTTGAAGACTTAAAAAAAAGCACACCAAGGAACAGGAACATATATTAAGTAGAGTCAGTTGTGCTTACTGTAACAGCATAGCAAAGGGTCACTCACGTTTGACTGTGTTGAGTATGCGGCTGTCCAGAGGTTTGCGATTTGGATCACAGTTGGAGGAACGTATTCCAGTCCCACAGCTGTCGGCCAGTGTGTTCCTGCAGTCAAAATACCATAGTCAACCACTGGAGGGCGCACACACAATATTTTTCCAAAACACCATGCGGTCCTTATAGTTACCAAACACAATATACTAAACATTTGAATGTGAGAAGATTGATTCCATCTCTGCTCGGCTATTTTTTACTGCAGAACCGAGTTCTTGGTATTTCAGACAGATACATATTACACTTGTTACACATCTGTAATGTTTTAGACCTGTCAAAAAAAGCAGCTAGAAGACGTCTCAGCAAGACTTTGTGTTTGACCCCAGCACAGAGGTGACAGTTCATCAGCTGCCCACGAGTCATGAAGACACCAGATCCTTCCACAGCACCAACAACAGAGAAACAAGGAGACCTTAGCTCTGAATCAGTGACTCAAATGACTCAGTCTGAACTGATAAATAATTCAGATGGACATGGAGTTTCAGACAGGCTGCTATTATTCAGGCCTCACCTGCAATCAGCTCCAGTCTCTCTCCAGGGTCGCCCTCTGTGTAGAGAGCAGGGTGGCAGCGGTAGCCGATCTGGCTGATGAGTCCGGCAGGCAGAGCCTCTCTGTCTCCTCCTAACAGCACACAGAAACGGTTCTCCAAGGACAGAGGCAGGGAGGACACCTCCATCTTCTCTTGCACTGGGAAGAGACAGAATAGATCACACTCACAGGGATAAATCCGTAGAGTTTTGAGCTGCAATGGAGCAAAAGAGAAGTCCTTTAAAAGACATTTACTGCCGTAGATCCCGGACGAGCCCCCAAAGATCTTCCCATTTGTCAGGCTCTCGTAAGAGTCGTCTTCAAAGTCCTCCTCCTCGTTTTGGTGTGAAGTTGGGCTGTCTGTGGTCGGGAGGCTAGAGGCACCGGGACTGGCATGATCTCGGGTCGAGTGCTCGTAAGCATGCATCACGGGTATGACCCCGTTTGCGCCTCCACTTGTGTAGAAAAGAGTGCCATTCCTTGAAGATCTGCCCCTAGGTCCCCTGTCCTCCTCAGAGTGCTTTAGCTCCCCGTTCTGAGCACACACCGGGGTCTCCAGCTTCTCTTCCTTGATCTTGCAGACAGTTGTGGGCTGGTCGCCTAGCAACAGGGAGGAGTTGTTGTTGTTTGGGCTCGGGGGATCGTCTGTGGCAGATGTCTGCGAGTCGCAGTATGGAGCACTGGCCTTGAACATGAGGTCCATTCCTCGCTCTACGATGTTCTGGATCTGAAGGTAGCCTGCGGTGTACATGACCATGAGCTGATCGCTGGCACTCACCGTCATCCGGCCCGTGTAGCAGAACGATAGAATCTGCTGGAAGCAGGACGGGGCCACAGATGAGGGCAGCTCAAAGAGCGTCTGGGCACTTCCGCTGAACAGGTCACGGAAGTAGAGGCTGCTGGCCGCCAAAACGGCGCGGTGGGCCTTGAAGGCCTGTCCGTTGACCATGATGGCCACATCGCAGTGCTGGCCCAGCAGCCGCTGTTCGTTAAGGCTGTCCAGAACAGTGCTGCCGAAGTTTGGAATCTCCATGTGCAAGAGCTGAGACATAATGCCCGTTTCAGATCTCTGGAGAAGACAGGATGTTCTCACCAGACATCTAAGACAGCAGAAAGTCAAAATGAAGGTGGACCGGCTTGATGAGGTAACAAACAGAAAATGACTAGATTCAAAAGTCACACAATGTTTATCTGGTGCAGACACAGCAGAAAAATGCGACAGAAATGCTGCACAGCAACTCCCTTGGTAAACAGCTCTCTTCACCCCAACATTACTAGAGTCTGCATGTTTGGCAACTCAGCATAAGCTTGCCTGGAGTATTCAAAAGAAGCTGAAAAGTGACCCACAAACCCACCCACCCGCCCACCCTCCCTCTCCACCCCGCCACTACCTGACCTCTATAGCAGAATCTTCCGAGATGAGAGAGAGAGAATGCAGCCAGGCTCCACACAGCAGCTCAGCATGAGGAAAGGTACCTTGAGAAGCAGGGAGATACGTCTCAATCCGTCCTCTTCCTCCCCGCACAGGACTGAGCTAGCGAGAGGGAAAGCAAGCGTCTGTGTGCAATCGATGCACCATCTACTGTATGTCACAGAAAGGGGGAGAGAGGCTATAGGCACAGACACAGAGACTAGGGAGAGAGGGGGAGGGAGTGAGACTGAAGGAAAGTCATTTAAGGACACAGAGTGAGAGAGAGAGAGAGAGAGAGAGAGAGAGGGAGAGAGAGAGATCGAGCGAGAGAGACAGAGAAAGAGAGAGAGCCTGATGCGGATAACTGCCCTGCAGAGAGTAAACGTGTTCATGTGCGATGGAGACAAAAGACAGGCAAGACAGAAAGAGAGAGAGGGAGCAATGGCTCACTTTTATTTGAGCGTCAACACACGAAGAAAAGAAAAGAACAAGTGCGTGCACTCCGCATGCACCAACCCGAACGCTTGCAGACACATAATCCATCAGAAGCCGTCTCTGCCATGATCGGCTGCATGCTCAGGATTATTTACATTAAGGGCAGACAAATGGTGTGTGCCAGGAGAGCAGCTCTGCATTGCAGTCCCTGTCACAGGCTGGCATGCTCAGTACAGAGTCTGCATACCCAATCAGATGTGCCAACACGGCATCAGACAGATACTCAACCGATAAGAGAAAGAAAAGAGAGAGACTCAGCCTCAAAGCTGCCCTGAATGTCAGATCAGTACATCAAACCGAGAAGCATTTTAAGGCGGCACGTATTAGACGGATGGCTGAAAGACTAGTGTGCAAGTAAGAGTTGAGTACAGAGCAGTGGGGCAGTAAAGCAGCGTCTCTCAGCAAAGTGGGGAAGAAGGCGCTATGCTTCTGTCTCTGAATCGCTGCCTTTTAATGCTGAGACGCCGACGGGCTACGGCGTGAGTCAGCGCTATTAGAGATGAACTGCCATGTTCCAGTCTTCTGTCTAATATCAACAGCAAAAAAAATTATAATAAATCAATAAGGTGCAGCAGACACACACCCTGCGAATGCTGCAAAACTTGATTCCAGCTGTCTGTCTGGTCTCTTTAAAAGCTGTGAAACTGTGTCAGGCCAGGAGAATAAAAAGCAAAACTTGACACATTAAGCTGTCGCTTGAAGAAAGTGCCCTTAAACTTTGTTTCCAGTGTGAAATGCACACCATCATTGAGGAAAATGTCCTCTTCCAGTGTGAAGAGATGAACACAGCAAGTTATTTTACATTTGGAAACACAAGTGCCTGTGCAGACATCTGTTAAGTTGACAGCTGGAGCTCTAGTAATAGACAGCGTTAGTATGGTCACATGTATGATGTCCCTGGGGAGAACAGACTGCAGTCAGAGCTGGTGGGGAAAGGGATACTCCATACTGCCTACTAGAGGGCAGACACAGACTTACAGCAATAGAAAACTTAAATGACCTCCCGGTGTGCTTAGACTTGAAATTGCAGTTGCACTGTGTTCTCGGGATGGTACATTCGACTGTTCTCCTCATAAAAGATCGTTTAAGAACCACTCTTCGGAAAACCCATCTCAAAAATGAAACATTTACATTATACCACAAGTAACAGTATATTATAGTGGTGCTATATAAAACTCAAGTACGTGTGTGTATCTGCATTGTTGGTAGATATGAACTAGAAAATGATGGGAAATACATATTTTTATTTGAAAGATAACTTAGTGTTCTTCATACAAAATGCAACAACTCCCCTGAAAGGGCAAACTGCATATATACAGAACAACCGCACCCAAAAATAGTCTTTAGATAAAAATATAATTCTTAAAGCACTGGAAATAATAATAATTAAATGCTATGCAATTTACAGCCGTTCATTTGGAGCAGCTTAGAAGGCCACCATTATGGGCACATACTGTCACAACACAGAAGCCGTAGTTTATTAAGAATGCTTTATAAATATTTAGCCTCAGGTCCACGTTAACACTGCTCCATTAGATAGTGAAATAAATATCACAAGCTGAACACATTACAAATCAGTTCACAAACCAAATGCTGATAATGATATTTAGAGTTTTACAATATCAACACATTTTAATTCTAAACTTTGAATCAAAATACTGCTGTAGTAATAACAATAAACATTCTGTGATCAGGAATCCTCGGAGTACACTGTAATAATGGTTTCCCTTAAGGTTCAACATGTATGGTGTGTCTTCTATGAGCTCTACAATAGAACGCATTTGTTTTTACAGTGACATGGACAAAAAAAAAAAAAAAAAAGTATAAAATTATTATTGAAATAAGTTCCAGTTCAAACGAGCCTTTGGAATCTACAGGG
The DNA here is from genome assembly GCA_036784905.1 of Acrossocheilus fasciatus. Taxonomy (NCBI): domain Eukaryota; kingdom Metazoa; phylum Chordata; class Actinopteri; order Cypriniformes; family Cyprinidae; genus Acrossocheilus; species Acrossocheilus fasciatus. The sequence goes on from CM071942.1 coordinate 22,641,398, forward strand.
GGAAAAAAACAACAACAGATTATCAATAAAGGTTTACTCACTAAATGTGTTCAGTATAACCAATTACCACAAAGTCTGAAAATGTGAGATTTTTATTTTTGGGAAGAGATTATTGTAGTCATTATAAATCCCTTACTGCTGAGTTGCATCCATACAACCAATTATGAAGCATTTTGACAAGATATAAAAAGTAAAAAAAAAAAAAAAAAAAAAAAAAAAAAATCAAAAAGAAAGAAATTAAGCTTAAAATGAACTGTAGCTCTTTTTGTGACTTCACATGCAGACAAAACTGAGGGTTCTTCCACGTCTGGTCATTGACAGGCAGCGTTTCGTGTCACTGGCTTCTCGGCTAGCGACCTTGAGCAACAGAATAAATCATATTCCCAAGTGTTTTTTGGACCATCAAACAGAATTATGGGGACAGAGTGACTTTCATAGAGAGCGATATATACCCTGTGAGAAACTTAGGATATATTATTTCAATAAAAATCTCTATAAATAATGTAGAATATTCATAAAAATATACTTTGACCAAGATTGTTACTTTTACTATAATAAAATAGCTTCTCCTGTTAAATCATCCTCTCTGTTTGTTTAGGGTTGAGAAATCCTCGCTAACAGGTGCATGTTCACAAAACTAGGCCTGATACACGAGTTAAACTTTCACAAGTTCTTCATTACAAAACACATCACAAAAACATCAACAACAACAAGAACAAAACAAAAGTAATTAAATAAATTAAAAGTCTCCTTCAACACTTGGCAGGGGTTTCATATATTACATTCACCCGATCTACAGTTTCCCGCTGCTATACGTAAGGCCGGTAGTTTCTGGTTTTCCATCTCTTTGAGCGAAAGCGGAAGAAGAAAAACATGAACATGAGGAAGACGCAGGATAGGGCATAGAGGAGCACGCAGAGACTCATGTCCACGCTGGAGAATCCCAGGCCCAGGAACGTCATCCCTGGCCGGGCTTCTATCTGGATGCCGGTGTGCTTCTCTCCCACACCATTGGTGTCACTCCTCTTCTGATGTTTAGGTGCGCTGTCAGGAGATGGCTTTAGGTTCTGGTTGAGGTGAAGGTTGCTGTTAGGTTTGGTTATGGTTATGGCTTTGGGTTTGTCGGGAGCAGGATGGCCTGGCTCTGGTTGGCTGTTGCTGGAGTATTTTGGGGAGATGTTTGAGGCACCGTAGTGTTGTCTGAGGAAAGCGAGCACCATCTGTTCGTTCCAGACATGAAGGCCTTCTTGCTCCTCATGGCATGTGGGACAGAGATCAGGAGTGGGCCATTGAGTCTTAGGAAACATGGGGTCCTCGCTCATTGAACCTGCATAACGAGTGCAATCAGCTATGAGGGTAACGTCTGCTAGCATGTTTATGAGAACTTTACATGTATAGTTTGGACATGAAAATGGCATTGTAGTTCTTGAATTTCTTCTAGCGTATTAATGAAGTCGTTCTTTCATTAGTTCGTCCTTTCTTTCAGTCCTAATTTTATTCTTTCTACCCTTCCATCCATCCTTCCCTCAGTCCTAATTTTATTCTTTCTACCCTTCCATCCATCCTTCCCTCCGGTCCCTTCTCTTCCTTCCTACCCCTTTTGCCTTTTCCTCCTTCACTTCTTGTTTCCTGCGCTTCTTGCTTTCCATTCCAGTCCTAATTCCATACTTTCTTTCCTTCCTACTTCCCAATATTTCTCTTTCTTTTTTCTTCTCCATCCTACTTTCTTTGTTACCACATTTACCTCTTCCTATCACCTTTGCATTCTATCCTTCATGTCTTTCCTCCTTTCTTGCTTCCTGTTCTTCAAATGCCCCCCACATCCTTTCTTACAGTTCTTTTTCCTTTTATTTCTAATTCATTTTTTCTTCCATTCCCTTTTCTTTCCCTCCCGTGCTCCCTCCTTACTTCCTGTCCTTTTATATGGCATCATGTTTTTAACCGTCTTTTAGTCCTAATTCTTTCGTTCATTCTTTCTACCCATCTATACTTCTTTCTCGTCTCCTTCCATTATTCCAGCCAGTTTTCCTTTTTCCCCTTTCTTCTTACACTACATTCAAAAAGTTTGGGGTTGGTAAGATTTCTCTATTGTTTTTGAAACAAGTCTCTTATGCTCATAAAGGCTTCATTTATTTCATTAACAACACAGTAAAAACAAGAATATTGTGAAATATTATTACAACTGTTTTCTCTTTGAATATTTGACATTATTATATTTATTCCTTTAATGGCAAAGCTGAATTTATCAGTAGTCATTACTCCAGTCTTTAGCATCACATGATTCAGCAGAAATCATTCTAATATGCTGATTTGCTCTAAAAACATTTCTTATTGTTCTCAACGTTGAAAACGATTGCACTGCTTAATATTTTTGTGGAAACAGTGAAACATTTTTTCAGTAGCATTTTTTCTTTAATGAATAGAAAATTCAAAAGAACGGAACTAATTTGAAATGACAATCTTTTGTAACATTCTAAATGGATTTAATGTTAACTGACGTCTTTGCTGAAGAAAAAAGAAAAAGACCTACTGACTCCAAACTTCGCTAATGTTTACCTAAATGTACATTTGTGCAGTAATTTTTCCGTCTTACCTGTCAGTCTTGCATTAACCTGGTTGTGTTTTCTCCATAGCCACAGAACCGCATCATCAACAGACTTGACCTGGTTCAGAGACTCCTGAGCCATTTCCTCAAAATGCTTCCCACACTCCTGGCAACCAAAGAAGGTCCCGATGTAGCGGCGCATGGTTTGAAGCACTGCCAAGGGATCATCCTCAAACCCTGAGAAGAAGAAGGTGGGTTTAAATGAACTGTAGCAATGACGAACAGGAACTAATAGAAAACATCTACCAAATGAATGCTCTGCTTGCTACAGACCAAACAGCAACATATGAAATTATTATATTACAGAATTATTTAGACTGAACGTTGCTAATCTACAATAAGGATAACAACAGATGAGATCATCTCAAACTTGTTTCAGAAGGGATTTCCCTGCTCATACCAGTGTTGGCTAGAGCATCGGGTCGGCTGGCAGCTTGCACAGTCAGAACGTGAAAGAGAGTCCAGAGGGAGCAGGGATATCCTCTTAGTGCCACACTACTACCCTGGCATCCAACCCACTGCACTTGCTCACTCAGGTACAGCCCTGAGATCTGAGAATAACACAAACAGAGCACCAGCATACTGATTTATGCTCCTGTCACATACACAAAAAAACAAATAAAAGCTTACATGTCATCAGGCAAAAGACTTTATGAGATGTATTATGCAATAAGTGGTTTAGTGGGTGACAGTCTTACCCTCATCTTGTTGTTAACTAAGTCCAGGATTGCATCGTAGGGGATCTTCTCCAAAGGTAAACTGACTAGCCATTCTAGCAATGTCTCGAGAAGTTTCACTACAGATTGACGACCTGGAAATAGCTACAACCAAATGGGCCAAGTAAGATATAACCTTGTAAATTTCAACGCTCTAATGAAAACAATTCTAGTGCGAGAAGACAGCTCAAGTGCAAAGAAAAAGTTGTGTTTGGGTTACAATGCTACCTTGGCGACAACTGTTACAAAGTCCTTGAAAGTTTTGAGTTCTTTTCCTTCTAAGGTCTTGTGGGTGGCAAGTTCAACCCTCAGTAGATAATGCAAGCCAGATTCCAGATCAGCCATGTAAACCTTAGACCTGAAGAAACATTGATATTGTTACCTCATCTTAAAGTTAAATTAACAGCAAGCAAAAATGGGTGTTCATCTTCTAAACTGCAGAAATGTGGACTACGTCACTTTATACAGGAAATGTACACTACTGTTCAAAAGCCTGGGGTTGGTAAGATATTTATTTATTTAATTACTATTATTACTATTTTTACATTTTATTTTAAGAAGACTTCACTCTTGTGCTCACCATGTCTGAATTGATCAAAAATACAGCAAAAAATAGTAACACTGTGAAATACTATTACAATTTCACTATTTAAAATGACTGTAATAACCTATTTTAATATATGTTAAAATGGAATTTATTCCTGTGATGGCAAACCTGTATTTTCAGCAGTCATTACTCCAGTCTTGAGTGTCACATGATCCTTCAGAAATCATGCTAATATGCTGCTCAATAAATGTTTCTTATTATTATTATCATCAAGTGTTGAAAACAGCTGCTGCTTAATAGTTTTTGGAAACCATGATACATTTGAAATAGAAATCCTTTGTCATTTTTTTTTACTTCCACTTTTGATCAATTTAATCTGTCCTTGCTGACTCCAAACTTTTGAACAGTAGTGTAAATATCAATAAAACTCACTTTTCAAACTCTTTCCACTCCACCTGGGTTCCCTGTCCATTGTTCCCAGGCTGAGGACGCTGCAGGGATGAGGTGGACTGTTTCCTGTGCACTCCAGGGAGGAGTTTTAGGAAGGAGGAGAAGAAAAAGCGTAGCCTCTTCTGACTGTTAACACAAACAAAAATGTATCAAATGCACATAACAGGACCTCCTTTTGATAGTCAGACTAAAATGAATTCAGAGGCCGTTAACGTACACATTCATGACAGTGTGCGTGCCGTTGGGATAGAAGAGGTACGCTGAGGGAACTGAACTTATCCCGAGTTTCTCCATTAGAAGTTTGTCTGAGCTCAGAGCTCTCTTCACTGCCAAACCCTCATATGGCATTAGGTCCAAAATTACCTAGTTAAAAAGACACAAAACATTAAATTAGAGCATTACAATTCTAGCTACATCACTAATTATGCCTGAAGGGGTCATTTAGATCATCTTCTCACCCACTTGTCATTTGAAACCTATGTGATTATCCTTTTTCCATGGAACACAAAAGGAGTTTGGTTTATTGGATTGTCTAAGCCAGTGATTCTCAACCTTTTTGACTCAAAGGCAACATTCAAAGACTATCCAATCTAAAACAAAATAAAAAAAAATGCTCAAAAATTTGACGTCAGTATCATTTTATTTATTATTTTGTTATTATAACAAAAAGATTTATTGAGAGCCACTGGTTTAAACTGCTTTCTTGTTCAGCAAAAAAGTGCTATAAATGTGTTATGTAGGTTTTAATAGGTTTATGTAAAGAACAGACACACGTTTCTGTGATATTCACTGAAAATTTTACTTTCTGCTAGTTCTGCTAGTGTGTATACTTTTTTAAAATAATATTTTTATAGGTTTACAGTGTCTATCTATGTTTATGTTATGGTAAAAAGCAGCCTGGACATTGAGCAAAAATTCTCTTTATTTGTGTTTTTGACTTCTTTTGTGTTCAATGGAAGAAAGTCATGCTAATTAGAAACAGTGGTGCACAGATCATGGAAACAGAGACCAATCACCATATTTATTTTTCAAGAAGTCTTTTGCCATCAATTATTATTTATTTTTTTTTTGCAGTTGCATTTTTTTCCCTCTAGCTGCACAGCGATTCAGCAGAATTACTATAGTTACCCTTGAATGGACACATTATAGTTAATTTAATATCAATAAAAGAAAATGGCATACATATCGAAAATTAAGGTATGTCTCATCTAAAGTGAATGCTTAGAACAACAAATTGTCCACCAGTGCTGCAATGCCATGCTTACAGCACTGAGACAAAACTCGGTGATTCAGCAGAGTTGAAGTGTATGTGTGAATTTGTACCTGCTTTATATATAAATGAACTGAAAATTGAGTGGCTAATAAAAATAACATTGACCAATAACAGTCAGGTCAATTTGGAAAGACATATGGGTGAATTATGACATCCGATCTTATACTGCTTTATGTCATACAAAACCAGATTAATTGACAACCACTTTTCATACCTCTCTTCCAATATAAGAGTCTTCATCCTCAACTATAACTGCAGTATAGAACTCCGTTTTCTTCCCCATTAAGGATAGAATCACCTCAGACCTGCAACAGATGACAAACTCAGACTGTCTCTAAACAGAAAACTCCATTTATGTCTAGGAATGAAGCCCTAAACAAACATTCCTAATTTCCCTCTGAAAGCCGGAGACAGAAAATGTTAATTATTAAAAATAGCTGGAATTGAACGTGTATGTGAAGGTGATTTAAAATGGGTAGTAATATTGTAGATTTGGGTACCTGGCAGGGCCAAGGGGAGGGCAGCCCACAGGCCAGTCATGTTTTGTGTGGTTTTGGAGGAAGTTCACCATCAACTGCCTCACTGTCTGAAGCTCTCTGTCAGCACCTATCAGTGCACAAATAAAACAAAATCAGAAATTCAAGTTAGTTCCACAATAATTACAATCACTGCAACAATAATAATTGACAAAGCTTCAATTCTAATCAGAGCTAAAATAATTAAACCTACCACGATATGTCTTCCCATACTCATTTGTGGTGTCATGTGCCTTAAAATACTGGAAAAAAAGAAGAAGAAATTATTCCCAAATTAAATCTCTAAAACGATAAAACAACATGTCATTTTTACAGCGTCTTAACCAAGCATGTTTCTGGCAACAAGAAATTTGATAAGGGTGTAATAATACATTTGTCTACTGTATAATTACACTGGTTTCAGGTTTACATGACCTCGATAAGACAAAAATAAGACGGAAACAGATAGAAAGAAGCACAGCAAAATAGAGCAGAAGGCAGGGGTCTCATTTTTTAAGTTAACTTGCCACAGTATAAACATTCATTAAATAGCATAGGAAACATGATGCATTTAATGCATGAATTCAAAGATGCAACATTTCTAAAAAGATTTATACTGTGCAAACATGTCAGCATGCTTATTAAATTTAAAAGGTAAATAAATAATCTAAATCCAAATAATCCAGTCAGCTTCTATAACTGGCTAGTCTGTTAATAGACAACTAGATGACTACTGTAAATCATCCTTAATATATATATATATATATATATATATATATACAGTGGTGTGAAAAAGTGTTGGCCCCCTTCCTGATTTTTAATTTTTTTGCATGTTTGTCACACTTTAATGTTTCAGATCATCAAACAAATTTAAATATTAATCAGAGATAACACAAGTAAACACAACATGCAGTTTTTAAATGACGTGTTTTTATTATGAAGGGAAAACAAAATCCAAACCCACATGGCCCTGTGTGAAAAAGTGCTTTCCCCCTAAACCTAATAACTGGTTGTGCCACCCTTTGCAGCAACAACTGCAATCAAGCGTTTGCGATAACTGGCAATGAGTCTTTCACATTGCTGTGGAGGAATTGCAGAATTGTTTTAATTCAGCCACATTGGAGGGTTTTCGAGCATGAATGGACTGTTTAAGGTCATGCCACAGCATCTCAATTGGATTTAAGTCCAGACTTTGATTTGGCCACTCCATTCAGAGGTGGACTTGCTGGTGTGTTTGGAATCATTGTCCTGCTGCAGAACCCAAGCGCACTTGAGCTTGACGTCACAAACTGATGGCCGGACATTCTCCTTCAGGATTTTCTGATAGAGTGCAGAATTCATGGTTTCATCAATTATGGCAAGTCATCCAGGTTCTGAAGCTGCAAAGCAGCCTCAGACCATCACACTACCACCACCATGTTTGACTGTTGATATGATGTTCTTTTTATGAAATGCTGTGTTGGTTTTACGCCAGATGTAACGAGACACACACCTTCCAAAAAGTTCAACTTTTGTCACATCAGTCCACAAAATATTTGCCCAAAAGTCTTGGGGATAATCAAGATATTTTTTGGCAAATGTGAGACAAGCCTTTGTGTTCTTTTGGTCAGCAATGGCTTTTGCCTTGGAACTCTCCCTTGGATGCTGTTTTTGCGCAGTCTCTTTCTTATTGTTGAATCATGAACACTGACCTTAATTGAGGCAAGTGAGGGCTGCAGATCTTTAGATGTTGTTCTGGGTTCTTTTATGACCTCCTGAATGAGTCGTCTTTGTGCTCTTGGAGTAATTTTGGTAGGCCGGCCACTCCTGGGAAGGTTCACCACCTTAGAAATGGCTTTATAACCCTTTCCAGACTGATACATGTAAACTATTTTGTTTCTCATCCGTTTATGAATTTCTTAAGATCGCGGAATGATGTGTTGCTCTTTAAACATGCTTCACTTTGTCAGACAGGTTCTATTTAAGTGATTTCTTGATTCAACAGGTCTGGCAGTAATCAGGCCTGGGTTTGGCTTGTGAAATTCAACTCAGCTTTCTAAAATAATGTGGTTAATCACAGTTCTGTCATAATTTAATAGGAGCGGGCAAGCACTTTTTCCACACGGGGCCATGTGGGTTTGGATTTTGTTTTCCCTTCATAATAAAAACTTCATTTAAAAACTGCATGTTGTGTTTACTTGTGTTATCTTTGATTAATATTTAAATTTGTTTAATGATCTGAAACATTAAAGTGTGACAAACATGCAAAAAAAAAAAATCAGGAAGGAGGCCAACACTTTTTCACACCACTGTGTATATATATATGAACATTTTTGATGTACAGCGTTGTAGAGCAGGAGTTTGAACTAATAAGATTTCTTATGGAAAAAACTAAACAAAAACATGCTTGGAGTACAAGTTCTGCATGATGTAGTCTATTTAAACGCCCCCATACTTAAAGATGCATGGGCCAAAAATGCCAATTATGAGTTTTTGTCTTATATTTTACATAGTTAAGCAATATCACACAAACGCTAGTGCTGTTTTTGTCGATTACCAGTGCGACTGAAAATGCAATGTTGATTTTATATTGACATTTTAGACACAACATTATCATTGTCTGTTTTTGCTAACAATAATGGTTCCAAACAAATCTACAGCTGAACTGTTGTGCATCTCCAGTAACTGGAGATGTTACTGAATGCATCTGTATTTTTAAACACCAATTCAATGACCAATTCATAAAGAATCTCTTTTTTCACTCCTGAATGAATCAGTTGTTTTAATGGACTGACTGAGTAAATAGCTCATTGACTCATTAAGATAAGCCAAAACTTAATGACAGTTTAAGTTTCATAATTAAAGTGTTATTTAATTTTTTTTAAAGGGCATCTAATGATTTTTTAATAATCGCACAACCCTTGTTAAGACTTACTGTATAAATTTAATCTGCTGAAAGAATAAAAAAGATCATTTGTACAAACATACCCTGAAGGTGGGGTAGAAGTGGATTCCAAACTCCTTACAGATGTCGAAGTTCTTCTCATGAGCACAATCCAGAACTCCTATCTGAATGGCCTGTGCCCAGTCTATGAGAGTAAAGAGACATCACACATTTCAAAAACAAAACAATATAAATCTAAAATTATAGAGAAATTCTGTCATCAAGTACCTTAAACCCATAAGACTTTTATTCATCATTTAACGACAAATGAAAATATTTTTAATAAAACCTGGAAGATTTTTGACTCTCTATATAAAGTCCATTCCACCAAAACGTCACTAAACTTCAATGCATATGAATCGAGTTATTTAAACCAAATCTTCACAGAATTACTTTATATGATAAACCGACTTAATTAAGGCTTTTATTCAAATATAAACATAGATCAACGCTCCATTCTTATGGATTACTTTTATAATCTCTTTCTGAACTTGTTGAAATCAAAGTTTTGACATAATGGACTTTTAATGCAGTGACATAAATTTCCCCAGTCATTAAAAATACGTTCATCAGTGTTTCAAAGATGAACAAATGTCTAATGGGTCTGGAACGACATAAGGGTGAGCAAATAATGACATAATTTTCATTTTTGGGTGAAATAACCCCAAATTAAATCAAGTGATGAAGTACCAAATTATGCCAATACTTGTTTTCTGTTTAATAATGCTCTTTTTAGACATTTCACAACAGCCCTAAAGTGAAGAGGACTTGTGCCCATTAATATTTCTTGATTTGTGTTGTAAAACTCAAGCTGACGTCCACACTGAATGTTTTATCCGTACTGGCACCCAGAGCAGATGCCAGATAGCCTAAGTGGAGAGGTAAAAGGACCTCTGGCAGGAAGCCTAAAATCATTTGATGCATTACATGGTTTGAGCTCTGACATCGGAAATGTAGATATTAAGTCTCTCACATAAACCTTTGTGAGACAAAATATAGTCGTACTGCCTCAAAGCATGATTTCATACATTGTATACAGCGTTTCCACAGCCAGGTGGTTTGTTTTTAACACAAACTCATAAACTGAACAGCTGTAAAATCTGTGTCAGAAAGATGAAGCAGATGGGGTGTGAAGAAGGCAGCTGATATAAAAATGTTTGGATGAGAGAGAAGAGGGACAGCCGGGGCACTTTAGCCCTCTATTCTTCTTCACCTGAGGGTGGGACTCTGTGGGTTTTGGGATGTGTGGGGGAATGCACAGCAGGGTTGCGTCCTCACAATAGGGCCATCTGACCCTCATTGTGAAGGTAACAGCTGGTAGGCGGCCACTCGCGAGCCACCCAGCCGACAGCTTGTGCCAACAAAGGCAGACTGAAAGCATTCAACACAGAAGACTTGTCCTCGCAACGTTAGTCATCCAAAGGCCATAATCACCCCTTCCTTCCCAGTCCAATAAAGAGGAAAAGCAAGGCATGGCATTCCAGAACATATATACTGTACCCTGTGATAAGATAGTGGCACATGCATTTGTGAGTCAACCATATGCTGGTCTAATTTCCACAAAAATACTTTATAATAAGAACAGGGTAATCATTTAGTACCACAGTCTCAACATCTGCCTGCTCATTGAAAAGCTGGGATTTAGGATCCCATTTAAGCCTAGAAAAAATGAGCTTTGAGGATTCAGGGGAGAAAAAAGAAGAAGTTACGCCCAGAATTGAATTCTGTCATCATTTACTTATCCACATATCATTCCAAACTTTCTTTCTTCTGCGAAACATACAGTAAAAGAATATGTTTTGAGAAATGTCTTGGAAGTCAATGGTCACCAGAACTATTTGGTTACCAACATTCTTCTACATTCAAATATCTTCTTTTATGTTTCACAGAATAAAAGGTTTAAAACAACATAACTGATGACATAATATTCTTTTTTTTTTTTGGGGGGGGGGGGGGTTAATTATCCCTTTAAGATTACTATTTAAGCTTCCTTTGAATATAATTTGTAACACGAAAAATGGTTGTTGAAATGAAAACTCATTACAGATGTTGGACACAGTGACAGAGAACTCTGAAAACCGAGACATTGATGGTTTAAAAACTGACCCTACCTAATTGCACAGCTCTACAACTTTTAGCATCTTCGCGACAAGGTGTTAAATGCATTTGCCCTCATTTAGATTAAATGTGTCAGTTTACAGTGACCTTTTCATCGCCGTCACCCTTCACTGCACCCAACACAAGTGGCTTCCTCCAGAATACCATCAGTCCTTTAGCTCAGAGCACGACAGGCACGTAGCACTGCTGTCTAAGCATTTTTATTAGCAATTAGGCCAGTCTTGTAGCTCTAAAACGGTCTAAAAAGAGAGTGACTGTTAATCCCATTATTTATTCAGAGGAGCTTTAGGAGCCACAGCCTGACCAGAGGTGGGCTTTCCCCATCCAACCAGAGCTGCTTACAGAAAACACTCATCAAAACCAGCAAACAGAAAACGAAAACAAAAAGAGGACATTTCTAGTCGATCAGGTCTAAACCTCTAAAATCAAATTCATCAACATACAGTACAGGAGAAGTTTGGTAGGATTACATATGTTGAGTTTCTGTTTTCAGGTCATGAAAAATAACAGAACTTTAAATGCTATTTTTGTATCAGTGTTGACATTTTAAACATTAAAAACTGGACAAACCAAATACATTTGTTTTGAAGACAAGTTAGTGACATTTTGGTGGTGCTTATATACACAACTTGGTCATGTCTGGATTCAAAAAGGTAGACATATCTCTTTCACACCACAGGATATTTTTTAAATAATTTGTTTAGTCATTCAGGTAAACAAATAAAAACAAACTTTGTGGTTTGACATACTGTAGTTCATCTACCATTTTAAATCCAGATTTTGTATAATTATATTTAATTCTTGTATATTTATCATACATTCAGTTTTACGATATCATACTAATTGAAAGTATTTTTGACTTTTAAAAATGCATGTATTACAGGACTATTTAACGGTTTAGTTCACTGAAAAATTATAATTTTGTCATGACAAACCTGCAAACACTTTCCATCTTCCATCTAACGCAAAGAAGAAGTACTGAATAAATATTGTAGTTAGATGTTAGAATGAATAAGCATTGGAGCAATCAAGCTTCAAATGGATGCAAAAAGCATCATTAAAATTATATATGGCTAATACTCTATATTCCAAATTTTATGAAGTCGTATGATAGCTTTGTGTGACAAACAGACCTATATTTAAATTGTTATTCTCTAAGATTAATAACTGCTGTGACAAATCAGTAAGACAGTGATTTGTTCAAATGTAATGTAGAACCCGCATGTGCTGCGGCTTGTTTACAAGCAGAGGAATGCACAAGCATGCGTCATGGTACTGTTGTGAACACGCATTGAAAACTGACACGGAAATGAAGAAATTGTTGAATAAAGTCATTATTTTTGTATTCTTTGCACACAAAAAGTATTCTTGTAGCATCATAAAATTAAGGGTGAACCACTGATGTCACATGGACTAGGGATGCACCAAATGTTTGGCAACCGAAATTATCAATAACCGAACAATGACGTGATGTGATCAAACAGAGGCGCGCACTAATGCAGCAAACATGTCGGCAATGTGGAGTTATTTGTCCGAGAAAGAGGCAAAAATCATTATATAAGCACCGGCAGCGAGAGACTGTTTAAAATCTGCATCTCATGTCTTCGATGAGAAGAGGAAGTGTGGTCGTCGCTGGTTACTGCATGATGATTGAAATACATTGCACGTATTCAAATATCGCTGCACGAGCTCGCGGCGCCAGTGTTCAAATTCCAATGTGTTACTTGTCAGCTGCTCAGTAACAATTTTATGCTTTTTTAAAATAAAATAAGTAAGACAATAATGATAATAATAATTACAACAGCTCTATTAATACATTTATTATAACACTCACACATAGTGTTCATATTGGGATCTGTAATATTTTATGTTTTAAAAGAATTCCGTTCTGCTCAGCACAGCTGTATTTATTTGTACAGTAAAAAAATACAAAACTGATTCAAGAAGGGGGTCTCAAAAATGGTAAAAAAAAAAATTAATAAGTTAGTAAAATAATTTAAGTTAAATTGCGCTTTGTTGGTATAGTATCTGCTAGAATTTTAAAAAATATTCTGTGTTAAGGAAATATTTTTAAATTGTTGTTTTGTAATTGATTTTTTCTTTGAAAAGCTAGACAAAACCGTAAAAAGCGCATTTTGGCTATTTAATTTATGCAATGGTGGAAAAAACTGGCAAAATAAAAAAAATGTGAAAAACTGCGTTCGGGTATTCAGACTTCGGCCCAGTGTTTCATTTTGTTCAGCTTCAGCCAAGAATTTTCATTTCGTTCATCCCTAACATGGACTATTTTAACGATGTCCTTACTACTTTTTTGGGCCTTGAACATTGTTCATTGCTGTCTATGCAGGGTCAGAAAAATCTTGAATTTCATCAGAAATCTCTCTTAATTTGTGTTCCGAAGATGAGCGAAGGTCTTACGGGTTTGGAACGACATCATTAATGACAATTTTCATTTTTGGGTGAACTATCCCTTTACCCTAAGAACTGGAACAAACTGATTTGTGAACAGATCATTCAGAACAGTTTGACTGATTCACTGAAAAGACTCAAAACAAAAATTCATTCACAGTTGTGTCAAATAACAACTTATATTTTGGCCTTTTATCACATAAATCTTTGACATGAATACAGTGTACAAGTCACATGAATGACTAATGCATTTATGGTGCTGTTGTGTTATATTTGGAGATGGACAACTCAATTATATTAAAAAGTATAGCCAGAATAATATTCCACAGAACAAAGTCATACAGATTTGGACCAACATGAGATTTGTGTGACAAAAGGCGTGTGTGTGTGTGTGTGTGTGTGTGTGTGTGTGTGTGTGTGTGTGTGTGTTGTGGGTGAACATAAAGGCCTTGAGCACAATGATAAATACAGAAAACAGTCAGCAACAACCGTGGATTTACAAGCAGGTGTATCAACAAACCAGGGATTATCGACTTCCCATGCATGTCCTCCAGTGTACTTAAATCCAAATGCACAAAAACACAGTAAGCCTCATTTGGCAAAGCCCATGTGATAATGTACAAGGAAATACATTTACACCATTTAAAAATAAAAACGAAAATCATTTATTGAACAACAAGCCAAACAGTAAAAGCACTAACAATTACTTATAAATCAAGGCAATACCATGATTAACTTGAACTATGGCAATACCATGATAGTACCATATGTTTATGTGGATATGTTAATCACTGGAATATATCAGAGTATTAGTACTTTGATATACCATGGTATTACCATCACTTTGCCATTACATAGTAAGGATGACCATGTCTAAATAACCTCTTTCCATAATATTATTTGGAAAAACTTGGGTGCATGTGAATGCCTTAAAACGTTTAAGGAAATGTTACTGTCTTCCTCAAGGGAGTGAATAAACAGGAAGATGATTATACAAATGCACCTACCCTTCACGTCTCCGGCCAGCGCTTTCCATGTAGGCGAGTACTGGATACAGTGTCCACACCACGACGAGTAGAACTGAAGCAGCCAGGCGCTGGAGGAGTTCAACACGGTCTGCTTTAGGCTGTCGCTGCTCAGTATAACCACTGGATCTTCCTCAGTGTATAACCGAGCTGACTGAGTCAGTCCGAACAGCAGCCCCAACAGAACACCGAGCTTAACGCAAAACGCCACGGCCATTGGAGGTGATGGAAGAAACGCCACACAATCTGAAGCCACTCACTTAAACGTAATCTCTACATTCAGACTGATTCTGCTCGCTCCTATGGATGACTACATTTAGTAGGGTCATGTGTCTTCTAGGGCATCATCACTGCGCTACGACGACGCAGGCGCCTATCTTGCGCATCCTATCTGCGTACGGGCGACGCAGATCCTGTATGTGTATCATGTATTCACTGAATAACAATTCTTCGGTGTAAGGTACTCTAATATAAGCAAACTTGTTTGAAAAACAAACAAACACCGGAAATGTTGCTGAGAATGAAATATATTTAATCTTGATTGTAAGGTAGTAGTTTAATGTACAGAAACACATAATTGATTTTTAAAAATCATTAAAGTAATGATTGATATGATGAATGATTAAAGACAAAGATTAAATCTCACAAAAATAGGTTCATGTAACATCATCCCAGAATCAAAAGAAATACATTGCATACAGAAAATGAATGAATTTGTTTACTTTTGTGTGTTTGTTCACATTGTATAAGCACATTTTGTCCTGAAATTCTCAGTAAGGTAATATATCAGTACATGTAGTTTTGAGTTTTTTTGTAATTCCCATTATTCTCCATGGTTATTTGCATTATATTCTCATTACTGTAATAAAGTAGCCTATTACTTTTAATTCATTAAACAAATGACTGTGATACATTACTTTTGATTAAATCAGCAGATATTAAAAGCAATACAAACACTAATATGACATATAAACATATAAATACTTTAAAAAGTAAATAATATCTAATATCTTTAGAATTTCAGTAATGCGAATAATATTATTTTTTTCTTTACTGTAATTGCAAAAGTGGAAATTATGTGAAAATGTGTTTAGTTGTCATGAACATTTCATAATGCAAGAAAACCGCTCTAAACGGTCCAAAAACAGTTTTATGAGTTTACGTTCTTCAAGCAAAATATAATTTGTGAAATATGACTTGGACATGCTATTGACAGGATTTGAAAGATTCACCCAAAAAGAAAACAACAACATATCAAAGAACATATCAGAGATGCAAGTATGAAAATGTTAAGATTCTAAAACTTGTCTTTTAAGTTGAAAAGTGCATACGATTTAGGGCTAATATGGTGTCATCCAAAAGAAGACTAAAAATCTCCTCGGTCAGATGCATTTTCACAGTGTACTGGTCAGCACTGTAGTCTAGCCACGGTCTCTCCTCGTTATGAAGTTCCTGAATCTAGAAACAGATAAAAAGACAAAATCAGACATTTTCAGTTCTAACATTTACTGCAATCTTAAAGAATGTTTGAGCTAAAGTCACACCAACACCACTAATTTCACAAGCAAGCATATTTTTATAAGAGTGCCTTTACACACACACACCAGTATAAAGTCCACTCTGTCTCTCTTGGCGTACCAGTATTTGCACAGTTTTTGGAGCATCTCTGTCATCTGTTGCTCGCTTCGCTCTAAATTCAGAATTTTCTGTATCTCTTTTCTCACGGCAGCCTGCAAACAACATTACATTAACACTGTAAATGTTCTTTAAAATACTTTCATAAAGCTGATTGCAAATTGTTTTACCTTTAAAAATGTGACTGAAATTTGACTGGATTGCAGAGCTGAGATCACAGATTGATCATCTATATTCTGGGCAGATTGTTTTGTCCTTAACAGATCACCCCAAATCTCATGAAGTACATCAGATGTTAACTGAAAAATCACCTACAGTGTAAAATGAATAAGGTTTAGATTAGAGTTGTGTTTCTTTCATTCATTTAGCATTTTTATAGTCATTTGAAAAGTACACATTCCTATAGACTAACCTTTCGATAACGTTTGCGACTATCGTCATCTAATAAATAGCTTGGTGTGTCATAAAGGTCGAGAGTGTCTTCATTTGCTTGGCCACACAGAATCTCCACTGCAGCGTCCACTAATCTGTACACAATGCCATCTTCATGGGGCGGCACTTTTATCTTTGGTGGCGTGTCGGGTTGGGCCTGATGCCACTGATCCAAGACACATGGCATAAAATGACCATCCTCACCTTTTCTGACTTCCTAAATATCAAAGAGAAAAGTGCAGTAATAGTAAACAAAAATGATTCAAATTTCATGCACAAATATTATTTTACACAGGTATTTTATTCTTCACTAAAGCAAATTCTACAGTTGTTCTGATAACTTACAGTATCTGTAGTGTGATTGTCGTGCAATGCTTTAATCCTTTGTCTCTTTCTATTATCCTGAGCACAGTGAACTCCATCTTTATCCAGCTCTTCTGTCAGCTTAGCATCCTCATGAAGCCTATTTTGATGGAGCTCATTATGATGGAGCTCAAAGTCGGTCTGTAAAATACAGGTGCTTAGTGATAGGTACACCTGCCATATGCTATGATAAAGTTTGTGAAAACAATAGATACCCAAAAAAAGAATATTCTGTCATCATTTAATCATTCTCAAGTTTTTAACCCCCACCTGAGTAAAAAAGTAATATATTTAAAATACATTTATTTCATATAAGTATAGTTCAAATCTATTGACATATCGCTCGAGACTTACTAATATAAACCTTATAATTAAACTTTATTTGGAGTACTACTTGTGCGCAATGCACATTTCTTAATATTAAGCATAAAATGTGTTTTAATGTCACTATCGATGAGGATTGTTTAATCTTTGAATAATCAAGCCTTAAAATGCAAGATATTTAAAGTGTACCTAAAGTATACTTGCAAAAGTTCCACTTTAGCACAATCAAATATACTTCAGTATATCTTTTGTTGGACTTCAGCACTACTTCCACACAATTAAAGTGCATCAAGTACAAAATTAGTTAGCAGACTTTAAGTATACCAGTTTAGTAAAAGTACAATTGCAGGATATTTTTTATTAAGTACATAAATATGTAAATACATTTGTAGTTTACTTAGCATGAAATAAATTTGTTTCAGATACATTTTAGTATGTTATTTTTCACTATGGTGTATGACTCTGTTTGCAAGAATTGTTGATGCTGTTCTTTTCTATACAATGAAATCATTCAGTGACCAGAGGCTGTTGAGCTTCAGTAAGGACAAAAAGCACCTTAAAAACACTGTCAAATCAGTACTTAAGTCTTACGCTATATTACAAGTTTCCTTAAGAATTATGTTGAGTTGCACATAGCTCTGTGTGAGGAGCAGACATGTCCAGTTTAGTTTACTATCACTCTAATCTAGACCTGTGCAGTGTATACTGTAACGTAATGGAATAATAGAACAGAACAATAAAAAAGACTGTAAACAATAAACACTCAAAAAATGACAATTAAGACCCAAAGATAACAGAAAATAGTAGGTTAGGTGTTAAGATACATATGCACACACAACAGTAAGGTTTGATGTCCGTGAAACACCATTGGTTCTTGTGTGTCTTGTAACCGATTGTATTGTGATGTGTCAGTTTTTGTGGTACTTTATGTAGGTTTTTTTTTTTTTTTTTTTTAGGCTTGACAGCCTCTGGTCATTGTGCATTATACTGTTCAAAAGCTTGGGGTCAATTTTTATTTTTTTTTTTAAAGAAGTCTACATTTATTTTATCAACGGTCAACAGTAAAATTGTGAAATAATATTACAAATTAAATTGTTTTCTAATTTAATATATTGGTAACACTTTAATAGGGACCATTCTCTATTAACTAGTTAATTATTAGCATGCCTATTATTAACATATAAGCTGTTGATTAGTACTTATAAAACACATATTAATGCATGACCATATTCTACATCCCTAATCCTACTCAATACCTAAACTTAACAACTACCTTACTAACTGTTCATAAGCAGCAAATTAGGAGTTTATTGATGCAACAGTCATAATTAATGGTTTGTTAATAGTGAAAATTGGACTTTAAAATAAAGTGTGACCGATATATAAGTCATTTTAAAAGTATTTTTTCCTTGTCATGGCGAAGCTGAATTTTTAGCAGCCATTACTTCAGTCTTCAGTGTTACATGATCCTTCAGAGATCATTCTAATATGCTGATTTGCTGCAAGAAGAAACATTTCTTATTATTATCACTGTTGAAAACAGTTGTGCTGCTTAATATTTTTGGGGAAATGGCGATTTTTTCGAAATGAACTTTTTTTCTCAAGATTCTTTGATGAATATAAGCTTTTTAGAAATAGATTTTCTGAACGTTTTACTGTAAAAAAATAAAATAAAATAAAAATTGTGCTAACCTAAACAATTTTAAGGGTAGTGTACACACTTTCACTGTATGCAAAAGAGCAACATTTATCTTAACATCTCATTTTGCATTCCACAGAAGAAAGAAGGTCAAACCGGTTTGGAATGACATCAGGGTGATTAAATGGATCCAGAATTTTCATTTTTGAGTGAACTATTCCTTTAAGCGCTTGGTGTTACTTACTCTTGTTGAGGGCATTTCAAAGGCATGTGAAAGGTTTCTTGCTCCATCTGACATGTCTTCCTGAGGTTCTTTTTGTCGTGCGCGTGTGGTGTTTGTAGGTATGGTCTCATCTCTAGGAGGACACTGACTAAGTTGATGTCCTCTTTGTCCATCTGCCGACGATGTGTCCTTCTGTTGTTTATCTCTCTTTGCCCTAGGCTGCTCCTCATCTGAGAAGGGATCTTCATCCACCCCAGTCTCTACATCACTACTATGTTCTCTGTGTATGTGAGCGATGTCCTCGGCTCTTACCAGGACACCGTGGCTTTTGCTGCAGCTGAAGTACTTCACACCTCTAAAAGTTCCATTGTGGTTTCCATTAGGAGCGTCCAAAGCAACACCAGCCCAAAACCCATTGGCAAACACCGTGAGGCCTTTATATTTCAGCACACCCGGTCTAGAGTTACACACAAGAACTCTGTCTCCAATTTGAAAGGAGGACAATGGATCCGAGATTTCATTTCTCGCATCTTCAGGAAGTGAGCTAGTGTACTCCGAACAGTCGTTTTCCTCTGCATCCTCACATAGAGCTCCACTGGTATCATCGTTTACCTCCTTTTCCCTCAAACTGTTAGAGTCTAGACTCTGAAACTCTTTTCTTTTCAGAGAGAAGTCCACAGGGAGAGGAGGGAGGTTCTCGCTGTTAATTGAGAGATCGTCTACAGAATCAGGTGGAGCTGGAAGTTCCTCCTCACTGGTCCATGTAATAATCTCAAAGGCAGGAGGAGGAGGAGGACAAGCATAGCTGTCAAGACCTGATGCGGCTCCTCCTTTAACGGATGGAGGGAGTTCTGCACTTCCGTAAGACAAAACCTCATCTACAGGAGAGAGAATTTCTGACAGCGTCGACTCTACAGTCGCTTGTCTTTCGTAACGTGGCGGTGTACAGCGTCCTTCCTGTTTATTGTTCAAATAAGGATGAGAATCATCTGGTACCACAGTGTACTTTTCTGCAAAAACTAAAGAGCAACTACTTGCTTGAGCTGCTTCTATCTTCTCCTCATCGAGACAATCCCTTTCTTCTTCAGACCAAGCAAGCGCTTCACTATGAAACGAAATTGCTTCTGACTTCTCATCTATCTCAGACAGACTGACATCACAAGATGGACTATCCTCAGCCTTTCTTATTTCCACACTTACTGCTTCCAGAATTAAGTTTTCAATAAGTGGATTGTCTGTGACGGTCTCGTTTGTACATGCCTGAGGTTTTTGTTCAGGAAACTCATTGGTTTTATCGGTTTTGGAGTATGAAAGAGATGACTTCCATTGCCCCTCGGCATCCTGGTCACAGATATTGTGGTTGTTGTTCAGCGTCAGCACACTCTGAAGTCTCTGATTGTTCTGTACATTTACAGCTGTGGTGTCTGCTGTTGTGCTGCCATGGACCACGTTTGTCGTCTTTATGTCTGCTTGCTCCTTGGGTTTAAGATGGCTCTTCTTAGAGTCCAATCGGAGATCATCTTTTTTGTCAGATGACAAACTGGACACTATTGGGGCTCGGAGTGAATCTGAGTGAGGCTCACGGTTGAGTGTGAAATGATGGATATTTAAAACCGGCTTCATTGGCACTTCAGATGGATGTTGTAGTCTTTCTCTCTTGAGTGTGCAGGTGTCCTCGTAAAACCCTTGCACCTTCTTCTGAGTGTCTTGTTCTGAAAATGTTATCAAATATTCTCCATTGTCAAAAATCCTAAAGGAATGTTATTGGATAACATAATTTGGAACCAGTCCTAACTAATAATAACAATAATTGAAGTTTTTGAAAGAAGTCTCTTCTGCTCACCAAGGCTGCATTTATTTGATCAAAAATACAGGAAGAACAATAAAAAACAAAATGTTTTAAAAATGTTTTAATATATATATATATATATATATATATATATATATATATATATATATATATATATATATATATATATATATATATATATATATATATATATTATTATTATTATTACAATTTAAAACAACTGTTTTCTGTTTGTACTTTAAAATAGAATTTATTCCTGTGATGCAAAGCTGAGCTGTTACCCAGCCATTACTCCAACCTTTTCTTCAGTCTTCAGTGTCACATGATCCTTCAGAAATCATTCTAATATGCTGATTTTGTCACACCTTTGGACTGTTTTGTTGTGTTTGTTCCAGTTGTCCCTCATGTCTGATTGTCATTTGGTTCACCTGTGTCTTGTTAATTATCCTGTTCTCTCGTCTGGTATTGATTACGTTACCTAGTGTGTTCTCCCGCCCTGTTTGGATTACCCTGTTGCACATTAAAGATTATTAAAACCTTCTTCATTGTCGTCGTCTTGGCTCTTTAATCATACTGGGCCATGACAGACTTATTATCATTGTTGGAACCTGTTTCCTATTTTTTTTTTTTTTTCGAACCTGTGATACCTTTTCAGTATTCTTTGATGAATAAAAAGTTCAAAATAGAAATCTTTTCTAACAATATAAGTATTTACTATCACTTTTAATCAATTTAACATGTCCTTGCTGAATAAAAATATTAATTTCTTTCAAAACAGAAAGATAAAAATTTACTGACCCCAAACTTTTGAATGTATATATTATGAAAACTTACAATTATTATTACAAATATTACAAAATATTTCTATTTATAATAAATGCTGTTCTTTTTAACATTTTATTCATAAAAAAAATCCTAAAAAAAATAAAAAAATTTAAAAAGTATCACAGGTTCCAAAAAATATTAAGCAGCCCAATTGTTTCCAACATCGATAATAAATCATCATATAAGAATGATTTAAAGAATCACATTACACTGAGGGCTGGAGTAATGGTTGATGAAAATTCAGCTTTGCAATACAGTAAAAAATAATATTTTTAAGTATATTAAAATAGAAAACCAAACAAATTTTAGTTGATCTTATTTGATTCTAAGAGAACTTGTCTTTGATTCAATTGGTTCAGATATTTTTTTTATTTTTACTTTTTTTGACACTGTAACAGTTTTGTATTGTTTATGTGCAGTCATATGCTATAAATGCCACAGTAAATCAGTATGGGCATTGAGTCATTCTGCTCACAGCATGAGTCAGCAGAAACTAGACATACTGTAAATCAGCACTGAATTGCTGTACACTCAATAACAACAGAAAGACATCTATCAAAGAGAAAACTGTGAAAAAGTAAAATCAGACTGTATGATGTCTGGCTGCTTTCTTTTACTGTCTGAAATGAAGATGAAGCCTGAACTAAGCGTTCTATTAACAGACACAATGTGTTCATGGAAAGCTTCAAAACACAGAAACCTCTCTACCCACCATTAACTTCAGGTCCTGATTTCAGAGCCTTCACAGAGTCACGCTGACATGAAGTGCTTCCACCTTCAGTCTTGCTGATTCTTTCTGGACTGATAAGGTGAAGAGAAGCCTGGTTCTGTCGGCTGTACCTGTGAGAGGGACTGGCTGGAGGATTATTTGATTCTGCGACTTGCAGAATATCCTGCTCGGCCGGGACGAATTCCACTTGGTTCCTCTTCCTTCCTAAAGTCCACACTTCATCTGATGACAACAGCCTCCTCAAACCTGCCTTACCCAACAAGCTGAAGGAAAACAATCAAAAATACATGAACAATGAACAATATTTTTTTACATCATTTATTAATCTAGGTTCTTGTTAACTAAAAAAATATATATAGTACTGTTCATTATTAAATCATTTACATTCATAATAGATTGACTAATGTTAATTTGTGCAACTTGAAATATTAAAAATGTATTAGTATCACTCTAAAAAAATTGGTGCTATATAGCACTAAAAGTGGTTCTTGGCTCGTAATCATAGGTGAACCACTTTTGGTACTATATAGCACCATATCTTTAAAGGTGCTATACAGCACCTTTGTCAAATGGTGCTATGTAAAACCATAAGAGGTGCCATATTGCATTGTATTTCTTCAACAAAAATGGTGCTAAACAGCACCAACAGTGGTTCTTTGGCTCGTAAAGAACCTTTAAAGGGGGCACCTTAATCACCCCAAAGAACCACTGAAGAACCAAACAGGAGCTTAACAGGTTCTGTATATGGTAGCGTTGCTATATAGCCCCTCAGTCATGACAAAGAACCAGTGAAGAACCAGTGAAGAACCACTGAAGCACCAAGATTTGGTGCTATACAGCACCAAAAGTGGTTTCCCTATGATTACACTGCAAAAAGTGCTAAATTGACTTAACTTAAAAAAATTGACAATTCACTTAACTTATTTTTTTTAATTATCATTTACTTAAACATTTTAAGGCGACGGGTTTCCTCGATTTTTTAAAGTTAAGTCACCTTAGCACTTTTTACAGTGTACGAGCCAAAGAACCACTTTTAGTGCTATATAGACCTTTTTCCTGAATAACCGATGAGCGGCGCCATGATGGATTCTAACTTCCGTTTGGGGGCTCTCGTGTTCCGGTCTCCATAGAAATCCATTAAAACGGGGTAAAAAAAAAGATAGACTGAATTGAAACTTTTTCAATATAACTATATATAAAAATGTGCGGAGGGTTGCTGTGCTGTTGTTGGCTGCCACAGTAACGGCAGTAAGCTAAGGAATTCCTTTAAAGTACTTGTTTTGCGTGTCTTGTCAGGCACTGCATATATGGCTTGCAGCGCTTAAAGGAACACTCCACTTTTTTTGGAAATAGGCTCATTCTCCAACTCCCCCAGAGTTAATAAGTTTTTGAACGCGATGCTACTGGTCTAATTGGATTCAATGATCTATGCTAAGCTATGCTAAAAGTGTTCTCGCCAGATCCGGAGATCGGCTGAATGGATTCAAAAACGGTAAAACTCAACTTATTAACTCTGGGGGAGTTGGAGAATGAGCCTATTTCCAAAAAAAGTGGAGTGTTCCTTTAAGTTAAAATACTGAGTGTGAAATAATAATATATGTTAAAATAATGTTTGCTCTTATCATTCTGTGTACAAAATCCCATGAACTTCACCTCGATCGGGAGCTGTATGTGCACTCATCTGTTTTCAATGCAGCTAACCCTCGCGTCGCTTCATGTCATCTTCCCACTCATTGAACTATGACTGGTCATTGCGACACTGTAAAGTGATAAAACAATGGTGCCACATGATTTTTTTAAATGACTTTCATAGGTTTCACATTATATTATCGGCTCTGAAAATATGTAAATGTGACTAGAAACCGGAAATGTAAAGCACCGTTCTAATCGGGTGAGACTTCCGCGTTCAGAAAAAGGTCTATAGCACCATTGTTTTTTAGAGTGTATGCTTAGAATATACTTTATAAAAATAGGTTCCAAAGGTGGTTTTCGTAGTGATACAAAAGAAGAACCATTTCAGAATCCTTTCAATGAACATTTTTTTTTATTAATCTTAGCGTGAACAATATTTTTGTAATCAGAAGAACCTTTAAAGTTGTATTTAATTGCGATTTATACTTCGAAATTTCATGTTTAATTCAGTGTGTTAATTGTTGTTTCTAATTATTTGTTAAATTTTCTAACAATTCCTGGGTGAAAATTGTTTCAAAGCAAATCCTAAACCATTTCCTCCCAGTGCACTTCTGTGCAGTGGAAAAGTTCCACAAAGTTAAACAGTCTTGAGAGAACCATCAATGCTAAAAAGAACCTTTATTTTTGTGTATGTAAACAAATGTGAAGCTAGACTGTAAGAGTATTGTTAATTGATTAATTGTGACCCTGGACCACAAAACCAGTCCAAATATTGAGAAAATAGCCTGTAAAGTTGTCCAAATGTGGTTCTTAGCAATGCATACTACTAATCGAAAATGAAGTTTTGATATATTTACGGTAGGAAATTTACAAAATATCTCCATGGAACATGATCTTTACTTAATATCCTAATGATTTTTGGGATAAAAGAAAAATCTATAATTTTGACCCATACAATGTACTGTATTGTTGGCTATTGCTACAAATATACTCATGCTACATATTCATGATACCTAATGAACTAATGTTAACAAATTGAAGTCTTACCCTTATAATTATAACATAATTTTTTCAATCAGTTCATCTTTATCCCATATGAGAGAAAAGACATTTTCTGAAATATGAGATCTAATAGAATCTTCAAATAAATTTTGCAATTTTGTGCAATTACATTAAGTGAGGACTGAGGCTTTCGGCTTCAGACAAAAGCCTCAGTCTCCATTCATTCTAATTACTTGGAAAAGTAAATAATGAACTTACGTAAGTACTTAGGATGTTCATTTTTGAATAAACTACTGCTTTAATTGTATATATTAAATTATATAACTGACACAGAACTAATGCCTACTCATGCAAATAAAGAGTGAAAGAGCGAGAATCAGAGAGAAGGAGAGAGAGAGAGAAATGCCGTCCACCTACCCTGACCTGTTCATGACTGGCATACTGCCATCACAAAGGGGCTGAGTCGTGAGCAAGCAGCCAGAGGAACAGTAGACTGTCCTGCTTCAGGTCCCCTGTGAGATGCTGCTGCCACTCCCCAAATATCGTGTCAACTCGCAGTTGCAGTCGAGCCGGTGGCTGAGAGAGCAGTCATCCTGCATCTCTGTCTACAGCTATGCCCTCTTTTTATTCTCTTTAACTTCCTCCTGCTTGCTTCACTCTCTCTCTCTCTTTCATCCAGTAACTCTCTCCTCCCATCCAGCCTCCCCCTCCTCTCTCTCTCTCTCTCTCTCACTCACTCACTCACTCACTCACTCACTCACTCACTCACTCAATCTATCTATCTCCACTCTATCTCACCGACTTCCTTCCATTTCTCTCTCTCTCCAAGGGTAATTACTCTGAGTGGTGCATCGTAGCCAAGACAGACAGTAAATGCTGTAGATAACAAGCTCATGATAGGCACACACTTCTGCCATGTCTCCTCCTCTGCTGTGTGTCATGCAGGATTTGCCAGACAGTAAGTGGTGCACTGCAGTATTTCCTCTTGAGGTGTTACTCTACATAAATGTGTTGGCACAGTCTCTGCTTACTGTATATGAGAACTAAGCATCCCACTACTCCTCTGTGTAAGTGTATGAAAATAAATGATGGAATAATAGTGATCACACTTGCCTCCCTTCCTCTCTTGGTGCTTTATCTGTGCTTCTAGCATCTGGCTTAATCCCAGGCTGCATAACACCCTCTTCCTCCTGCAAGACATCAGCATAAAAATCAGTACTGCTATAAATGTGGCATCTGAGCATTATGGGAAATTATCACATGGTTTTGCAGTCCTGTTCAGTTCACCATATTATTGCAGTGACAACACTGGGAACTGCTGCATTTTGGACTTTGTTAAAATCAACATGAAATTTAATAATTTAACGCCAGCTGGGATAAAATATTATAATAATATATAACTTGTTTCTCTTTCCATTTGTTTAACTTGATCTGACTTTTGTTTAACTTAAATCTTCTGAGATAAAAAAAAATAGACATATTTAAAAACACAAAAAAATTAAAAAGCCAATAAAATGTGAAGAACACAGTAAAACTAAAATTAAAACAGAAAATTAAAAAACGAATTTAAAATATTAATAAAACCTCTAAAAGTACACTAAATACTGATACTGCTGTAGAAGTACAGTAAGCTAAGATATTAAGTCTTGTTTTCTGATCGATGCATCAGAATTAAGCCAGTTTATGTTTAAAATAAGAAAAAACATCAAGAAAATCAACTAACTACATTAATTTTCTCAAATGTTTGATATCGTATCAAATATTAAATCAGATAGGAGTTCTTATTTTAAAAGTAACCCTGATTAACCCTGATCTCAAGTTTTCCTTCTAAAGTAAAAGTATCTTTAGGAATTTTTAGAATTTCATTTGTACTGGAAAACTAGACATAAATACTGAAAAATATTGTATTGCAGTGTTGTCTTCCTGATTTTTCATCAAAGTGTAAATGCTCCACTTCTCAAAAACAAACAAACAAACAAACAAAAACAAAATTTTCGTCTGATCACCAATCTCTTTTGCTTTTTCAAGAATGCAAGGCCCTTCTTCTGGTTCAAATTTTTTTTAAAAGTCTTAATTCACATTATGGCCATCCTGACACACTCTGAGAAAGGCCAAAAAACATCAGAGTTTTAAACATTTTTAATGTTTCTGTTGAGATGGCCATAATATGAATAAAGTTTTTTTTCTTTTCTTTTACTTTTTCAGACCAGAAGAAGTACCTTGGATTTCTTTTCTCTTTTTTTTTGTAATAATTGCTTCAAACCCAACCAAAGAGCACCTTCTGAGACTACTTCACAAGATTCTTTCAGCAAGTAGCGCTTCGAGACGTCTCCTACTATCATTACAATATTGTTGAATATCCCTCTATATTTGTAAATACTTCAAATTATGAAAGTAAATGGTTTACGAATGCTATTTCACATTGACTTTAACCACAGTATCACTGAAGAAAAGAGCAGATTTCTGATTTATGGAATACCATATAACTGGAAGTG
Source organism: Acrossocheilus fasciatus (assembly GCA_036784905.1). Lineage (NCBI taxonomy): Eukaryota > Metazoa > Chordata > Actinopteri > Cypriniformes > Cyprinidae > Acrossocheilus > Acrossocheilus fasciatus. The sequence goes on from CM071942.1 coordinate 22,669,089, forward strand.
TTCTCCGGCTTGGTGATTCCTTTCTTATTTGGCAGAGTCTGCATTTGCAGCGCTTGTCTTAAGCGAATAGCTGACTGTTTGATATGAAGAATGTCTCTCTGATGGTGGAGAAGCAACCGTCTCTGCTGCCGGCCTGATCTGTACATGTTTCGCCAGTGGTGGATCTCTGCCTAACAGAAATAAATCAGCAAAAATAAAATACATCTACTGTCTGTCTTATGCTGACCGAGACTACATTTATTTGATCAAAAATAGTAATATTGTGAAATATTATTACAGTTAAAAATTGTTTCCTGTTTTATTATGTATTACAATTCTATTTATTTCTGTGATAGCAAAGCTTAATTTTCAGGAGTCTTTAGTGTCACATGAAGAAATGGTTCTAATATACAAATCCTTGTTATTATCAGTGTTGAAAACAGCTGTGCTGCGTAATATTATTTTGTTCAGGATTCTTTAATATAATTAAATAAATCAAAATGTCTTTACTTTTACTTTTGATCAAAAAAAGTATTGACTTCATTGATATATTTATGATGAATTGAAAATTGCTGCCACTTTTAATCAGTTTAATGCATTCTTGCTAAATAAAAGTGTTAATGTACTGACCCCCAAACTTAAATAGTCACCTGCTCTTGTTGGAATCTGTGAATTACTTCCTCCTGCTTCTGCTTGAGTTCCGTGAAAGCAAGTATATCATCTTGTGCTGTTCCATGACTGATGAAAAGATGTGTTATATGACAATATGGACAGGTTACAAAATGACTGCAACAATAATAGCATTTTTCCAACCATGAATATTTGCACATACTGTATGAATAAGTGGTAAACAAACAAAAAAACCCTGCATAAACAAATTGCATCGGTCCTGAAATTACTAACAGCTATGAGGATACAGAGTAAAATGTGGTATTGGTCTTCCAGTGTTGGGAGGGTTACTTAAAACATGTATTCTCATACAAATGTGAAAATATTTACTAAAATGTAATCAGTTAAGTTAATAAATCACCTCAAGGCTACATATGCAGGTAAAATAAGAAAAAAGCTATAATACACATGTTTTCTGTATACTGATTCAAAGGTAGAACATGCTCGACTTGAGACCAGAGCGGTGTTGTAAAAGGTGCGATTTGCGCATGTGATAATCAGCAGCCTGATGTGATAATAAGGTTCTACCATTGCTAACACAATGGGTTTTTTTCTCATACACTCTGAGTATATTTATCCTTTCCTTACATCCTGGTAATAATCCTCATTTTTTCACAAAGTGCATCAGTAGTCTGATTACATCCTTTTATAATGTAACTTTTTGTATTGTGATCATGTAACATCACTACAAGTCTTCTGTTACTCACTTTACGCCATGGTCCAACCAGTCAAGCTCAGCTTGGGTCTTCTCCCAGAGCGCTTTCTCCCTGAGCCTGTAGAGTGCGCTGTACTGCCGTGCCTTCAGCTCCTCTTCCCTCAGGAACTGCTGGCTCTGGGCCAGGGAGAGGTGGCTGTGGAGGCGCTGGCTGTACAACTCGCTCAGCTCACTCCACTACAAATCGCATTAATAGAGGAGCCAGACATAAATGTGCATTCAATACTTTGACATAAACCTGCCTTACACGGCCTTTAGTGCACATTTATAATTTGTAACTGTGCTACAGACAGTCTAGCCAATAGAAAGTACAATGATACAGTGACGGTATATTGTATGGTAGTGTATGTGTATTTTAATAAACACCACAGTACTAAATGATTTTACCACATTCATTTTGCATAGTATTTCAAGGTATTTCGAAGAAAACCATAATACTGTCATGATGCATGTAAAAAAAACATTATCAACCTGGGTAGGGTAAGAAAGGGGATGAAGCTCCCCTTAAAATGTGCATTTACCTTTAAATTGTAACATATTTAGAGGGATGATGATGCATCAATCAACGTGTTATTAATGGAAGTAATTAGAAACGCACACGCATACAAGTTGTCAAAGTATTTCACAACATAAGTGAGGAACTGAGGTGATTTGGCCCTCATAAGTAGTCAAAACAAGGACACACGCACACACGCACGCACGCACACGCACACACACACACACACACACACACACACACACACACACACACACACACACACACACGTTTGTTTCTGTGAAGTGTGGGGACTTTCCATAGACTTCTATTTTTTTTATACTGACCAAACTATATGTGACCCTGGACCACAAAACCTTAAGTCTTAAGTCGCTGGAGTATTTGTAGCACTAGCCAAAAATACATTGTATGGGTCAAAATGAACAATTTTTCTTTTATGGCAAAAATTATTAGGATATTAAGTAAAGATCATGTTCCATGAAGGTATTTTGTAAATTTCTTAGCGTAAATATATCAAAACTTCATTTTTTATTAGTAATATGCATTACTAAGAACTTCATTTGGACAAATTTAAAGGCGATTTTCTCAATATTTTGATTTTTTTGCACCCTCAGTTTCCAGATTTTCAAATAGTTGTATCTCAGCCAAATATTGTCTGATCCGAACAAACCATATATCAATGGAAAGCTTATTTATTCAGCTTTTTCAGTCAATTTCGAGAAATTGAAACTTAAGACTGGTTTTGTGGTCCAGGGTCACATATTTCTAAATCTACCCCTTACAGAAAACCTGGTTGCATTCTTACACTTTCAAATAAACATAATTTACTTTTTTTTTTTTTTTTTTAATTTCCCTAAAAAAATATCCCACATTGTCAAAAATTTCAGGCTTTTGAAAATTTGGTCCCCACAATGTAGCATAAACAAGTACGCACACACACACACACACACAAATTTTTGTGTCATTAATATAAACTACTAAATCAGCTGCTGTGTTTAGAAAATTTAGTTGAATAAAATAATGCACATGAATATATATTTTATTTCCCATATTTTAATTTAAGATATATCATAAAGACAAAACTATGAATTCAAATGGAATAAATGGAATAATTTCACTCAATTAGATCAATAAGGTTTTAATGAATAGGAAAAATGTATGTCTAACGCATGGAATTACTGAATAATTAATACCCATATGAATTATTACATTTTATGCCAATTCTGTTGCCCACACATCCCTCTTTATCAAATAGACATTAAAAACGTGAATATTCTACTTATTACATAAGCATCTCAATATATATAAAATAGTTTCTTAATTTAATGCTATTTAATTGATCACCTTGCTTGTGGAGTCTGTACTCTCACTGCTGTCACTTTGCTCCTCCTGTCCTTTTTCTGTTTGGTCAATCTGTGGTCTACAATCTGCAGCACACAGTCCCATATCTAAAATAATATATACATATGATAAAATAATTTTTACAAAAAAAAAAAAAAGCTATATTTCTTTCAAATATTTTAAATGCCTTTATCATATTCTTTGAGAGTAATAAACTCTGGAGCACATACCCATTCCATCTTTTTCATCTTTAATTTCTTTTTTAATTGACACTCTTTCTTGTCTGTGGTTTGTCTCTTTGTCTGTATCCAGAGACACACGGTCAGGCAAAGTTTCCCTTGATTTGGCTCCACAGATGCCCTGTCCAACAGGTTGTGACTGTCTCAGAGCCCCTTTGTGGTCTGTGATTCGCAGCCAGGCTGCCTCATCGTCCATGTGTGTATCTAGAGCACTGATTGTCTTCCTGAGAGCCTCCTCTCTGTGTCTGTGAGTTGCCAGAGCGTTTTGAGCCCACTTTGCATCAGCTGCACTCACAAGACTGCCAGCTTCACCCAGTGTGCCTGAGCCCTGATCCACCTGCTCAGCTCTGCTGGTTCAAAGATGGCAGATGTGTTAGGAATCCAAGTACTATCAGACTGATTACAGCTGAGAATAAGTGATGCTAGCATGCATAAAATCACACATAAAAATAGTTGCATGACAGTGTTGTTATTGTTATAAAATTTAAATAAAGCTGAAATAAAGTAAAATAAAATAAAATACTACATGGAAAACCTAATCTGAAAACCTAATGTTGATTCGCAAATTTGGTATGTGCTCAGAATCTGTGAAGACAACGCTTTTTAAAGCATACTGTACCCCTATGTATACTGCCCATTTATGGCGGCATTATAGAAAGCACAGCATGCAGAGACTTAATGTAGCTTACAATGATAGTATGCGATTGCTGCTTAAGGTGCCACGATGAAGCAGTGCAAGCCAAGTGTTTGTTAGTGCTGGTGTGCCTACCTGCACTGATGTGATGCATAATCTCATGTACAGAAGTAAGTGTAGATTATCAGAATCTGTAAATAGTATAATTTTAATAGTGATGAACTTGGCACTAAGTTCAGTCAGGTTTTTTTCAAATATGTGGAATCATTGGCGTTTTAGTACACATGTAAATATGTGATATTTTGGATACTGTCTTTGTGTGTGTATTTGTATATAGTTATTGATGTGTCTTTATCTGGACTGAGTGTGTCCTTAATAAAGTTTTGATTGAATACAGTAAAATCAGTATATTTTCAAAATTATATATATATATATGTATATATATATATATATATATATATATACAGGTGCATCTCAATAAATTAGAATGTCGTGGAAAAGTTCATTTATTTCAGTAATTCAACTCAAATTGTGAAAATTGTGTATTAAATAAATTAAATGCACACAGACTGAAGTAGTTTAAGTCTTTGGTTCTTTTAATTGTGATGGGTTCTTTTAATTTGGCTCACATTTAACAAATTAGAATATGGTGACATACCAATCAGCTAATCAACTCAAAACACCTGCAAAGGTTTCCTGAGCCTTCAAAATGGTCTCTCGGATTGGTTCACTAGGCTACACAATCATGGGGAAGACTGCTGATCTGACAGTTGTCCAGAAGACAATCACCCTTCACAAGGAGGGTAAGCCACAAACATGCATTGCCAAAGAAGCTGGCTGTTCACAGAGTGCTGTATCAAAGCATGTTAACAGAAAGTTGAGTGGAAGGAAAAAGTGTGGAAGAAAAAGATGCACAACCAACCGAGAGAACCGCAGCCTTATGAGGATTGTCAAGCAAAATCTATTCAAGAATTTGGGTGAACTTCACAAGGAATGGACTGAGGCTGGGGTCAAGGCATCAAGAGCCACCACACACAGACGTGTCAAGGAATTTGGCTACAGTTGTCCTCTCCTGAACCACAGACAACGTCAGAGGTGTCTTACCTGGGCTAAGGAGAAGAAGAACTGGACTGTTGCCCAGTGGTCCAAAGTCCTCTTTTCAAATGAGAGCAAGTTTTGTATTTCATTTGGAGACCAAGGTCCTAGAGTCTGGAGGAAGGGTGGAGAAGCTCATAGCCCAAGTTGCTTGAAGTCCAGTGTTAAGTTTCCACAGTCTGTGATGATTTGGGGTGCAATGTCATCTGCTGGTGTTGGTCCATTGTGTTTTTTGAAAACCAAAGTCACTGCACCCGTTTACCAAGAAATTTTGGAGCACTTCATGCTTCCTTCTGCTGACCAGCTTTTTAAAGATGCTGATTTAATTTTCCAGCAGGATTTGGCACTTGCCCTCACTGCCAAAAGCACCAAAAGTTGGTTAAATGACCATGATGTTGGTGTGCTTGACTGGCCAGCAAACTCACCAGACCTGAACCCCATAGCGAATCTATGAGGTATTGTGAAGAGGAAAATGAGAAACAAGAGACCAAAAAATGCAGATGAGCTGAAGGCCACTGTCAAAGAAACCTGGGCTTCCATACCACCTCAGCAGTGCCACAAACTGATCACCTCCATGCCGCCGAATTGAGGCAGTAATTAAAGCAAAATGAGCCTTTTTGTTAAGGGTTTTCGTTAAATGTGAGCCAAAATCATCACAATTAAAAGAACCAAAGACTTAAACTACTTCAGTCTACATGCATTGAATTTATTTAATAAACGATTTGAGTTGAATTACTGAAATAAATGAACATTTCCACGACATTCTAATTTATTGAGATGCACCTATATATATATATATATATATATATATATATATATATATATATACACTAGTGCTATCAAATGATTCGAATCGCATCCAAAATAAAAGGTTTTCTTTCCATAATATATGCGTGTGTGCTGTGTATATTTATTATGTATATATCAATACACACACATGCATGCATATACTTAAGAAAAATAATTTACGTTTATATATTAAATATATTTTTATATGATATAAATTATATGAATATAAATACATACATGTAAATATTTTCAAAATCTATGCTGTATATGTTTGTATTTATATATGCATAATAAATATACACAATAAACACATATTATGTAAACAAAATTTTTTATTTTGGATGCGAGTAATCACGATTAATCATTTGACAGCACTAATATATAGATAGATAGATAGATAGATAGATAGATAGATAGATAGATAGATAGATAGATAGATATGTGTGTGTGTGTGTGTGTGTGTGTGTGTGTGTGTGTGTGTGTGTGTGTGTGTGTGTGTGTGTGTGTGTGTGTGTGTGTGTGTGTGTGTGTGTGTGTGTGTATATATACTGATATCTTTTATAATTCAATTTATTTCAGAGATGGCAAAGCTGAAAAGTTCTTATTGCTTTCAATGTGAAATTGTTTATTTATTTAAATTAAATTAATTAATTTATTTAATAAAACATTATGTCTTTACAGTCACTTTTGTTCAGTTGAATGTGTTGTTGCTAAATGAAAGTACTGCTTAATTCAGTTTTGTTTTTAAAAATCTTACTTACCCAAACGGTAGTGTCACTGTTTCCACAAAAATATAAATTCACCCACAATTTTTTACAATTTAGAATACTAAGTAATATTCCTTGAGCACCAACACAGCATATTAGAATAATTTCTAAAGGATCAGTCAATCTATATCATCATCTCTTTGTCTTTAAATTTCAGTTCGTTTGAATTCTACTTGAATTGCAGTTCTATATATTGTTTGCTACCTAAAAATTCAGTACAATTTAAGTCTCCAATCATGCTGTAGTTTTTAAATGAATTTCTCAACAAGCAAGGTGTGGTGTTTCATGTCCACATACTGTACATTGGGCCACGTAGTGTCTATTTCTGTGATTTAAATACTTTCTAGCTCAATACTGCCCTCTTGAGGTTGAGAAAAGGTAGAGTGGGCTCTGCAGTGGACTCACACTGTCACACTTTGGTTCTGTCTAGGAAAGACAGACAATTGTTCTTCAGTTGTGTCAGCTACATGAGCACATCTCTTCTCCTCATCGGAACTGCCTCTGTTCTGTGTAAGTGCACATTTAGATCTCATTATTGCAACAGCATGAAGGTGGTAATCCTTAAGATGTCTAGGTAAGAACATTTGCTTTTTGCTTTTTCCAGACAACATTCATTTACATACCTTGTACTCCTGTTGCTGTTCTCTCTTGGCCCTGTGGAGCACTTGCCTTTGTTTCTTAATTACTTCATGCATATTCCTTTGCTTCCTCTCGTCCTCTCGCTGTGCTTCTTTCCTCATTTGCAGCACCTTTCTCCTTCTCTCAACGGCCTGGTGATGCATATATTCCCGCAGCTCTTGGATATTATGTCTAGGTTGCCTGTTTGATTTCATTTGGCTTTCATTTTCTTTACCTGCAACTAGTAGTTTTGTTGTCTTTGCAATGTCGCAGTTTTTAGCAAATACTTCTGAGGTGGAATTTTGAGAGCAATGATTTCTGTTTGCCAATGGAACTGCTTTGACCGGGCATGAAGAAGCTGCATGGCTTATGAAAGTCTTTCCAGATGCTGGAGAATACAAGACTTGAGCTTGAGATCTCAAGGGGCTGGGATGCTTCTTAGATGAATTCTCATCCTTTTTCATTTGGTTTGAACTATTTGTTTGAGCATTCTTGTTTGACCAGTCTCTCTGATCTGTAAAGAAAATGCATGCATGAGAAGTGTGCAAATTTAAAAGAATGCAAAGATGCTAAATATGATATAAGCATGCATAAGATGCTGAGTCTGATTCTGTGTGCCCACTCAATGCAATTGAATTATGGCCTACCCTTAATGCTGACTCTTTCAGCCTGTGAAACAGCACTGCAAGGCGAGTTCAAAATTAGTTTCACAAGCCCTTGGGCATTCCTCCAGGCGGATATGTATGTTGAATGCTCTGCTGTGGGGTTAGAAAGGAAAAGTGCAAAAATTGTACCTTTTTAGGAGTGTGGTAGCTTGTTCCTGACACGGTACATTTAAAGGAATAGTTCATCCAAAAATGAATATTTACTGAGCATTTACTCACTCTCAGGCAATCCAAAATGTAGATTTTGCTTCTTCATTTCAACAGATTTTTGATAAATTAAGCATTACATCACTTGCCCACCAATGGATCCTCTCCTAGTGAATGGGTGCCGTCAGAATGATAGTTCAAAAAGCTGATAAAAACATTACAACAATCCACACAACTCCAGTCCATCAATTAACTTCGTGTGAAGCAAAAAGCTGCATGAAAATTAACAGTTAAAATGTCTTAATGGTGGATTTGTTTCTTACGCACACTTATCCAAAGATTTCTAACCAAACTAATCTGCATCTTGGATGGCCTGATGGTAAGAACATTTTCAGCAAATTTTCATTTTTGAGTGAACTATTCCTATAATTAAAGGGCCAATTTTGTACTTTATCTAGCCCTAAAAGGAGCATATTAGTATCTTCCCTTGTGAAAAATAAGTGTGCTTAATTGTATTGAATTTGCACTTGTAATGTACTTCAAAACTAAATGCTTGTAATTTAAAATATATAATGTATTTTCGTTTAATTGTAAATAAAATGCAATTAAGCCTCTGAAACATTAAATATTTAGGTACCTCATGTTCTTTAAATATATTAGTTTCAAATCAAATACTCTTTTTAAAGGTATGTTTAAGTGTAATTCTTTTCACAAATGTTAGTTTAGTAATCTGTACCATTAAGGTACTACTATGAACCTTTTAGGAGTAAATAAGGTGCTTTAAGATTTCCTTTTCCTTTCAAGGGTGCTGCCCCAGTGACAAGCTGTTGTAAGGTGAAGTTTTTGTAATTTTTTTAAATTTTTTTATTTCTGAGAGTGTAGTTTTAATGCTTAATTGAATTTTTCTATTCTCTTACGTAAGACATTTAGTAGGCCAAGGTGCCTTGAAAGCGCTGAGATATTTTTATATTATATTCTGGGTCAGGAAGTATTATATTAAATAGTTTCCTCACGGGTCTCACCTCGGAGATCAGATCTTTGGTAGTCGGCATTGGGTGAAAAACAGCTTACAGTGTTTTTCCTCACAGCCAATCTAATTACTCCACCTGTACCTGGTGATGCTTTTGCCTCTAGCAGAAGAGATTACATCAAATTGCATAGTAACTTAATTTACCACAGACTTGCACATCATCTAATTGATATCCGTTACCTCTATATCTTTTTTAACACACGTCCAGGCTTTGTTATTGCATATAACATAAAGTTCAGTGACAATGCAGACCTTTGTTTGTCACCCTGCAAATTTTTCTGGTAAGATGTTGTCGATCTTTCTCCCCAGGTGCTGGAGTTGGAATTTCTCTCCTCAGTTTCTGTTGCTGGATCTTCATTCGTAGACTGTGTAAGGCTTTGGATGTAGGTACATTTTTCTTCAAAAGCTCTGCCCAAGATAGTGAGTCTAATTTTGGCGAAAGAGTGTCATCTTGTGGAAACTTTTGGCAATGACTCATAGTCTGCCGAACCTGAGCTGTCTTTGATGCGTTCCTTTTGGATTTGTTTGATAAATGCTCTTTGCAAAATCCTTTTTGCACAGATTTATTTGGATCAACTATATTTAAAGGGTCCAGAAGGAAAGTACATCCTGAATGTGGCACAGCGGATGAGTCACACTCTGACCTGATCCTAACTGGACTGAAAATGAGATTTTAACACTTCATACAAAAACCCTTCAGGAATACAACAATTCTTTAAACATTAATCAAAGTATAAAAATCAAATGCTCACCTGTAACAGAATGTATCTAAAGAACTTGAAGCATTCATTCAAGATGTTTTTTGTGCACTTGTCTTTGCATGCAGTGTTTCTGAAAAGAAAGCAAATGATAAATTTACACAGATTAAATAGAGTCTATAATTTATTACAGAATCATAATGTAACTATTACAGACAAAAATATTCTATTAAGTATAATTAACTTTTAACAATAAATTTATGGATGACTGATGTCGGTTATTTCCATTTCATATGCTTGCAAGTAGAGTATACTACGGGTTTCATAGCCTAATGGTTTTACCTTTTTATGTATATATTTATTTAATAGTCTATTTAGGAGAATATTACCTCCATACAGCCATGATATCAAGTATTACACTTTCTCTATGGCAATCAGAGTGTGCACTGAATACTCCATAATCATACGAAATTAGGCATTTTACTATTTCTTTTAACGACCCCATAGGTTTTAGCCTATCCATATACTGTAACTGAGAGAGAAAATCCTATGTAAACTATAATTTAGGCAACGTGACATTACCCAAGTGGCTGATTTTATATTGTTGCCTACAAACTACGTAAATTATTAGACCGAGTTCGACCCAAAGCCCCGAAAACCCCAGCAAGCATAAACACAAAAATTAGAATAACATTAAATATCATCAACTATATTTAACCAAATTGAGCCATCCTACCGTTAAATTCGCAGGATCACGGTCATTTCAGCGTTCAGAGCTGCCTGTCGGTAACTTTGTTTACATTAAAGCTCCTAGTAACAGACTCAACTCGATTAAGGCAGAGCTCACTGGCGCCAAATGGAGCGCCAAAATTACACAACAACTGAGATTAGGTTTCTGCAAGACTCGTGATAATATAATAATAATAATAATAATAATAATATTGTTATAAAGTTATAACTTATATAATTGTTTTCTTTTCTAAATGGACAAAGTTCTCTAGCGTTTTCAAGGTTATTGTCAATCTCCCATTGTTACTATTTGAACACAGAACCGAACACAGAATCAGTAGGCTATATGCTGATTAGCATTTTGTAGTTTCTTGACACAGCTAATTAATTAAACTTGAGATGATATAACGCATTTTTCACTAAAATTCATGATTTGTCTGACAAACTGTAAAACAAAAATTCAAAACATTACTTTAAAAACAAACCGGATAAGGCTTCAAAGCATAGTGATAATAAAAGTCATCTGATTAGGGGGAACCCAGGTGCACAAGTGCAGGCATCCTGCTTGCAGTCATGCTGGGTGCTTCAACAATCGTGTGGTCTTGCCCTTACAGCCATTCAATATTAGCACAGAATCTATTTTCATATAAAGTCAAGTAATTCTGCCTTTCTAATTTTGGATAGGCTACACTAACATAGTATGCTCTCAGAGAGATAGTGCACTTGTTTGCACAGTGTTATAACACATATGCTGTATCACATTGTCTATGGAAACAGGAAAGTTTGAATCTATTTATGATGCTTTTGTGTATGATAGCTGAATGGACAGGTATGGCTCAATGGCTTTGTTCACAAAAGCTGATGGATTTTCCTATTTGGCAGAGCACTTACCTAATGGAGGGCTGAAAAGCTTCCTTCTGGCAGTGCATTTAAAAAGACGGGTGATGTTTGCTCTCACTCCAGCGGTGCGTCTAAAGAGCGTAAAGACCTTGTTGGCTTAATAGCGATATGAGGTTTCACAAATATATATTTCATGAGAGCCAAACCACAGGAAGGGCATTTTTGTGCAAGTCTCACTTGGCCTATACAGAACATCTGTGAATTTTTTTTAACATGTTAATGGATATGACAGGATATGTGATTTTTCAGGACATGTGGAGAAAAATAAATGTATGCAAGTATTGATTTACATTAGTTGGAAAGCCTATTTGCCATTGCATTGGATGATAACATGTTTTAAATTGCCAAAAAGCTTTGGTAATTGTGACTGGCTCTGTGACTGGCACTCAGTTTGCCCAGGTTCAAGTGATACAGTGTAATTTATTCTACAGGACCTATTGAGCATGCTAAATATAATGAACTGAGTAACAGGCTATAGGTAAAAATCACATTTCATATAAAATCAAGTAGTAACTTAATTTCCTTATGTAGCAACTAGTTTATGTTACTTTATTAGACTATGCAAATATTAAGTGCATTTTATTGGATTCAGTGCATTTTGAACTTGTATTTTCTGCTGGATCTGGCAGTAGGATGTTCTTATTCAGTACATGTCTAGATGAAGTCCTGGCTGGTTTAGCTGTATTTAACAACTTTTGACCATTCAGTTGTTATTCAGCGGGGAAAACCCCCTCTGTAATATGATTGTGTTGGTTAGTTATTTTCTGCACATTAGCTATAACATGATGGCTGTGCAAATGGATATTTAAGCACCTGTCACATTTTTTTAAAATCATATTTCTTATTGTGGCATTGTAATTTCAGAGAAGAAGAAAAAATTATACGGACATAAGTGAAATGCTGGACACTGCTTATGTCTTGCAGGATGCAGGACAATGTTCCCAATTTCAGGACTGTCCTACATTATGTAAAACTCAATCAGGTTTTTAGACAAGGACAGTACTAACTGCTGCAATGTCAGTCACTAATGATATCATCACTGCATTGGATTATAAAAAATCATGTGCTGCACTCTTCATTGATTTATCGAAAGCATTTGATCCTGTGAATCATGATCTTTTGTTGCAAAGGCTTAAATGTGTAGGTTTTAGTTATATGGTGTTGAAGTCTACTCTAATTATTTGACTGGAAATACTCCAGATGTGTGTCCAGATAATTATGTTTCTGCTCCTGTAATAGTGAAAGCAGGTGTTCCTCAAGGATCAATTTTGGGGCCTATTTTATTTTCTATCTATATAAATAAACTTGGTAATGAGTTGAGCCAGCAAATGTACACTTTTTTGCAGATGATAGTATTATCTACACTATGGTTCCATTTATAAAAGTGGCAATGGACTCTTTACAGAATGTTTTTAATTCATTTCAGACTTCTCTTGATAACTTAAAATTAGAGTTGAATGCTAAAAAAAAACATGATTTTTACACGGTCCAGATTATCATTAAATGATTTTGTGATTAAAACATTAAATGGTATACAGCTTGAAAGGGTGGCATCTTATAGATATCTTGGTATCTGGCTTGATGATAAACTGATTTACAGCTCTCATACCGATAGCCTTTTAAAAAAAAATTATACCAACGTTAGGTTTTTATTTTTGTTTAAAATAAATCCCTCTTTTGTTGCTCGAAAACGTTTAGTAGAAAGTATTCTTCTATCAGTATGGTGATATAATTCATATGCATGCACCTTTGAATGTTTTGAAAAAACTCAATGTAGTTTATCATGCTGCTTTACGATTTGTTACTGATACAAGTGTCTGCACACATCACTGTAATTTATATGAAATGACAAAATATACTTCATTGTGCTTAAGGAGAAAAAAGCATATGTTAATTTTTATTTTAAAAGCTTTGGTGGGTAAATTACCACAGTATATATCTAGTTTGTTGACATACTGCACAAATATTTATAATGCCAGATCAACAGATAAACTCTTATAGATGCCCTATTTTTCATACAGAGAATGATCTGCTTTTTCTAATTATACTCTGTATGTATAGAATGAGCTTCAAGGTACATTACATGGAATTTGTACCATCTATAGCTATATTTAAAAAAAATATTTTAAAGTCTGTTTATATAAAACAGTGTACATGTTTAATAACTGATTAGGATTTGTTTTGTTTTTAGAAAATTGCGTTTTGTGTTTGTTCATTGTGTGGATATACGTATTTTATTATTATTTTTTTTTTTTTGTAAATTTGTCCTTTGCTGCCTATCTTGACCAGGACACCCTGGTAGAAGAGATATTGTATCTCAATGGGACCTTCCTGGGTAAATAAGTAAATAAATTAAAAATAAATACAATTTTGATGTGCTATACACACTAGTGGTGCTGCTGTATGGACTTGCTACTGCCAATAGATAAACAGACACGCTGTTTTGAACATGTAAGATATGCTGGTGATAAATAGGCATATATAAATCCCAAAGCAGATCTAGACAGGTGGAGCTGGGGAGGGGGAGGTTTTCAGAGGAACTGCAGGACCAGCAAACACTAAACCAGACTATGTCAGACTCTCTCTCTCTCTCTCTCTCTCTCTCTCTCTCTCTCTCTCTATATATATATATATATGCGTATATTCTGTCAATACATGTAATCTGTCAATGAACTGCCTGCTACTGCTCATGTAATGTAGTGAACTTTATTAGAAAGTATAGTGGAGAGCACTGATGAGCAGGACCTGTTCTCGTAGCTGCCTGCTGGCTGGCACATGGAGTTCGACTGGAGGGAATCCCAAGAAAGACTGCTCTATTCCCCCTGGGGAATTCTAAATGGAGTGGCATTCATCCATTCATTTCAGACGAAGGGCCCCAGGCAACATTATGTTGCTTTGGTTTATCCCAGAATCATTGGTTATTGCCTCCACCTTATGGTAGCTTCCAAGCAACCCCTTCCTCCTCACGCTCTGCCGACAGTAGCTCCGCATCGCTTGAAACAAAGATATGAAAATGACAGATACATCAGTAATCTTGGCCACTGTATCCTCGTATAATTGTGCTCTAGTTTTCTTGACTGTGGAAAGAGAGAGGCAACTGATCCCCCAGGAGGCAATGAATGGAACTCAACAATGCAGGAATGCAAGCCAGTGTGTGTGTATGTGTGTGCACCAGACAGTGTGTGTTTTTGTTGGTGTGTATATGTCTGTGTTTGAGTGAACAACGGGAGCGAGATTTGGAAGCCGATTTCCAGTTCCTATAGCAACCATGATGTAAGCGGAGAGGGGCAACTGCGCCCCATTTCTCTCTATCTCCCCCCCTCACTCTCCCTTTCTCTCCCTCTTCCCCTCGAAAAACAGACAGCCCAGCACACAGGAAACCTGGGTGTGGAAGATAGGGAAGTCATCCTCATTTTGCTGGAATATAAGCCATTTTTCTTGTTTTTATTTTCTTTTTTTTTAATGTTTTTAAGATTTGCAAGCCGTTCAGTAACATGTACATTTCAATCTTGGGAGAGAAAGGTCTGCTTGTCATGTCTGCCAAGAAAATCATTTAGTGCCAGAGGCTGTGGCAATTGGTGTATGGCTGTTCTCAGATGAAGTCCCTGTAGAGAGCGCCTTTGTGAACTTTATTGCTTTTGGATTTTTTTGAAAAGGATAAAACTGTAAGTCATTTTAAAACTTTGTCATATGTAAAATATGTCATGCCTAAATATTACATTTCTAGTAAAATATCTCAAATGTTTTATGTGATGTTATATATTATATTTATTAAAAGCTGTTTTTCTTAATTAGAATAAAGATGATTTCATGTTATTCTTTTGTGCTATTCTAACACCAAATTTAAAATTTTATTAAAAATTGTTAACTCATTCAAACTTTGCTGGTCTGCAGTTTATGCATCATGCTAACTCTAAAATAAGTTATTATCCCAGATATATTTCACACATAACTTTTCAGGCTTACAGGATTAAGTCTGCTTTAATCAAAGTTGACAAGGTTAAACATGTTTAGTAATCTATATGTAGCTTTAAGTTCATGTTTGTATCATTATGGGAACAAGAAAACTTTGTTAATGAAATTGTTATACTGACATTCAGATTCACGTTTTTATATTTCAACGTGCTTCAAAATCAAGGATTTCATTAATCATTGCAAGAGTATTTAATCTTTTGCTCTGTATTCTTTTTAAGGGTAAGTCCCAGTCACCTCTAATGAGGTCTGCCCTTTCACTGTGCTCAGAGACCCCAGAAGCAGCGGCATGGAGAACCGGCGCTGCCAGCACCCTCAACAGCCCAATGCCCAGGCCCAAGAGGCCTCGTCTGGGCCCCAGTCCTCCATGTCCCAGTCCCCTTTACTGTCTGGAGCCTCCTCCCTCATCTCTCTTACCCAGACAGAGGAGTTCTTTGACCTGATAGCCAGTTCCCAGAGCCGCAGACTGGATGACCAGAGAGCCAGTATAGGGGACCGTCTGGGCATCAGAATACCACAAAACAATGTGGGACACTTGTGCGAGGCATGTAGTCCACTGGAACCTAGTGACGAGTTTTTCAACATGCTCATAAAGTATCAGGTAACACAATAGCCATTGAAATTCGATATCAGATGAGAGATGTACAAATGTGATTTACACTTACGTTCCTCAGACGTCCTCTGTTTGCATGTTATGAACTTTCTCACTTCTCTCCCCCTCCAGTCCTCCAGAATCAATGATCAGAGGTGCTCTTTGCCACCAGCACCAGACCCAGATGAAGACTTCTTCAGCCTTATTCAGAGGGTGCAATCCAAACGCATGGATGAACAACGGGTTTCTTTTCCTTCTGATGAAAAGGATGAAACAGACTTAAATTATAAGTCCAAAACCTCTGAGGGCTCAAGCTAGAGACTGTGGCACTTCTGATGCGACTTCCACAAAGTCTTCTGCAAACTCTGACTCTCTGGCTGCACATTTTAAGAGATCTTCCAAGGCTGGGGTCAGGGGGGCGTAATATAGGTTTATTTTAATTAGTAGGATTATATTATGTTGAATTGTTTCATATTTTTACAGTCACCCTGAATTACCCTGAGGTGAATTCAAACCCAACAGATGTGATTCACAGGGAATGGAAACACTCACATGTTTGTATGTTCCAACAATTGTTCTTTCACAAAAGTGTTTGTGCATATTTCAAGCAAAGCAACACCATGGAAAACATGATGCTTTCCAAGGATAATATTACTAACTACTGTCACACAACACAATATAGATCGGTGTGACAAACAACGGCAGCACATAATCTCCAAACAGGTGCGTGTTCATTTAACTCAAGTGGAAAGTGTGTTTCAGCATACACTGAATATGAATTAACTGATACCCAGCAGATGGGAGCAATTGTATTTGGCATGACACTGAAGTTGTATGGCTCATGGATCAGTTCATGTGGTTGTCTAATTCTGATGATGAGTAATACAGTATAAGTAATACTAATAGTAACAGACTTCTTTCAGAAGACTTAAGAAAGGCTAAATCCATATTTAGCATTAAAAAGTGTATAATTGTTAGTCTGTGAAAAGTGGATAGACTCATTTCAAGGTGCACTGTTTAACATGGCTTTTTGTTTCATTGGAATAAAAGTGATGTTTTAGTATGATTTTAGTTTCTCTTTAATATAATTTTTTCAGTGAGGATGATAGTACGGTTTCCTTGGAAAATTTTATGAATATGGGATCTCCGTCAAACAGTGTAAAAAAACACTGAAAGGGATAGTTCACCCTAAAAATGAAAATTTTGTCATCTTTTAGTCACTCTCAAGTTGTTCCAAATCTGTATGAATTACTGGTAGCACTTTATTGGTGTCCTTTTTACACATGTAATGTAATTTCTATTACAATAACAGTTAATTATGCATGATTACATGCAAGTAACCCAAAGACAAACCTAATCCTAATCCTAACTGTAATTAATTAATATTACTCAGTACTTAAATGTATAATTACACTGTAATAGGGGCACCTTAAAATAAAGTGTAACTGAAATTCTTACTTCTGCTAAACATAAAAGAAGACAAATTAAATGAGTAACCAAACAGTTTCTGGTCCCCACTGATGTCCATAGTGTTTTTTTTTTCCATAATATGGAAGACAATGAGGACCAACAATTCTTCAAAATATCTCATACAGGTTTCGTTTACCTTGAGGGTGAGCAATTTTTGCGTGAACTATCCATTTAAGGTTGGCTTGAACTTAAATCAAGGCTATATTTTCTTTTAGTATAAATATATACAGATTGAGTTTTAAATATTCTGTGACCACAAGTCGGATTTCAAAAGTTCGAGAGGGTATTTAATTTCACACATAAAAATCAAATGGATTCTGTTTGTTTGTGCAGACACAACAAGATTGGCTCAATCAGTTTGAGGTGGGATTATTTTCATTTAAAACTTGTTTGAGAACAACCATCATTTTTGTACAGAGCCACATGACATGCAGAAAAAAAAAGATATCAACTTAATAATTTGTTGGCCTCGTTTAATTTAAATTGTTCTCACGATTTATTCATTTGTGGCCACATTGTTCTGTACTAATTCATCGTACCTGTTTAATTTAGTATGTCTAAATTGTGGCAGTGATTTAAAGGGATACTCCACCCCAAAATGAAAATTTCGTCATAAATCACTTACCCCATGTCGTTCCAAACCCATAAAAGCTTTTTTCGTCTTCGGAACACAACTTAAGATATTTTTTAGATGAAAACCGGGAGGCTTGTGACTGTCCCATTGACTGCCAAATAAATAACACTGTCACGGTCCAGAAAAGTATGAAAAACATCATCAGAATACTACATCTGCCATCAGTGGTTCAACCGTAGTGATGAGAATACTTTTTTTACGGAAATAAAACAAAAATAACGACTTTATTCAACAATTCAGCATCAACTTCACCGTAGCGCCATTTTGGAGAGTGTGCGTACACTCTTCCGTATACAGGGATGTGCTGTTTGCGTTCAAATCAATGCGTAAATCCACGCTGAAGACGTATCCTTGTGTCGTGGCTGACATAGAAGAGTGTACGCACTTTGCGTGCAGCCATACTCTCCAAAATGGTGCTATGGTGACGCTACAGTGGCAAATTGTTGAATAAAGTCGTTATTTTTGTTTTATCTCCGTGCAAAATGTATTCTCGTCGCTTCATAACGTTACGGTTGAACCACTGATGGCAGATGGACCATTCTGATGATGTTTTTCATACTTTTCTGGACAGTGTAATTTACTTAGCAGTCAATGGGACAGTCACAAGCCTCCCGGTTTTAAAATATCTAAAATATCTTAATTTGTGTTTCGAAGACGAACGAAGCTTTTACGGGTTTGGAACGACATGGGGGTAAGTGATTAATGACAAAATTTTCATTTTGGGGTGGAGTATCCCTTTAACTAAAACAAGGAACAAAGTGGCCTAGGACAATTTGGCCCCAATTTAGGTCAAATGAAGAAATGAAGTCATGAATGATCATTGCTGGGTTGTTACTAATTAGAGGTATTCGTCCTAATTGTTCTCTTTTTTTTTCTAATTCTGTTTTTTATTTAGAATTTCCTTTTTATAAAAATCCTATTGCCTATATACTTTTGAGAGAGAGCCACACAATTAGTTTAATTTGTAATTTTTATTATTGAATTAATTATTAGCTTTTTATGACCTCAGCAACCCCCTGCAGTTATTTAAGGGACCCCACTTTGGGAAACCCTGGCATAATGTTGGCTAATGTTTAATGCACTTCATGATGTTGATAACAAAAGAATGGAGACATTGGAAACATTTTCTTACGAGTGAGGTGAAATGTAATCTAATTAATTAATGTTAATATTAAAGTAACTTTAATTGTAAGTAATATTTACTTACAATTACATCACAAAAACAGTGTTTTGTTTACAAAAAAACACTATAAAATAAAGATCTCTAGCTGGTTAGGCTATGTTTTATCAAATTAGATAGCTTGTAAAAAAAATTAAATAAATTGTCAAACACACACACACACACACAACGTATCCGATGGTTTTTTTTTCTAATGCGGTATACCAAGGATACTCGATAGGCTACTAGTCGATTAGCCTATCATTGGCGACTACACGTTACTAAGGGTCACTTTGAGCTCAGCATTCATGAGCGTGACTAACAACTGATGAATAGAAACATCGCCGGAGGTCATTGGCGTCAAAGCAGTAGAGTAGAGAACAAGCCAATGCGATGGTGCAAGACAGCACAGCTGCTCTGAGGGGGAAACGCAACAGATGAGCAGATAGACACAGCTGCTGCTCTACTGACTTACAAACACTGCTCTGGATAACCGACAAGAATGAACACAAACGACGCGAAGGATTACCTCTCCAAACGACAGATCCCACACCTTTTTGAGGTAAGAATCACCTCCAGGAGAAGCCTTTTCATAAATTTTAATATTAATATAGCAAGGTCAGTTAGAGAACAACACATCTGGAAACATCTGCCACTCTGAAATCTGATTATGTAGTGTGTTTTCAAGGTGAGCATATATATGCCTTCATATTATGCACCTTCCAGTTCTTCTTCTCTGAGTTCTTCAGAGTAAATGATTGCTGTTTCTACTGTCAACAGTTTTTATATGAAGAATCTATAGGGGGGAAGCTTACTAGAGCTGTACATCAGATGTGAGATGATAGCATGAATTAATCAGAAGTCTGTGTCTATTTAGCATGCACAATTACATGGTAAATTAGATACTTCAAGGTGTCTCTATGGTGATTCTCAAGTAGGTTACTGTAATGGCAAAGCAGAGGGTCTCAAGCTTGTCAGTAAGAGGGAAGATTCTCCTCAGACAGCGTCAACAAGTGCTTATGCTTGTGTGTGAGATCTGTAGTTGCATACAAAATACTGTGTCCACAGAGGATCACAGAACACACTTCTGACAGGCTTTCCATTTCCAAATTGATCCGATATATGAGGAAGCTCAATATTGAAGGTCATCATCACTGTGTGTATGACATCTCCTCAGGCAGGACATAAATGGTGAAGGTTGTAAACACCAGTTTCAGCACATCAACACTTTGACTGTCACCAAGGCAACAAGCTATGCACTTTATATTTACTTTATGTGACTCATCTTTGTAAATGTGGGCAATGGAGAGCGAGGGGGAGAGAAGGACTGAAACAATAATATTCTTGCATGTGCCCGAACACGCAGTTTGCTGAGGAATGCAAACACACAGGTTTAGGTTCGTGTGCATTCCTCTAGACATACAGAACATCTCTCAAACTCCTCTAACTGTGACCGCATAAGGAATAATGGGTGAACTTCATTTCTGTGCATAACTATTATTTAAATTGTCATATAGCAGGTACATCAGCTATCCCATAGTAGGAGAAAATGGAGCTCTTTAGTGTCATTCAGAGGCAATTTGGTGAGGTTGCTGATGTTTATAAGGCCAGAAAGTAAGATTAAATTCTTTTAGTTTATAACAGTATAGCAGACTACTTAAAATGCATATAAATATCAGTTGTCACTCTATATAGCAGTAATATGTCTTAGTAAGTTAAAAAGCTCTGTAGTTTTTTAAAACATATAATGCAATGCAATACTATGATGATTGAGAGATGTAAAAATTATATAATTTTATACTCACTTTTAACAATTTAAACAAACATTTAACATAAAAATAATGATCAAATAAACTCAGCAGGTTGCTAGTTTTAACAGTGTTTTTTCCCTGTTGAAAAAAAAAACAGCATATGCTGGTTGGGTATGTTTTGAAGCATGGCAGCTGGTTTGAGCTGGTTTAAGCTGGTCCTTAGTTGGTCATGACTCGTGAGCTGGTTTTAGCTGATCATGTGCTAGTCCTTAGCTGGTCCTAAGCAACTAACTCCTGTTCAGGACCAGCTCATAACCAGCTCAGGACTAGCTTGGACCAGCTCAAACCAGCTGCCATGCTTCAAAACATACCTCACCAGCATATGCTGGTTTTTCAACAGAGTTCTCCATATCGATACTGCATTAGTCCTTAAAAATGCTGTGGTCTGTTGTTAAACTGATACCTCTAGCAAATTCAGTCTTTTGTTTTGTTTCTGTTTGGACACTGTTGCTTTATTCAGGGGTTGAATGTGTCTTTAGCTGTTTGATACCCGTGAGGATTGTGATGTAAATTCTCAAGCAGTTTTATTTGCATCAAAAGAAGCAAACAGCTGATTATTTAGAGCTCAGATTTTCCATTCCATGTCCCACAGAATGGCCCGGAGTATGAACTGCTAACACGTGTGGGATGAATAGAACAACAATTTGCAATTATTATTTTCTCCCCTGGATGTTATTCATTTTTTTCTCTCCCTGTCTTACCATTCAGAAATCGTTTAGTTTTGTTTGGCTAATAAAAAAAAATATGTTCTTATATTCCTTGCCTTAAGATAAATAAGCAAAAAAAATATTTTGTCACAATTGTCAGTGATGTACAAAATTATGATGAACATATGGTGAAAGAAGTTGTTTACACAAATAGATGCACTGTAATTCTACACCCTGAAATACAGAGTTGTATTTCAGAAACACTCAACTATAAGCATTTCATATAACTAAACTAAATGAATTCTGTGTGTATCTCACAGAGCATGTTAACAGGGCTGATGTACCACAGGCCCGAGGACCCTTTGGCATTCTTGGAGAGTTGCCTGCAGAAAACACGAGACCTCGGGGGTCCTGAATGTGTGGTCTGGGACACTTTCATTTCACCTGATCGAAAACCTCTACCACCAATCACCCCTGCACAGGGAAAGAAAGCCCCCTGCAAACTTGGTAATTCAGCCAATTTGAAAGCACATTATCTTAGCAAGCAGCAAAATGTCTGCTTGAAAAAACAAAATGTCTCGTTATACATAATGGATACAGTAAAATGACCCTTTGCATTTTAGTTGCATTGGCTGTTTTAGTTAATGCCATTTTATTTAGCTTTTAACAATTCATAATTGCATAATGTCAAACAGAACACTAAACAAAATGAATTATATTAATGTGTTCTTATATTGGTCTCTTTCTTTAAATCACTAAAACCACATTTTCTAGATAAAAAGCCAGCAGAGAAGGAACCATTATTTAGAGTGTGAATCTGAAGGACAGCTGTGAAAATGAAAACTAAAGAGCATTGCAGAGAAATTTAGGAAGGAACATGGTTCAATTGTTTTAAATACCTAAATATCTCAATAATGAAAATCAAACCACAGATGAGTGAATTAAGAGTGCATCTGAGGTAATAAAACAGTGAATGTAATCCGTTTCCTTCCACAGACAGTGGTCCTGGTCCAGGCCCCGGACCTTACCGTCGATATGACAGGCTGCCACCAATCCAGGCCCAGTTCTCCATAGAAAGTGACTCAGATATGACGGAGTCCTCAGGACTCATACAGGAATATGATGTCTTTGACCCATCAAAACCACGACCACACATCATATTCATTATAGGTGAGTGGTCATCACTGCCAAGCTTGTCAATTTCAGTCTATTTCAATCAGATCTGATCTGATCTTATTCTGAATTCCAATTCTTTGAGCTAGATGAAATGCAATTCAGTAGACCTTTACCTTAATTAATTTGGAGTTAGAATTTCCATTGTGCTGTTTCTGTGTAAAGTGGGATTTGCTGTAATATTTTCCAGGTGGACCGGGCAGTGGGAAGGGCACTCAGACAGCTAAACTTGCACATCACTATGATTACGAGCATGTGTCTGTGGGGGAAATTTTAAGGAACCAGTTGCTGCATCATGCCCCCAGTGACAGGAAATGGGAGCTGATTGCTCAGATTATTGCCAATGGAGAACTGGCACCTCAGGTTTGGCAGTTTGACCACCAAATGTGTGAATTTCACAGATATGGTGTATTTACAGCTGCTTAATTACTAAAATAACATAAATTACCATTCATAGGTTTTGAGTCAGTATGTTTTATTTCTTAAATAATTGGTTAAAAAGAAAAAATATATTTTCATATTATGTATAAAAATAAAAGTAGTTCACCCAAAAAAATTATATATGTGTGTGACCCTGGAACACAAAACCAGTCTTAATCGCTGGGGTATATTTGTAGCAATAGCCAAAAATACGTTGTATGGGTCAAAATTATCGATTTTTCTTTTATGCCAAAAATCATTAGGATATTAAGTAAAGATCATGTTCCATGAAGATATTTTGTAAATTTATTACCATAAATATATCAAAACTTCATTTTTGATTAGTAATATGCATTGCTAAGAACTTCATTTGGACGACTTTAAAGGTGATTTTCTCAATATTTAGATTTTTTTGCACCCTCAGATTCCAGATTTTCTAATAGTTGTATCTCAGCCAAATATTGTCCGATCCAAACAAACCATACATCAATAGAAAGCTTATTTAATCAGCTTTCAGATTTTGTATAAAGCTCACTTAAGGGATGACACTTAAGACTGGTTTTGTGGTCCAGGGTCACATATACAGTATATACACTACCGCTCAAAAGTTTGGGATCAGTAAGATTTATAATGTTTTTTTAAGGGAGTCTCTTCTACTCATCAAGGCTGTATTTATTCGATCAAAAATACAGAAAAAACAGTAATATTGTGAAATCTTATTGAAATGTCTAATATTGGTTTCCTATTTTAATATACTTTAAAATAGAATTTATTTCTGTGATGCAGCGTTGAATTTTCAGCATCACTACTCCAGTCTTCAGTGTCACATGATCCTTCAGAAATCATTCTAATGTGCTGATTTATTATGAGTGTTGAAACTGTTGTGCTGCTTAATATTGTTTTTTGGAACCTGTGATAGTTTTTTCTTTGATTCTTTAATGAATACAAAGTTAAAAAGAACAGCATAATAAAGAACCCATAATAGGGGCACTTTAAAAAAAACATAAAAAATCTTACTGATTGAAAATCTTAACTTTTGAGCGGCAGTGTGTGTGTGTATATATATATATATATATATATATATATATATATATATATATATATATATATATATATATATATATATATTTTAATATGTTAACAGCAAAATAACCAAGACCCACAACGACACTGGCCAAATAAATAAATATAGTAAACAATATGATAAAAATCTATCTCTCCCGCTCTCTCTCCCTCACAGACCGCACATACATAACAGTTAGTTGCACACACACTAGCATACACCGCGCTAATGTTGTTAGCGCTATTCTGAAGATTTTATCAGTAAACAACTTAAAAACTACATGATTTCTCACAAGCGAGGTAACAACAACGGCGCTGTTCGTGAACAAAAGGAATTAAGTTTCACTATAACTAGAGACATTGCTGCCGAACACTGTTGAGAGACGCACAGAGGTAATCTCTCTCTCTCTCTCATAACTTAGTTATTAACTGTATTAACTGCATTAGTCTGCTATCAACGGCTCAAGCCTCCGTTACTAGGTTTACTCACCCTTAGGCCATCCAAGATGTAGAGAGTTTGTTTCTTCATTGTAGCAGATTTTGAGAAATTTAGCATCACATCACTTGCTGACCAGTGGATCCTCTGCAGTGAATATAGCAGTGTTATGGATAGAATTCTCGTATTTTAGCTGGAAGCAATGGTTTGAATAATGGAAGATATCTTTATGATGAATTTGTTTATTACAAACATGCTGCTTTTCATTTCACACGACATTAACTGATGGACTAGAGTCCACTGGAATCCACTGGTGAGCAATTGATGTAATGCTACCATTACATCAATTCATACATTTCCACTAAATTTTTGCGTGAACTCTTTAAGCCGCACAAATGTTTTCAACATATAAATACCGTGTGACAGTGAAAGTTTGTTTTACTGTATTTTTGAACAAATAAATGCCTCAAACACCTAAGTTTGGTCCATAGTACTTTAATCACCCTAGTGTTGTTCTGGCATGGTATCCTTTAGGAGACAACTATTGAAGAGCTGAAACATCAGTTTATCAAAAAGCAGGACGCTAAAGGATTCATTGTGGATGGATTCCCCAGAGAGATCTCACAGGCGTTCACCTTTGAGGAGCAGGTCAGATATTCAGCATTCTGATGGTCTACTCTATACACTGTATTATCTACTGGAAAAATGTCTTTGTACGCTACGAATGACACTCATACAGTATTCCTTCAGATTGGCTCCCCAGACTTGGTGATCTTGCTTGCCTGCTCCAATCAGCAACTCCGGCAGCGTCTAGAGAAAAGAGCGTCCCAGCAGGGCCGTCCCGACGACAATACTCACGCTATTGAGAAGAGACTAGATACATTTAAACACAATATCACACTCATAGCCAAGTACTACCAGGAGAGAGGGCTTATTTTAAGGGTGAGATGCTGTTTTTTGCTTATTTTTATCTTAACTGTTGAATTCAGCTGGTTTTAACAGCATGGGCTGTTCTGTGAATGATTATCTATAGTTTTATGTTGTGAAACACAATTCTGTCTCACTGTGCTTGGTCAGGTTGATGCTGATCGAGAAGAAGATGACATTTTCACAGACATTTGTACCATTGTCAAGGAGAGACTGTTCCCTAGTGACACAAATGCAGTAAGTTTTTAAATAAAAGTTACCACAATTTGTACCTAAACATCTATCTGCTTCATATTTCATAAACATTATTTTTCTCCCTGCAGAGCAGTACTGAAGATCTTTAGAGGAACGTCTAAACATCCAAACAGCTGCTGCCAATAAATCCAAAATGTCAAAAGCAGCCTGCCAAACATTTTATTGTACCATAATTTTTCATCAATAAACTTGTGGGTCAGAGTCGAGGATCAGGGAAAAGAGTAAAGAAAGAAATATAATATACTGTATATTTTACACTTGTTGTTGCCTCTATTTGTACTTCACTGTGAATCTTCTCTGTATAACTTTTGCAACTTTTTAGAGCAGAACATTTTTTCCAACATTTTCAGATTTTGTTTTTGAATTTTAATGTTTTGACTTGATATTATTAATGTATATTTGGAGCTCAGGCCAGAAATAATGTGAGCTGCTAAAAAACCCACCAAAGTATAAAATAATATCAGATGTTTTCAAACAACTTACCTATTCCTGCAAAAACATTAAATGGATTAAATAATTACTGATTAATAACTAATTCACTTATGAACACAGTGTTTCTTGTTTTATCTTACTCCACAATATGAGCACATTAAAAAGAGACAGAGAGAGAGAGGGGCACTACAGACGTGTCCTCTGGCTGTGTTCTCATTACTAGATGTTCATTCCAGCTGTGCCACTTTTTCACAGTAGGACATCAATGAACATAGATTCTCTGCCCTTGCTGACAGACCTCGACCAATCACGCAAGTGCCAAAATGCTGTTACTTTAAATACTGAGGAGTATTGAAAAATGAGTGGGGAAAGTAGTAAAGTCTATTAAACATCAATATCTGTTTCATGTAATCTCTACACTGACATTGCTTGAACATTTTCG
The DNA here is from genome assembly GCA_036784905.1 of Acrossocheilus fasciatus. NCBI lineage: Eukaryota > Metazoa > Chordata > Actinopteri > Cypriniformes > Cyprinidae > Acrossocheilus > Acrossocheilus fasciatus. Next base: position 22,696,032 of record CM071942.1, read on the forward strand.
GAATACAAATTCACAATTGAGCCACTAGATGGCAGGCTTTTATTCCTTAAAAATAATTTGTTCTATATCCTCCCCGGTTTGAAAGAGTTCATTTATAGCCATCCAAAATTATACCCACTTCTGCCATTTTAAGAAATTAAAATTATGAATTTTTAACATTTGAGACTGTGAACTGGTTAATAAAGAAAAAAAAACATTTTAAAAATTAGCTTGGAAACACATTAGTTTGAGTTTGCTTTTAACTGCACTACATGACATTTACCATACAAAGACCATGGTATCTTTATTTTGTGCTAAGTGTGCTTAAAATACTGTGTTATCAACAGCATCACTGTGACGGAGTTCTGGTATGTGCTGCTTCTCAGAATAGAGCCACCCTTATCACCTGCCTGGCAAATTACGAGTGGCATGAGTAGGAGACTCCTATTGGCTTACATATAATTCATCTTCAGGTTTTCAGAAGTATAATTTAGTTTACTGCATCTGCACATTACAGAAAAGCTTCCCTTTCATGTTCTGGACTAACATATAGAGCTTGAACCAACAAATATCATGGAACTCTAAAACCTTGGTGCATTTTTCACTTTTATTAACTCTGTTCTGCTGCATGTTCTTGAGCTTTTCCACTCTTAATAATTATTTTAGTTTTCATATTTTCTTTCTTCTGATGAACATAAATGAAGAAATGCTTTTGTCCATCCAATGGACATTTTTGGATAAACATACTGTATATGTTAAAAGGAAACAAATGAAAATTGTGTTATCATTTACTCACTCTCATTCTGAAATTTGAAAAAATTTGAAACCTTGGCATAGTTATGAGAGAAATAGCATTGTCTGATTCAACAAATCATTCTTTTTAGATCTTTTCAGTTGATCCAGTTTACAAAACTGATCCGGTTTTCAAGTTCAGTTCACTGGAAGTGAACAATATCAGTGAATAATGACTTACATCTTGGTCTGTTTCTCATATAAAGATATGCGAATAAACAAATTAAATTTTTTAGGTTACTCTAAGGTCTTTATATGCTAAAATAATTTACCTGTTGATAAAAAGCAGAAAAAAATAACAGGGTTTCATTTAAAGCTGACTAGGGCCATTTAAGAACATTTATTGCATTTGTTCATTTTAATGAGGTAACAGGGTGGTCGGTCTTGTTTTATCTACTGGACAGAAGCATTTCAGCATGGTATGAGCAGCACTCAAGTCTGTTCCTGTTCATTTCCTTATATAGTATGTCACTATTCCAGTTCTGATAAGGCTTATCACACTCTCTGACACGTCGATATAAAAGCCCAACAGGGGCTTTTACAACACACTTCCCAGCGTTTCCCATCTCCACTATTAGCATCGGCATTATGGCACCTAAGAAAGTTGAACCCAAGAAACCAGAGCCTAAAAAACCAGAGCCTAAGAAAGAAGAAGCCCCAGCTCCCGCCCCGGTTCCAGAGACCCCCAAAGAGCCCGAGCCCGACCTGAAAAGTGTCCCACTGGAATTTACCGCTGACCAGATCGAAGAGTTCAGGGACGCCTTCACTCTCTTTGACGAGACGCCAACGGGCGAGATGAAGATAAGGTATGCCCAGTGTGGAGACGTGATGAGGGCTCTGGGTCACAACCCTACCAATGCTGATGTCGTGACTGTGCTGGGGAAGCCCAAGGCTGAAGATATGAACACCAAATACCTGGACTTTGAGACGTTCCTGCCCATGCTGCAGCATATCTCAAGAGCCAAGGACCAGGGGACATTTGAGGACTTTGTTGAGGGTCTGAGAGTCTTTGACAAAGAAGGAAATGGAACAGTGATGGGTGCTGAGCTCCGTCATGTCTTGGCAACACTTGGGGAGAAAATGACAGAAGATGAGGTGGACCGTCTGATGGCCGGACAAGAAGACGCCAACGGCTGCATTAACTACACGTCCTTCATCAAGCACATCCTCTCTGGGTGAGCCGGAGCTGCAAAGATTGCCGAATGTAATTGGAACTCTAAATGGCAACTGTCAAAACACTGGAAAGAAAATATGTCTTGTCTGTATGTCTTGGAAAGCATCAAATAAAAACCATCCAAATTTTGTTTCGTCTGAGATTTTTTTTTTTTTTTTTTTTTTGTTCTGTTAATCTTGTTCTTGAGATGACAAACTCAGATGTGTGTAAAGAAGGAAGGTATTGGAAAACCTATCTACAGTATGCACTCTTAAAAATAAAAGTGCCAGCAAAAAACAAAAAAAGAAGTTTTGGCAGCAATGTCCTTTATATATTTTTTTCTTAGTGCCATAAACAACCTATGCAACCATTAGTTCCAATTCTCAGATTAGCTTGGCTGTGTGGCGTATTGACTGCATACGAAATTGCATACTATACAGTAGGCCAGGCAAAAAAAAAAACAACAACAAAAAACAAAAAAAAAGTGGGTAAAAAGTCCCAGAGTAAACTATTTCTGAGATTCTGAAGTATTTTATGGACACAGGAGAGCATTTTTAAGAGGTTTTGCTTATCTGCGTCTATCAGATATTAAATAATAGACATTTAGAAAATGTTGTTAAGATGTTAATGATTTATAATGTACGGAAAACGTAGTTTTTAAAGACGTTTATCAAATGTTTGTACCCAGCAGGGTGAACGTGATTTCACTAGGTGCACGTACCTTTTAAGTAGTTATTAATTCAAAAGAAATACCTGCTCAGAGATTATGCAATTTCCAATGCAGCCATCGTGTCCAACAGCACTACTTTTCACTGTTTGTGTCACTGCGCTTGTCTATTTTTGTGCACTAATTTTTGTCACTAAATATGATATTATGGCCACAAATTAAGAATGTGTTCCCATGACTTTTTAATTGGTGGTCCACGTTTGATTAATTCATTCCCAATTTTTATTTTAGTTATGTCGCGAAACGAATTCTTAATTCATAGTCAGGATAGGCCTATGTTTCTCACATGTCGTCAGGGCTCCATACATAGTGCATTAAAGGAGACATGATGCCCCTCTTTACAATATGTAATTTAAGTCTCAGGTGTCCCCAGAATGTATCTGTGAAGTTTCAGCTCATCATCACCCTCATCATTTATTATATCATTTTGAAAATGCCTATTTTGAGCGGAAACAGAAACAGATTTTCGTGCATGTCTCTTTAAATGCAAATGAGCTGCTGCTCCCCGCCCCCTTTTCCAGAATAGCGCTGTGCCATTACAGCTTGTACCTGCTAAAAACATCTGTTTTGGTTCTGATTATCATGTTTATTGCGCGGACACTATGCAATTTTAAGCCGTATAAACTTCTGATATACAGTTTTCTGAGTGCACACATCTGAAGCACACGTACAGAAAGCGGCTGTCACAGCATGTGAGTACTAACTGTCGGTTATGTCTGTGAAGGTAAACAGCTGGGAAATAAATCACATGTTTATTGTAGATCTGTGTGGCAGCAGCAATATACAGTAAATAAATCAATAAATGCACTGCTCTCTCGTCTCCTCTGAGACTGGGACTCTATAGTGTTCTGTGCTCGTCCGTGCAGCCAAAGGCAGAACAGTTAGCATGTTTTGCCATGGCATTAGAGCTGGTACACCGCTGTCACTTGAAATCAAAATGATGGCGCCATGGGTGGAAACGTACAGATAAGAGGCAGTAATATTATAATGAGATCCTTTTGCAACATGGCTAGGGGAGCGAAATCAAATGCGCTTGTATTTTCAGAGGCTTTCAGAAACAAAGTTACAGGGTTAATCTTTTTCACGTTTCTTTGGTTGGTAGATGCACCTGATTATAGCACTAAAAACCTGGAAAAGTCAGATTTCCATGACATGTCACCTTTAAAATAAACAGCGGAGTGATACAAACAGTTCCGGTGTTGTGTACGATACCCCCCTAGAATTGGTAGGTTTAGGGTTAGGTGCGGGGGAGGGGTTAGGATTAGGGGTGGGGTTAGGATTAAACAATCAGATAGCGATTTCAAGGAGAGGGGTAATAATTTGGCAGGGGGTCGAAAATGGTCACAACACTGGTGTTGTTACCCGATTAAACAATTAATTTAGGTGGAGACAAGTTTTCATGAATGAGGCTAAATTTAATTTTTTTTTAAAAATCAATTCATTCAACAGTACTATACTGAACAAGTCTTTAGCCCGATTTGTATGGTAATTATTTCTCATGTGGACCATCAGTGATTTTTAGTAGGTGTAGGGGTTAGTCGATTGAATCCTTATGCCGGTGTTTTTTTCTCACCACCCGCGTAAAAATCCCTGGCCAAATGAATTGCCGTTCCAATCCACATCTCTGAGTTCACAAGAAGAAATCGATTCAAAATTCAATGTCTAAATCCTATTTGACCATTGCCAACCCTTACGAAAAAGAAGTTTATTCAAGTGTGCTTCTTTTAAACAAAAAAAAAAAAAAAGAAAGTATACTTTTAGGTTACTTTTTATGTACTTCTTTTTATGTACTTCTCAGAAATGGGCTTTATGTACTTCTCAGAAATATACTTAAAATGACATTTAAGTATACTTGACTTATACTTAGAAAAAGTCTAAATATTTTGAGCTATATTGCGCTCCTAGAATCCGTGTTTTCATTGTTATATGGTAGGGGGCGCTATTCATCTTCTGTACAGAATTTCCAAAAAACACAAGTGAAGAAGAAAAAGAAACATGATCATCTGACATAAAACAGCATCAAAACTTTGGGGTGTTGATCGACTCCATCTATGTTTTGTTTATCATTCTGAATCCAATTCATAGTCTTTTTTCAGCTTTTTGTTCAAAATGTTGTTTATTCTTATGAAACTTTGCCACATTCAAGAGTTTAAAAAAAATAATGCATGAAGCTAGAATAAAATGTTTTTGTTTACAATCAGATACCCTGTTCTTTCTTTTGATGTTTTGTACGTTCAGATATTCATATAACAAAATATATACAAATTAATACTTAAATAGGGACATAGTAGTATACTTAAAGTATGATGTAAAGTTCACTTAAAGGTGCTGTATGTAGGATTGACACCCAGCGGTTGAACAAGGTATTGCAGTCCAAATTCAAAATATTGGAGGCGTTTTTTTTCACCCGGCCCCTCCTCCTCAGACTTGATGCACACGCAGGTTGCCAGATTAACAACAGCAACAGGAACGAGCGCACATGCCCATGAATGAAATTAAATACGTTATGTTTTCCGCCATCTGGCAACCCGCGGTGCCAAAATACAATTGGGTAAACTGGCAGTGGGCGGGTTTCACAAACCATAACAAACACAGACGTTCCGGGCCGTAATGCACCTTTTCAAAGGGGAATAACTGACTGTAGAATTGTTTTTCAGATAAACAAGTATGTTAATTTAGCATGTTTCTTAAATATCTGCAAACATATTATGGTATTTTTATGCTTTAGTAGAGTCAAAATCCTACATACAGCACCTTTAAAGAAAACTTACGAGTATACTTGCAGTATAAAACTACAAAACTAGTAGTTTACTGAAACTGTACTTCTAAGTGTACTAAAAATGCTACAAGTATTTAATTAGCAAACTATCAGTATACCTATAAGTTCACTTTTAGTATAGTTGCAGTACAAGCTAAAAACATTGATGTAAACTAGTTGTGTACTCAAAGTTTACTACTGTTATACTTAAAGCAGGGGTCACCAAGTTTGGTCCTGGAGGGCCGGTGTCCTGCAGAGTTTAGCTCCAACCCTAATCAAACACACCTGAAGCAGCTAATCAAGGTCTTACTAGGTATTCAGGCAGGTGTGTTGAGGCAAGTTGGAGCAAAACTCTGCAGGACACCGGCCCTCCAGGATCAAGTTTGATGACCCCTGACTTAAAATATACTTAAAAGTATACTTTTATATACTAGAAAGTGGGCCAATTTAGTCCCAAGGAGTATTGAAATAGTACATTTACAAGTATACTACTAGTACACTGATATTTGTATACTTACTACATAAAGTATACTTAATAAAATAAACTTGAAGTTTACTACTTTTTGGTAAGGGAAGCACTGTATGGTAACTGCTGCACTTCGCTGTAATGTGCATGCTTATTACCGAAAGGGAAAAAATACTTAAATATTTACGAGAACAATATTTCATAACTGCTCCACCACAGCAAGTATAGGAGCTGTTAAGAATAATAAGAAAAAAGAGAAGAAAAGTATGTAAACTACTGAAATGTGTCATTATTATGGCAGCAACAGGTATGGAATTCAATTTTAAAATATGTATTATATAGGCCTACAATTACATACATAAAAATATAAACCGAGCAGCTTTATATTTACCTTACAGCAAACAATCATGCGACTGGCCACATGGGCAGTGCGTTCCCAGGTTCAGAGGGAATAAATCACCATCCGAATCCATGTGTTTTATCACTGAGGTGCCATGTAAATTTATTTTTACCGACATCCACATGACAAACAATTACCATCTGAAGGGCTATTGAATCATTCGACCACTTACTTCAAAAAACACTTATTCATTCGTTGATGCTGTCTGATTCTCGGAGTTGCGCAACTCTTCAGGGTTGTTTGGAAATGTCTCCATAGGTGGAGTGAAAACAGAAAAAGATAATGTGTTTTCAAGTTCCTTAATATCAACATTTTACGTGTTGCTTAAAAACAAGATCACAGTTGCTTTAACTCTGTTAGTAAATATTATATAGCCTAACTTTGATTATCGCAGAGTAAATTACAACCGATATTTGGAAAAACAGTGCTGTGGCGATATTGCTTAATTTTATTATATTAGAGTGTGAAGAATTTTTTTTAATAGTCAAAACAATACTTTTACACTACAAATAACCTTTTGTGCATTGCGAAAGTTCGAGTATACCAGTTTCTTTTAAGTTAAAAGCGATCAAACGTGTGAACTTTGAATAGGTAGTATCGGTACAATACTGGCTATTTCTGCTATTGATTATTTTCCCATGCATAATCACTATGGTCTATTGGAAGAGCAGCACCGTGTGATTAATTTTTGCAATCTTATTTTCTTTCAGATGATACATATCAAATTCATAAAATGCAGACCATCAGTACACATCCTCAAATAGGCACCCTAGGCTGTTCTGGGCCCTGCATTCAATTTCACTGTAATTAAGGTTAGGACATAGTGACTATAACATTGATTGCCTAAGTAGGGTACAAGTTGTACTTGAATCTGTATAGATCAGTGTGTAAGGGGGGGCTGGTGGGTCATATTACAAACTTTATGAGAGTCGAGCGATAAAGAAGGCAGATTTTGGAGCTTTGAACCTCCGAAAAATACCTGAGCCCATTTCCTCGTGGTTGTCACGCATCTTGTTCTTGTAAATCCACCTTTTCCTCATTATATCAGTGCTGTGAAAATAAACAAAAGCCGTTCATATCATAACATTATGTTTGGCGGGAATCCTCCACAGTCTTCCCATATCTGACATTTTTGTGATGTTCTCTGCATAACAACATTCTTTGTGATCTATAACTGCAGTAAATGAGTAATTTAGGCGCTTAGAAGTTTCGCCAAGATTTAAATGCTTGTGAGTCCACGAGATTCGCTTTTCGTGCGATTTATATCTGTTTGCAGTTATGATGGCAGCTCACCAACCCTCTTTTGCTTGCAGCTTTGGCAGCTTGAAGCTCACTGGATTTTCCCCATCTATGCTCAATCAGGAGAGCAAAAACAGAACCGCAGGCAAGTCCAAGGAAGGATTTTATTTCATTGTTTATGAGAGGAGAGTTTGTTTATGGTGACAGGTAATGCCCTGGCAAGCCCGGTTGACACCACATCTGTACTTCCCCTCTGTTACATCCCAAACAAACCCAGGAAAAGCAGCCACCCATCAATCAGATACTCATTCCTGTCACCACACACATTATGTCTATCAGGCATGTGTCCTTTTCCATTTTCATATGCCACATCTCTCATGTTAAATATCCTGTGAGTCATTTAGTGTAGTTCGCTTCTAGGTGGCCAGTTTTCCAAAGTGTGAGATGAAACCTCAGAGTTTGATGCTTATTTGTTGAATAGTTCGGATGAAAATGTCGTTTTGACAGGCCTCTCGGATTTGAACATCAGAGATTGATTCTTTAGGTTCGACTAAAGCGACTAGAAGTGAATCTGTCCCACACAAAGGCTGTTTTCTTTGGCAGGACTGAGCTGTAACCATCTTTGTTTCTTTTCATCCCTAAAAGACAAAGTATGTTTTATTTTAGAGACGTGTATGGTTGTTTTTATACATTCTTTCAGGACATAAAGACCACTGACAGAGATAACAGTTTTAGTTGAGTTCGGATCCAAAGACAACGTCTGCCCAGCTAATGACTCTTTTTGTGCATACATGTGGATATAGGTTCACATTGGGACGTACATATGGCAGTCGAGTTTAAGTTCACAAGAAACCTATGGACGTGAAACTGTAGTCGATTCTGGGGGTTGTTGATCTCGCAAGAACGTTTGGCACATGATCAAGGAAGCGTGGCCTTAAAGGCTGAGCTTGAGCATCTTTATTATCTCAAACAACAGTTTATTATTCATTGATGTCCAGACGTATATTTTATTCTTTAAGTCTGGAGCGAACGGGTTCACTGAAAAACAACAAAAGGATCCTTATGTGGAGACCTCTCACAGGCGAGACTTTCTCCTCAGACGGCCCAAACAGAGACGTGAGGTGATAGGCTTAGTTTCAGCACGGTGCAAATATCATCCTAAATGTCAGAGAACTAAGAGTGCTAAGGAAGACTGATCTCTGAAGCTTACAGTGGGAGAGGGACATCAAAAGATATAAGGTATAAGATATTTCAAAAGAGTCTCCTTTTCAAGTCATCAGTCTTTGTTGTATTTCGCTCTCACATTAAATGCTCATCATATAACTAATATGTATGAGGCATGAGTCTCTCTCTCTCTCTCTCTCTCTCTCTCTCTCTGACTCTTTGTAGTATGAGAGTTTTGGTATTTATCATTAGATTTTACTAATTTAACTTTCTGCTTTCACTTCAATTTGAAAGTTTTAGTAATTTTATTGCGTTTTTGTAATACTGTAACTAATAAAATATAGCTTTTATTATTATTTTTTAGTTTTAATTCATTTAGTTATTTTAGCACTACAAGTTAAACTAAATGGAAATGAGAAATGGTGACATGGCAACTTTTTTAATTATAATAATGTTTAATTTATATAGCACCTTTCCCAAGCTCGAACAGTAATTTCATACATAGAAGGACAATAGACATTTGCCAAGTCCAAGACATGTGTAATTGCAGTTGCACATCACAGTAGCAGTGAAAAGTCTGCAAACAATCAAATACAGCAGAGAGCCATAACAGTTTAAGAAAAAACATATTGTGACTGGTTGAACAGTTGAGTTTAGACTGAAATTCATGCAGTGTGGTTATTGTCCGAAGAGTCCGGGGCAATGAATTCCAAAGTTTTGGAGCCATATCAAGTGAAATAGATGATGGGTGAAATCTCGGAAATTAAATTACCATTCATTTTATTTCAAGAAGCAAAAATGTTTATGGTTTTAGTAGTGAATAATAAAGATTTTGTGCAGAGTTTCCACTAAAATTTTAAGCATTAGAATGCTTTTAAACATTGATAATACTAACAATGTTTCTTGAGCACCAAATCAGCATATTACAATGATTTCGGAAAGATTATCAGAAATGTATGACACTGTAAACAGGAGTATTGGCTGCTGAAAATTCAGCTTTGCCATCACTGGAATAAATTACACTTTGGAACAGAATAGAAAACAGTTATTTTAAATTGTAATTATATATATTTGATTATGTACTATATGTAATGTTTTTTTTTTTTTTTTTTCAGCCATGGTGAGCATAAGATCATACTCTTTTGAACGTTAAAATATATACAATTCATATTGTTCCAAAGCTGGTTTAACTCTCGAAGATTGTTAGATAGAGAGAGAAAGCTTGGAAGAAATCAAAGCCTCCTTTGTCTCTTTAGAATATGTAGATCTTATAAATGTCTTTTGACATTATATATCTTAAATTTATATACAGCATATTTGACATGCATATTTATGACATTTGACATAAATAATCAAAATATAATGTCAAAAGTCATTATAAGAGCTCCGTGTTTATAAACGTCTTTAAAAGAAATGCCTTTGACTGAGAAAATGAGGAGAGGATGTTCCCAGCATACCTTAATCAGTACCATTGAGGTATCTCAGTGCACAAGCCCTCAAATCTGCGCCGAATCTTCCTCACTGATGGGGGATGGGTCAGTTACAGATGACATCATCGGCTGGAGTTGTGTGCTGTGCTTGTGTGTTGCAGAGATTTTGCAGTCTTGTAAGAAGGACGAAGTCTCTCTCTGATGACCATGCGAGGACTGACTTGCAGCCACATTCGACAGTAATTATCATGAGACAAACGAGAACAAACACCCATTTGCACTTTGAAAATGCACATATTCTGTGTTAAAATTGAGGTGATGGCATGTGATATCACTAGAGGGCATTATTGCCCCAACACTTACTGTATATATATATGTCTGCTCTTCTTTATAAAAGCAACATAGAACAGAATACAGAAAGTGTGATTACAGCCTAAACCGGTAGCTAGGAATGTACAGCACTAAGGTTGATCCTCAAAAAGATGCTAAAATGTCAATACCAGACAATTGTTAGAACATCACTATAGGGGGCATCGATATCAAAATATTTCTTTCTCTGTCTCTACATAACATCTGGGATTGTGCAGGCAATATCTATTCTGTAACACGTTTTCTGCAGTAGTTCAGGCATCTGGTCACCCGAAGTAAAATGATTGAACCAAGATGTTTAGTCAGGCTGGACTATGCCATGCCTTCGTTGCCTTCCCATCGAGATTTACAGTTTCCTAGCAGACCAGTCTGGTCATGACCTACATATATCCACTGTCATATATATATATATATATATGGAACTCGCTAGGACTCATTGTATGATGATTGAGAAGCTATATTCAAACCCTGTGGAAATTATGACCAGCCAATTGATAAAAGCCACACTGAGCGCAATGAATCAAGCATATTAAGACAGCACAGAGCGATGGTTGAAGTCAGTCAGATTCGGAGGCTAGTGTTGCTCCTGTGGGGAGATGAGCGGTTCGGCAGGCTGACTTTATGCACAATGACATGGCCACAGGAACCTGCCAGAGTCCATTAAAATCTTCCCCAGTCAGGTGTCTCCTCTGCTTCTCTACACACAGTCCTCCAGCTCACCGCCAATGCACTCTGCTCCTAGAACAATCAATATGTTAGGTTACGGTCCAGGATGGAACAGGTTGCTCCAGCCTGCTGTGCCATTTCAGCAGGTTTGGGTGGAGGTCAAAGTCAGTTCTTAAACAGATATGATGGTGCAGCTGTTTCCTTGAGCTTCCTGCGCTTGAGGGAATAGGGAATGATGGATAAACAAGCTTTGTTTTATAATAAAGTTTATGTTGAATCAAAACTTTTTGCGTGACATATATGGCAGCTTTAAGCACCTCCAATGTGGGCTCGGAGGCGACTTTAGTGTTTTTGTGGAGTAATTCGTAACTTTTTATTTGAACAAGGACCCCACCTACTGCAAATGCCAGCTGAATATGGTTATTTGGATATAGTTTAGTGAATTAATGTTCACAGGGGATCAAGAACAGATCGCAGTGTTTATTTTACCCCTTAAGCCAAACCATATGTGGACTTCCAGTTTAGTAGGTGTTGTATCCTCCATGAAATAACATCCCACACAAGCAGCGCCAGATTGATAACTTACTGTGATGTTGTGAAAGCAGTAGAGAGAGCAGTTGGTGAAATTTCCATATTGAGAAACTCGGTTTCAGTTTAAAGGAATAGTTCACTTGAAAATGGAACTCGCCCTGATGTCATTCCGAACTCAGAAGACTTTCGTTCATCTTTGAAAGACAGTTTAAGATGTTTTTATTGCAACCTAAGAGATGTTAATGAATCGATCAATTTAATTGAAATCTTCTAGAGAGACTTGTATATGATGAACAGATCGAATTTAATTTAGGCTTTTATTTACGTATAAACCAACGAGGTTTGTTCTTGTCTGTCACACAAACATGTTTAAGCTTCTGTTTGCCATATTTAATGTGCTCCATGGTGCGTTGATGCTTACATGTGAATAAAAGACTGAATTACACCTGTTCATCATATAAAGCAACAATTGTTCTTCAGACCAAACTGCTCGATTCATATGGATTAAATTAACGAAGCATCAAAGTTTTGGTGGAATGGAGGCATAGAAAACTCTCAGGTATTATTAAAAATATCTTCATTTATGGTTGGAAGATGAACAAAAGCTTTATGGGTTTGTAATGCCATGAGGGTGAGTAAATGATGACAGAATTTTCATTTATGGGTAAGCTTAACTAAGTTAGGAAGTGCTCATTCCAGAAAGATGAGCCATATTTTCCAGCCGACAGCTCGCCAGAAAGTTTAGTATGCTAAGAGCTTTTAGGGCTTTAATTAATATAGATGTCAGTCATCCTATCAGATGTGTTGGTTTTGTAATTTTATATTTTTAAGTTCTGTCTTATAAGTTGTTATTCTATCCTAAGGTCTAATATCTGTTCTTTGTCCTTTCTATTAATCATTACATTACATTAATTCTCTCAAGTTCTAACAGGGACATGGAAACACAGCTTCTAAGAAATCTGTCTTCTCTCTGTCATGTTTATTTAGTTTCATATTTCAGCATCTGTCAGATTTCTTTTTCTTTTTGACAAGCAGGAAACCAATAACATAGTAGGTGTGGTAACAATGTCAAAATTGGAAGGATGTTGATGGGATTAGAAAACTAAGAAGACTGGAAAAACAAACTATTTGCAGATATTACATTGGAAACAATTCACAATTCATAAACAAATGCTTACACTGTAAAAAAAGGATTTTCCAAAATTGTAAATAAAGCAGATTAATAGAGTGCTTTACAGGAAAATACTGTATAAAATTCCATGTTTATTTCAATGGGGTTCTTGCCGTTTCTTTGTAATTGTGAAATTTACTAGCAATTTCTGAGTGGAAGTTGTTTTTACACTTTTCTTCAGTGTACGGATATGCTCTCTTTTTATTTTTTTTCCTAACTAAATTTGCATGTAAGGCTCATGTCATGCAGTGCTTTGGTCTGAAGCAAAGAGTTGAATGTTTGCTAAAGTTTCAGGAATTTGTTGGCATTTGGTCTGCGATACTTTGAAGTGCTTGTTTTGGTCAGTGGCTTCAGTGTGTGGGAGAGGGGACCCCTGTTTTGATGCATTTGTTTTGAACATTCAAGGTGGGCAGGGCCAGAAAGCATTGACTTGAAAATGAGACGTCCCATGTCAAGCCTCATGTCTGAGCGGAAGGTCATGGGGGTATGGAAAGAGCAGGGGCCAACACGGAGGAGCGGGGCATAGGGGTCAGTACTCTGGAGAAACACATGGGGTTGGGGGGTGTTTGAAGTGGGTGGTCTCATGAGAATGCCTGGCAAATTAGGATGCAATCTATGAGTAACTATGGATACAACAACGCATGGCTGGAATACGCACTGGAGCGACATTGACAACAACAACACACATTCTTCACTCCACTGACTCACTGGATGTTGATAAATGAAAGATTTAAAGGGAGCTAAATGGACGTTATAACATTTACTCAATCACATCCGTACAGTATATGAGGAGGCATATGAGTGCTATAATTTTTGACCATCTATTGTAACAGATTTCAGTTTGAACTTTTGAACTAAAGATAAAGGCTTAAAAAATGCATCCACTGTGATTATTGCAGGCAGTTCGTAGAATCTTTTTAAATCTGTGTTAAGTATTTGTATATTTTGACATCATATTTTCTTATAAAGCAAAATAGGAATAGACAATATTATTTAGGATTTTATTCATTGAAGATGAGTAACGTTAGTAGTGAATCATGTTTGATTGCATTTGTTCATTATGAAGACATAATGTCAAAAAGTGTACTTTTGTTCTGGGGTCAAGTACTTAAAAAAGTTTGAGAATCGTTGCTGTTGTTTATAAAAAATCATATTTTAAAAATGGTTACTGCACAAAAAGTCAAATGAAAAGGTCAGCTTAGGATGTAGAGGTCATTGGAAGAGTGGAGGAGGGGATTTGGTGCATCTTGGGAGGTTGGAGAGAGATTGAGGTGGAGGCTTAGGGCGTAACTTTTCAGACATTCATATCACATTTTAAAGGGATAGTTCTCTCTAAGTTAAAATCTGTCATCATTTACTAATCGTTTACATGTAAGACTGACTTTTGTGGGACACAAAAAGAAGGTATTTTGAAGAATGTCTGTTTTTGTGCATACATAAAAGTCAATGGGGTCCAAAACAAAACCTGAGGCAAGTCTTGGAATGACATGAGGGTGACTAAATGACAGAATTTTCATTTTAAGTGAACTGTCCCTTTAACAGTTGTCCCCAGATACCCTGAACATTAAATGTGATGAACACTGAAGAAGCTGAACAAAAGTAAAATACAGAAAATGGGAAACACCTGACCTTACTCTGCAGATAATCACATAATGAATCATAATATACAGCAAGAAAATGTCAGTGGCATTCGAACAAAGCATGACGTATCACAATTTGGCATACAAACAACATAATGCAGGGAAACACAAGCACTCAGGAGGAGTAGAAGGGACCTGAAATGCCATTTGCGGTGAAATGAATTCATTTATTGATGTCAACCTCTACCCATTGGCTTTGTCAGCCTCATGCACAATACCTTCAGGAAGAGCGAAGGAGATCATTGATTGACCTCTGTCGGGGTGGATAAGCTATGATCTCTATCCTCTCACTCACATCTGTCAGACATTGTCTCCTGCTGTTTATACTGTAGTGGATTTAATTCTCCCCCAAGAATAATCTTGTGATTTTAATTGAAACGGATTTGAATAGTTTCAGTGAGATTTGTTTTGTGAGAACATACAGTATATGGGGCATGTTTACAGAGCTTGTTGTGGAGGCAACTAGATCACCAAAGGATAACTCTGACCAGGGCATTGTCCATTGAAATCTTTGTCTTTTTATGACAGTCTGATACTCGCTTGTTCCCTCTCATTCTGGATTTGGCCGAGGCCACTAGCTGTGTGTTGCTGTAAAAGAGCAACCTGTCCCATGAGCTCATTCATCAATTGATCAGTTGGCAGACTGAGCTCTTTCATCAGTTCGAAAGACAGCTATATGAATCCTCTTTATATCTCTATTCACTCCCCCACTGCCTTGTAATGTAAGACACAAATTAAAGACGAAGAGCATCCCTTTATAAAAACCTCCATCTTCATCAGGACAATTACAGTAGTTAGATGGGAAAACCAATATTGTGTTCTTTCTGTCCTTCTTACCTCAATACATCAATAAATGAAGCATAGATTACTGTGACTCACTTCTAACTGGTTTTCCAACTAAATTGCTTCAAATAATACAATACATACAAAGCTTAGTCATTAAAAAGTTAGGAAATCGCTCCCTGTCCAGGCTGGTTATGTTCTGGTCTGGCTGCTGTTTACCAACAAAATCTTCAATCAGTGTGATGATGGTCAACTTGCTGGTTAAGGTTTGTAACCACCAGTATCTTATTCTGGAGTCCAAAATCCAAAACAGACTGGCCTTTTCAACAGAGATGCTCTGCCAGGTCCTCTGGCTTATCGTGCACAGTACAAAATTCTAATTATGGTTTTTAAAGCCCTTCATGGTGCTGCACCACAGTATCTAGCAGATCTTATTCATCCTACTCTCCTGCTCAGACACTTAATTCCTCCGGAGCCAATTTATTAACAGGTCAAGATTGTCCTCCATGGGTGGTAGGTCTTTCAGTGGCCCCTAGACACTGGAATTCTCTCCTGCAGTATCTCTGTGAAATTTCATCTCTTCCCACCTTCAGAACTCAGTTGAAAATGTGCTGTTTACTTAGTGTTTTTCAGATGTTTATGTGCTCTGCCTCTTTTTTGTGTGAAATGAATTGGTTGCACTTGTTTCTCCCCTTTCTTTTTTCTATTTCTTTGTATCTTTGTTTGCTATGTTGTTTAAGATATTCTTTCTTTTTTAATGTTTTCTGTCATGTGGCAAGGATTTGTGAAATAATAATAATAATAATAATAATTTATTATTATTATTATCATCATCATAAATGAAATGCACAATTATATTTTTCTTTGTATATTTCCCATTTTTGTCTCTCTTTTTGATATTCCTGTTTTTTTCAGCTGTTTTTCTGTCATGTAAAGGGTTTGTGAAATGCACAATAAATAATAATTGAAAAAAACATTATTATTATTATTATCTTCATCATTATTATTATTTGCAAAATTTATAATAGTAATAATAAACTCATATTTATTATTGTTATTAGATTTGTGAAATAATAATAAATCATGTTTATTGTTAATATTTATTATTATGTGTAATGCATACAATAAAAATAATAACAGCCTAAGTATTTTAAAGTATTCTAAATATTATTAATAATAATTATTATTAATGTATTACTACTTCTACTAACAATAATAATAATTGTTTTATTATTAGTTTTATTTATTTGGTGCTTTTCAGAATCAGCGAATAAATCACAATAACAACATGTAGAAATAAAATCATTTTTCATCCATATGCAACAATTAATGTAAGATCTTGTAGCCATGAACATCGTCATAAACCGAAGAAGATGTTGAAGCTGTGAGGACTAAGTAAAGGGTGCAGGGAAGGAGGAACGGAGGGGGTTGAAAGGTGAAGTTAGTAGCAGGGCTAAGAGTGTAACAGTATCTCTTCCCTCAGCAGGCACAAATGTTTCCTCACATTGCCCTGTTTGGGCTGCAGAGCTGAGATCCGTCTGTCTGCGAAGGGGAAACTGTTTATTTGAATTAAATGTCATTCCTGGGGTTCCATATGGAAATGGTATATCCTTCATTTTTATGTGGTCTGTTTGATTTGCGAAATCAGGAGCTGTCCTGCACTGCACTCAGGCTGAAGGCTTAGGTTAAGGTCTTTACAGTTTCCTATAGGTACACTTTCCAGACCACAGGGGGGAACTAACTTTGTGTAAATTGGCCGAGGTCCATCATGCTGTCTTCTTAAGGTTGGAGAAACAGACAAAGTCTGTGCTGCTGTCTAAAAGGACCACTTGTTTGTTACGCTTGAGTATGACCCTCATTAATACCGGCCACTTAAGTTCTCATGGATTCTGTGTGAGCTACCTGGACCCCAACTTTAAAACAACATGGTTTCAGATTTTAAAAGTCTACTTTCCATTCAGCAAATAAATACATAACTAAAGCACCAATGTTAGGGAGAGATACTAGTTTTCCTACTGTACGCCTCCAGTTTCCACCTCTTTGGTTCATTGTCTGAGAGGAAAGGCTTCAGATCTGGTGGAAAGATCAGATCTAGACTTCCGGGAAAAGAATCACTCTAAACTAGCTGTTATGTGAAATGTTAATAAAAACAAAACACTTTCACTTCAGTGATGCTAGTCTGCAAATACTGCATTTTATTAGTTTATTCTTGGTTTTTGTGATGCTTCTCATTACTTCATGCTCACTCTGCTGTTAAACAGAATGATTGAGTAAATGCAAACCAATATTGCTAAACTCAACTTTCATGCCAATGTAAAATCGCTTCTTAAGTGCATTAGATGTACAATTAGGTTTTATATTGATGCCATTGCAAGGAACCAAGGCTTCGAGCGCCTAAGGATGGGAAAACATCAGAATTTTAATGATTCTGTTTCAGATTCAGTTCCTATTAATGATTACAATTCCTTTAACCATTCGTTTTGTGCTGTGTGTATCATACACTACCAGACAAATGTTCAGAATAATTAGGATTTTGATTAGGACGGAAGTCTCTTGTTCTTACCAAGGCTACAATAGACAACACTATTTTCCTGTTTAACACTGTAAAGCTGCTTTGACACAATTTGTATTGACTTGATATTTATTTGATACATAATTAACAATAATACAGTAAAACTGTAACATTGTGAAATATTATTACAATTTAAAATAACTATTGTATTGTAATGTATTCCTGTGATGTGAAAGCTGAATCACCATGTCATTATGTTCAAAATCATTATAATATGCTGATTCGGTACTCAATTATTATTGGCAATGAATTATCATTTAGTATTGGTGTTCAGTTAGTAATCATGACTCTTATTATCAGTGTGAAAAACCTTTTTTCTGTGGAAACTGATACTTTTCTTTTTTTCTCTTTTTTTGGAAGAATAGAAAGTTTAATGAAACAGCATTTATTTGAAATAGAAATTTTTAGCATTATAAATGTCTGTACCGTCATTATTTTTTATCAGTTTAGTAGTTCCCTGCTAAATAAAAGTATTAATTTCCTCTTTATTTTTGAATGGTAGTGGATCACGGTTTCCGCAAAATTATTAAGCAGCACAACTGTTTTCAACATTGGTAACAATAAGAAATTTTATTTGAGCACCAAATCATTGATTTCTGACCATGTGACACTGAAGACTGGCATAACGGCTTCTGAAAATTCAGCTTTGCCATCACAGGAATAAAATACTTTTTAAAATATATGTATTCAAATATAAGTCTTAGGCCATTAGGATTTTCACCGACTAAAAAATTGCTTTAAAGTCAGTTATTTCTATCTTTTGCTGTAGTAGTGTGTCAGTAGGAAATATCAGTTTACAATTCTAAGCATTCATTTTTCCATTAGTTGTAATAATCCAGTGAGATTTTTGTTTGCACAAGGAGTCTGACAACATCTGATGTGGAACACTGGCTGTTGTCAGATAACATTTCACAACATTACTGTTTATACTTCATTTCTGATCAAATAAATGTAACCGTGGTAAGCGACTTCTTTCAAAAAACATTTTTTTATATATATATATATATATATATATATATATATATATATATATATATATATATATATATATATATATATATATATATATATATTATTATTATTATTATTATTATTATTATTTATTTATTTATTTTTAATCTTTTAAATATGTTTGATAATGTATCTGTGGTGAACAGACGAACAGTAACACTAAAAAGTAGCCAAACAATTCATGTATTAAATCATATATATAACAAACTGAATATAATTCGATCAATATCATTCTGTATTTTTTTCTACCCATTCTTGCTTCCCAACCATATACAACTATATGCAAAATGACAGCTGATTTTAAATCTGATTGCTGCCTTTTACAGTTTTCTGCATAAACCAGTAAAGTGGCCTAAATTCTGGTTATTTTTAAATGTCCTAAGGTCCCTATGTAATAGGCATAGGCTGTTTTGAATTAATGTAAGACCTTTTTTTTTTTTTTAAATCCTAGACTGAACTATTGCCAAATAAAAACACAAAACGGGTTTGATCGGCCTGTGCACTAACACACCGTTGCATGTGTTGCCATCTGACCACTGGGAAGCATTTGCTTGTCCTTGACCCAGTTATACAAGTATGCACCTCTTGTGTCAAGGAGCTTCTTTTTTGTCCACATTGTTTTATCATCCTCTGATGTTCTATCAATCCAGGAGGGAGATGAAAAGACTGCGTGATTGATGAATGAGGGGTATTGACTGCTGCCCGTGATTGCCAAACGTCAGCATCTTTGACAGGCTAATGTATCGTAATGTACTTTAAAGGGATCAGTCATAAACAGTAAGAGGCTAAGAGTAAAAAGTTCATAGTCATATGAAAACAATGAAGAGCATTTTTTTTTTGTAGTTTCATGGTTCATGAAGAATAGTTCCCCAGTGTACGATACATAAACCTGTGCATCAAGCATATGTGCACACACCTGTTTTCCTATACATTGTTGATCAAAACCAGGACAAATCTGGAACTAACAATTATGTATGAATTATGCAAACTATAGGAATGCAGGTCATTTATGTTGATGAAAGTTCATAGTAAATGTTGTATGTTGAATTAGCTCTCAACTGCTTTTAATTCACAGCCCAGATTTTAGGGAAACCAGGGAAAAAAATCATTATTATTATCATTATCATTATTATTATTATTATTATTATTATTATTACATACCTTTATTTTTTCAGCAAGGAAAAGTTGTGGTAAAAATTTATGTTACAACACACTAATAATGTTAGAAAGTATTTCTATTCAAATAAATGTTATTATTGTGTACTTTCTATTAATTAAATAATGCTGAAAAGAAAATGCATCTCAGATTTATAAAATTTATAACAATATTGATAATAATATACTAAATATGATAATAGTAATATTTATAAATGTGATATAAATAGAATTTGTATCTTTTACACCAATTAAAGCTTTTCCATCACGGGATTAAATTAGGCCTATATCTAAAATATATATATATATATATATATACAACAATTCTGTTAAATTGTATTATTATTCCACTTTTTGTCTAAATTTCTGATCAAATAAATGCAGCCTTGGTGAGCAAAAAAATACATTAAAAAATCTCACTGACCCCAAACGTTTGAATAATAGTGTGTGAGTATATTTTTCTCTTAGTCTAAAATTTAGACTAAGAGAAAAATATACTCACACACACACTATTATAGATATTAGAGATAGAAAGGAAACCATTTAGACTCTAAATGGTTTCCTTTCTATCTCTCTACGAGGTACTTAGCTCACTTTTTCTTCAGGTGCTGGCTTGACTTTTTTCAGTCAGAATCTGTGCTATGCTCAGTGCCGGAGCTGGCACTATACATCACAGGGATGCGTTCTTTACGGAAGGATAACCTGTCACCCGCGCTGCAGGGTGACTTGAGGGAGTTGGGCTCTGAATGTTCCCACCACGCTGTACCCAAGCAGTATAACTGTCACACAGAGGAACACGTCCTGACTCATGCGTTCCCTTACGTCTTCCAGAGCAAAGGACACAGGTCTCTGAAGTGGGGACATCTAATGCCCTCGGAGGGATCGTCTTATGTAAAGAACTGAAATATTCATTTGTCCACATGAGGGGGCTTTTCACTGCAAACACCTTAGTTTTGCGCACACACACAATCTAGGTCAGCCAGTGTATGTTCTACTGTTATGTCAAAAAAAGAAACAAACACAAAAACATTTATTAAGCCTAATGCCCATCAGAGACTTGCCATTATGGCCAGTGTAGTTATTGGTAATAAAAATGTAATTATTTTAAAGTGTAACTGGAAAACTGTACTTAAAAGTAAAAAAGATTTTCATGACTATAAGATGAACTGTAAATTTAATTTGAAGAACACAAAGTATACTTGCAATAGTTCCACTTTAGCACAATCAAATATACTTAAGTATAACTTTAGTTGGACCTCAGCACTACTTCTGTGCAGTTAAAGTGCATTAAGTACAAAATTGGTTGTTCCAGTTCAGCAGACTTTAAATATACCAGTTTATTATACTAAAAGTACAATTTTTTCACTAGGGTAATTGAACAGGTCTAAAATTAAATTAAATTAAATTAAATTAAATTAAATTAAATTAAATTAAATTAAATTAAATTAAATTAAATTAAATTAAATTAAATTAAATTAGCAACTGGAAAACTGTACCTATACAACAACAACAAATTTTATTTTATTTTATTTTATTTTATTTTATTTTATTTTATTTTATTTTATTTTATTTTATTTTATTTTATTTTATTTTATTTTATTTTATTTTATTTTATTTTATTTTATTTTACCACAAGTGTATTTCTTATTTTGTTTTAAAATGTAATTAATTTAACACGACAAAAATTAAGTATTTTAAAACATAACTGGACCACCACATTAACAATTCAATTCAATTAAGTTTTAAAATAAAATCATTTAAAATTTTAAATTAAAGACTTTAAATCTTTAAAGTCTTTAGTATTTTAAAGTCAAATGAAGTTTAATTATATCACACTTTTCAAGTGTATTATTGCAATCTAGAAACCCGATCTCATGAGAGTGCGTATAAATAATACGCCAAATAAAAATGAAAACTCGTGGTATTGATACGCAAAAATGGACTTTGGCGTGTGTATGCTACCCGATGGGTAGGAATAGGGTTGTGGGGTAGATGCGTATCATATGTACGCAAAAACTGCATATCATATGCTCGCCAACAAATGTTGTATCATATGCACTCAAAAACTGCCAAACACGTTCACATCATATATATACACTAAAAATAAGTCCATTTTTGCATATCAGTACCACGAGTTCTCATTTTTATTTGGCTTACTACTTATACGCATTTTCATGAGACCGGGCGCAATCTAGAGTATCTTTGGATCTTTTCAGCAGTTATTATCATGTCCGAAACTAACTGACGTAGGAAATCAACACACCTACTATAGTACAGTGTGAGTAAAATATGGGAATAGTGCATTAGAGGCAGAAGGGAGAGGAAACAGGCCCTAAAGAGGAGGGATTTCCAGGAACTGGTCATAATCTCACTGGTCTCCTTTATCAACTTTCCTCCCTCAGGGCTGATTGACTGGTCTGGTTGTGACATAAAGCAGAGTATAAAACAAACACATTCACATGCTGTGCACCAGTAGTCACCAACCTTTTTAAGCCCAAGATCCCTGACCTCGGCTTTGATGAAAGACCAGATCTACCTACTGAAGAACTGAAAATGTACCTTCAGTGATACATTCATGGGGAAATGTATTTTTTGTAATTTTGTGTTATTTTCGGGATCATGATCGACGAGTTGGCGACCACTGCTGTACAGCCATGTCTATACTATGAAGTGTCACTGGTGAATTTAAAGGCTCTATCAAAGTGTGTATTATCTTATTCTGGGAATCGGTGTTGATTGTGATTTTAGAAAGGCCACATGGGTGTCCAGACTATGACACAGAGGTGAGCTTTTTTTGTCACTTTGAGAACTTTCCGTCTGTCAACGTGCCATAGCTTAACTTGTTAATTGACCCTTCGCAAAGAGCTTGATTGACAGGTGATCTGATCAATCATAACGCTGAATCACCCATTTTGTCTGACGAGCAAATCAGACAGGAGAGTAAAGATTAACTTCAGTGGACTTAAACTTGAAAAATGATGTGTATTGACATCTTTCCGTGGTTGAAATAAAATACGTTCTGGCATTCATTCATGTTTATTTCGTGCTTTAAGTAAATATAAAAAGACGATCAAAGCATTACAGTGATCTGTCACGACACAAGAGCCACAAAATGGTATTTACTGTTTTTTTTTTTTTTTTTTTTTTTTTAAATGACAAAATTTGAAAGCTGAGACTTTGCTTCATAACAGAAGTAACCTGTTCTGTCTTGTCTGTCGGTGTGTTGTCAGTTTCATCTTTGTTCCGCAATGTATTTTTTCACTGCGTGAGAACATAATGTGTGGTGTGAGAGCAGCATGGGTTGTCGGACATAGCAACAGTAACTAAGGAGGGTGGGTTGTTGTGAAGGGCCATTGTAACTTCACACACTAAAAAAAAATTGGTTCTTCAGCAGTTCTTTGTGGTATTCTAAGTGGTTCTTTGGCTCGTAATCATAGGGGAACCAATTTAAGTGCTATATAGCACCTATACAGAACCTGTAATGGATCTTCAGCGGTTCTTTGGGATGGTTAAGGTGCTACGTAGCACTTAAAGTGGTTCCCCATAATGATTACGAGCCAAATAACCACTTTTACTGCTATCTAGCACCATTTTTTTTTTTACATTAAGTATTATTTTTAAAGATTTTGTTTTTAAATATTTTTTGTCATGTTGGCTTTTATTTGGAAGTTTTTGTTTTTTGCATAGCCATACCCCGATGAGTGTAAGAAGCTGAAACCTTGAAAAAATTGCCTTTCATTAAATTTTGAACAAAGTATTATCTTAAACATACATAAAAAATACGTAATAATAGTAAAAATAGGTGATAGTCTGGATGTTGTCACACTCTTTACTGTTGTGAATTATTTCTTGTTTTGGGTTCATCAAATTCCCAATCAATTTTAGTACAGACACGTACCTTAAAATATCCTTAACATCTCTACCATTATTGCTCAAAATAAGATCATGGAACACAAAAATTAACTATGGAGACTATATTCTAAACATTTCAGCAAATGGTAGAACAATTATGAATCACAAAACCTTTAATGAAACAGCAAAAATGTAAATGGTATAACAAATAATGCAAGTAAAATTAAAATGTAAAAAAGTTAAACATATAAAACCAATAGGACACATTTCAACCGTTGCATTAAAATCAGACTGTTTTTCTGAAATTTTTTTTTTTTTTTTTTTTCTTTTTGCATTCACTAGTTTAAAAAAAAAAAACAGATATTACAACAATATGGTAATATGATGATAAATCAACATATAAAACACACAGTTGTGTACTTGGACATCTTGGCCCAGTCTGTAAAAGGTGCTACTTCTTCTTGATCAACGCTGCCAAAATGAATAAATGTTCTAGAAACAAAATGATGTCATATGCTGTTCTCTCTTTTCCTTCCTCTCCTTCCCTATCCAGAGAGTAAATACAGATCAAACTTGCCAACTTTGCAAAAGGAAATGGGTGGAGCAGATGTTTGTCTCAATGGCTCAGTGGTGAAATATTGATTCAGAAGTTGGGAGAAATTATTTGATTCATTAAAAGCTTTTGTTGCTTAGAAACATGGATCAATTACAGCAGTAATTAGAGACCCAAGCAAAGCCACTGTCCTCTGGGGAATTCTGTTTTTGTATCTTATACAGTCAGAATGTGATTGTGAAATGTAAGCTGGCTCTGCTAAGCTGAGTCAGAATCGACACAGACTGATTTCAGCTTAATTTACAATGACAAAAAAGTCTAGATTAATCATTGCTGATTTCATGCAAGCTTCATTCTCAACAGCATCAGTATGAGGTTATCGCTGCCGACTTTAACTGAGCTCTTGCCTTGGGCTCTGTTAAATATTCATGTACATCAGATGCTTGAGTTACAGGTGGCTGACTTTGTCCATCTCTGCTGAATTCAACTTGAAGTGAATGAAATTAGGTAGCTGTGTGATGGGCTATGAATATGAAAACCAAATAATTTATTAGAAGATTCTGAGAGGACACAAATTGGGAGCTTTATTTCAATGCTTTGTACTTTTCAATACTTTCTCCACATACAATCTTTATTTATTTGATAAATGAACAGCAAAGCAACATGCAGATATTCAAATCAACATTGCACCAGCTGCTATTTCTCCACCAATAAGATCTTCCGTTCAGCTGATATGAACCAAGTTTGCCAACAAATATGTGGACTAATTGCAGAATGTTCGTTTTGGTTATTTTGCCAACACCATCGTAATGACAACCGCTTCATGCAGCTGAGATTAAATTAATACGTTGTTCCATCACTCATTACTAAATGTTGCATTGGCCTTAGTACAGGGTTTTTCCAGAGTCTCCCTAACTACAAATTGATCTTTTCCGTTGGAGGAACACCTTGATCTCTGGAATGAATGAGAAATGCCCATATTTTATTATTGGATCAGATACAATAGATGTCAGAACATGCATCCCTTCCCATTTTTGTGATGGTTATCTTTTTGAAAGATGGGTACAATAAACACCAGGTGGAATTTCCCCTACTACACGCACACAAACGCTTGTCCACGCACACGCTTGTTCACACATACACACGTGTTTGACTTGCATAAGATTCAGTTGCAAGCTTGTTTTTAATTACCATCAATGACAGACCTATTCATATTCATGAATTGACACACTAATTTTGCTTTACATTTGCTGTGATATTAGGAAAGTTGTTTGTTGGACAAGTTTCTGCATTTTCTCTCTGTACTCCCAAATTGCAATTCATCAGTTGCAATTCTGCTGATAAATCATAAAAAGAATTCATTTCACAGTTGTCATGGGGGATCACTTGCATTTTGCTTTTGTGTGGACAAGCTGTTCGTTTACTGCCAACGAACAGCATACCTCTTAATGGCCTGATTACTTGGATGAGAGACTTTATGTTTAGTTGTTATTACACAATACTGTGTTAAAGCTTCTATCCGACCCAGCCCTGTGTGCAGGTGCTGGAAAGTTCCATAAAGATTATTCATATGTATTTGCAGTTAAGGCAAAGGCAGTGTTGGTGTAAAAGAAAATCACGGTCTTGTATAAAAGACTAAGTAAAAAATTCCAGCGTTGAGGGAGCATCAAATACGTCACAAAATCCTTAGGCCTCAGCATCAGCAGAACGATTAAGTGTTTGGGTAATTGCTCTTAGACATTTAGTTGTAGTAGGTCTTCAGGTAGGAGACAAGCCAGGATCAATTCAAATGAACTGACTTGCATTTCCTGATTGCAGATGAGGGAGCAGGCAGAGAGTAAAAACCAGGATGTGTGCGTCATTGATGACATCTTCAGCTGTCTACGCAACCTGCTATTAATCACAATACAGGACTAGTGCAGAGCTCTCTTAACATTATCTTTGAATGATTTGTAAAGTTTAATTTCTTTAATGCAGTGAGTACCCCACTAAAAATGCTGAATGTAAGGCAGTGAGTCAGTGTTCTACAATGAAATAGCAAAACCAGAGCAGATATATGATAAAATAATAACTGACTGCGCAAATCCTGTCGCAAATACTGAAAAACCACCACAAACCTACATTCCTTTTTTTTTTACACATAAATATTTCTTGCACTATATATTAACATTGAAAAAGGGGTGATCATAATATTGAATTTAATGCAAATTTGCAACCCTTTTAGGCAATTGACAAATTCATCTATATCTCACATAAGAGGGCACAAAATAATAATATAATTAATTAATAATAAAATATATTGACTGAAAGTATATTGACTATATAAGACTAATCACAAAGAAATAACCAGATAATTTAATGGAATATTTTTCTTCACATATTTTGGATATTCCAATAGGTTTACGATTAATTCATGTCAACTTTTTGCCAACAGCCCAGAGATAAAAATAGATATAGCATCAGAAAAATAATGACTTTTATATTTCAAAATCAGATTATTTTGCTGATCATTTCTCATGGTATGGAGTCAGACATGGAGAGAACTCTATTTAGAATATGCTAATAAATTAGATTTTTATTTGCGTGTATTCTGAGCCAATATTAACACTCTTTCAACTATTTTGTTTGCTGTCCTTTATTTGTTGTTGTCATTCATAACAAATAATGAACAATAAATGCAGCTTTCTTTCTGCACACGGCCAATCGGTTGCTTTGTAAGAGTTCGCTAGCAGGGACAATAAACATTTTACCAAACTAGAAAATCACAAAAGTGTTGAAATGAACAATTAAATTGGTTTGGACAAGTATACCATCATTTAGACTGGAAGTATTATGCTAAAGCGTATATGCACTCCAGAAATATGTTTGTAGTTCATTGCTTTGCCTCCTGAGTTTTATTTTGCAAGCCTGCATCTATTTTAAGTGATAAGAGATGAGGTACTTTGGAGTATCACTGTAAAACCTTCCTGAGCAAAGGGCTTAGAGTGATTTGGACATCCTGCTGAATAAGAATGGTTGAAAGTAACTTTGAGGTAAGAACCTGCCGAATGAGGGGCTCTATAGTGGCTCACCCCAGGTTTCCCGCTGGTCCTTTAGCACCAGTGCCCATTGATATTCAGCAGTATTGACGTCACATGTTTGCAAGGAGTCCCTCTGCAGCTGTGAGAACCAGAACACTGAGATCAGGAGCAGACAATGTAGGAAGTGCATTCAGTCATTTTCCAGGCTCCCTCTGCTGCTGGCATTCAATAAGGAAAAGCAATAAGAAGAGTCTGGCTGGAAATGCTTTGATAGTCTTGTTGTAGGTGTCACATGTGTAATCAGATCTGTCACTACTGTGTGTATGCTTCCTATTATTCATCAGCGCTATAAAATATCCTACCTAAATTCATCTGTGTACTCATGGGAGGGTTATTTCACAAAATTAGTGCTTTAAGATTTTAAAACCTAAATTTATTTTTAAACAAAGAATGTCTTCAAGTGTTAAGTGTTTTTTTTTAAGCGGTAGAGTTGAAGGCAGTTTTACTGTTAATTTATCCATTATCTGTGTATTTAAAGTCACAACAAGGTGTTTATTAGAAAAAGAAAATATAACATTAAGTTATAATAATAATAAAAAAAGAAACATTTACTTTAGAGTTCATCCTGAAAGGATGATGTCATTTGTGAGTGTGTTTATTTATTTATTTATTTAGCCTATAGAATTGCAGATATAAAAAAAGAAAAAGAAATCGAAAAATATTAACTGGAGACTGGTCACAAATCCTTGTGGAGAAAGAAAACTAAACCACTTACCTTTTTATTTTATTATTATTATTATTATTATTAATTCAATTAATGTCGTTTTTGTTCCTTAGTGTCAGCTTTTCATCTTTAAAGTCGCTATTTACACATACATTATCATTAAGCATACAAAATCATAATTTTCTTTAAGTCTTACATTCATACATTGTGTCTACTGTACCTTCTCGGTCTCGGCATCAGCATGCGTTTGGCTTTCTGTCAGTCTGCCTCCTCAGCCAGCGCTGCTCACGTTAATAGGTCGATGTGGACAAAGGAAAGAACAATAAAAATATTTAACGTGCCTGACCATATTTTGTTTTTTTCTTGTGGTTTTCACTGAGAGTTCATGGTGTAGCCGCTAGAGGGTTCTCAACGCAGCGGTGCGCAAAATAAAAACACCGTCCCGGTTCAGACACGCACTGAGAAACAAAACAGCAAGCAGGTTACCTGCGACTCCTGTCAGAATGAACCCGGCTATTCGCACTATATGCTTTCTTCCAGATAAAAACAATGTGACGTGACGAGCGAGAGTTGCCCGAAACATGTAGCATTTGCCAAATCCTGTCTTTTTCTTTCCAGTCGGACTGTTCGATTGAGCCCGGGGATGTGAGGTGTTATTTCAACTTTAGTGTAGGCTATACGCGAATGAAACCCTCGTAAGAATAGAAATGCTCGCCGGTCTCGCCACTGACCCCCTTCAAACACTCATCCATGCACGCCTAGAGTTGTGCATGCGATATGCTTGAGCAACGCGTTTTTGCCAAGTTTATTTGAAATGCGGATGAAGAAAAAGTGAAAGGGAAATGATTTTGACCTCTCCACACTGATTGATTACTCAGTCATCCCTGCAGTTTAATGGGATCCATTCAATTGGGAAGGTGGAGCACTTGGGTGAATTAACATATTCCTTTCCCCCCTCAATCTGTGTTGAAGTGTCTTTGAAAGGGGCAAGGAAAGGGGGTCGTGGCTTAACATTATAAAGGAAAAAATAAGACAGCATTGCCGTCTTGGTTGGTGTTGAATACGCGTCTTGACAGGCTTTTGTAAAAGCAAAAGACCGGGAGAGATCTCCAAAGACGAGCGCTATTTAGTATTTTGAAATCATCAAATCCCCTATCCATTGACAAAAATCTCTTCTCTCCACTTGAAAATGAAACTTTTGCCCATTTGCACTTGGCTCCTATGCCTTTTGCTTTTTATCGTGTGCTTGGGATCTGAGTGTGGGACTCCACGGCGAATTGTAAGGTCTAAAAGAGACTTGGTACGCATCAGGGAAGCCAGAAGTACCTTCCCAGGACCTTGTGCCACACGCCTGCCTCGGGGCAAACGCTCACTTCCCGGGATAGATCGGCGCTCCCCTCGCCTGTCACAGGCGGGGGAAAGCAGCCCAGGTCGGCGGAGGGCTGTTTACTTTACCGGTCGAGGAGACCAACTGCGTCTGAAACCCAATGCAGAGGTGCCAAGGGGTAATTTCACCCTGGAAATGTGGATAAAACCTGAGGGTGGGCAGCGCTCTCCAGCTGTTATCGGAGGTTTGATTTGCTTAATTATGACTTGCATTGTAGCCTATTCACTGCAGAAATCATTTCATAGTGTAACTGCAGCATGCCCGCGCTTCATAAATCACCTCCAGTGTGCGAATAGTTGCATAAACACTTGCCACTGGCACTTCTTTATATCACTTTCACTATTTATGAGCGAATGCGAGCATGTACCGAGAATAGTTAACAAATAACCGATCTCTCTAGAGATGCGCTTTTGCTCTTGTTGTTTACTAGCAAAAACTCTCTTGGGTTTTGCATGCGGTTGGCAGGTTATCGCCACCCAACTTTTGGTAGCATCTTGTAGTTTTAACGCTGCCGATTTAAACCGCCTTTCTAGTTATTCATCTTTGAACGGTTCGTGGAGGTGATGTGGAGTAAAGCAACTGCAATACCCCAAATATCGTATTTGTTGGTGTGCTGGCGTTTAAAGAATTTGATTTGTTTATAATTTATTGATTGACTTTTTTTTATTATTATTTTTAAAACCTTTAAAACTGCATTTTAAAGTGTCTGCAAGAAAAAAACACGATAGCGGCGTAATCTGTAGATTTGTCTGTATGATGCTGTACGATTAAGCGTGTGTGTGTGTGTGTGTGTGTGTGTGTGTGTGTGTGTGTGTGTGTGTGTGTGTGTTGTGTGTGTCAGAAATCGCTTAAACAAATACGTCATCCCTTTGATGCATAGGCTACAGTGTTCCTTGCTCTGCTCTGCACTAAATAGCCTACTACATATACACCCTATATACCAAACTGAACACTACAGCGGGTGCTTATTTTTCTTTAGTCTTTATGTATGCCTGTTAATAATTATAGGCTATTTGATTTTAAAATGTGCTTTGAAAGTATGCACGTACCACTAACGAAGCGCTTGTAGTTTACAATCGAATAACAAAATCCGTAGGGTTTTTTTTCCCTTGAAAAATCTCTGCTTACGCACATTACGCATTATTCTTATGGGGATGGAGTAGCATAGGTGGGCGTGTTAGTTGCTCGGTTGTATTCTCTTTTTTTCTTCAAACAGATCTATGTGATTTCTTTTCCCCCCATCCCTTTTCCAGCCAACAGAGAGCGTAATACCCGTGGAGTCGGTTTATGAATCCTGCGTGCACCCCGTGAACCCCTATAGCATGCAGTTTTATGCGAACATAAACGAAAATGTACTGTAATGATATACAAATCAAATCATTTTCATTATCTCTCTAAAATGCTTGGGGGTCACTAAAAGTCTAAATAAAATGCGAACCCACGTGTAGTTTTTGAAAATAGCCTATTATGTAAAGGGATAGTTTTGATAACTTCAGCTAATTACCAAACTCCTAGTTTTTCTAACATGGATGGCATTAGAAATCTACAAAAGAACATGCTTAGTTCTTATTTTCTCAAATATTAGACAAAAAGTCTTGCATAGATTAAATGCCCTGGACCACAAAACCAGTCATAAGTGTGACTTTTTTTTTAATTTTTCTTTTTTTTTCGAAATTGAGATTTATACATTATAACTAAGCTTTCCATTGATGTATGGTTTGTTAGGATCGGACAATATTTGGCTGAGATACAACTATTTGAAAATCTGTAACCTGAGGGTGCAAAAAAATCAAAATATTGAGAAAATATAAAGTTGTCCAAATGAAGTCCTTAGCAATGCATATTTAAGTTTTAATATATTTACGGTATGAAATTTACAAAATATCTTAATGGAACATGATCTTTACTTAATATCCTAATGATTTTTTGCATAAAAGAAAAATCAATAATTTTGACTCATACAATGTATTTTTGGCTATTGCTACAAATATACCTGTGTTACTTAAGACTGTTTTTGTTGTATGTATGTATGTATATATATGTATATATATATATATATATATAAAATAATTAGTGAGTCATGCACATGCAATTCAGTGATAGATTTCAAGATGCATGATTTAAATTGCAAATTGTAGACTCAGGACATTGCAAATTAATGTAATTATATACAGTTGGGTACGTAGTCTTTAAATAAGCTTTATATCTCCAGAGAGCTGCATGATAATGGATTGATTGAATACATCTTGTCAGTGAGTCATCTAAAATTAGTCCACTCCTCTGTCCTCAAAATGATCTCCTTAGTCACAGTAACGTTAAGAAGCAACGAGGGGGCGCTGGCAGAGTTTATATAGCTTCTCCAACTGCGCATCTAATAGTGTTGTTCAGCAAATTTCGTTTTAAACAAAGCATTAAATGTTTGCGGTCCGTCTAAGTTGTGGCCCTCGTATATCTGCTGTCAGGTTTTAACCCACAAATATGTGCTTCTTTTGGAATCAGGATTCTTCAGGTATAGGATTATGAGAAGGAAATGCTTTAAGTGTCAGTCCAGATGGAGGAAGCTATAAAATTAGTGCCTTGTCCATCCTTTCTTCAAGTGGTTTTGTTATTGCTTGTTCTTGTAAAGATATTACAGTCCTTGCCACAAAACATCATGGAACGAACTCCTGCTTTCAGTCAAACAGATCCTCAGATGCAAGAGCACACAGAGAGGCGCTGAGCCTGTTCTCAGACAGATGACATTTTTACTAGAGGTTTTACAGTATGTCTGCTGACGTAAGGCGGCAACTGTTCGTCTGAAGCTGTACGCAGTCTGATTTTAAATGTAAATGTTTCATCGTTATCATTGAAATCTCTGTGTAGTACACAGTGGGATGGGATATTTTATGGCACATTACAATAACTTAATAAGCAGCTCATAAAACTGTCAATAGCACCACTTAGAGGTTTGTAATGATGGCCATAACAATTTAAATATTCAATTATCATGTTACTAAACAGGATGATTTATGTTTAGTTGTTAACAGATATTTCATGTTTCTACAATGGTAATAGATACTTTGTGAGAAGATGTGATTTATTTATTATAAATATAAGCTAACAAAATTATAGTAATGAATAAAAATTATATATAAATTGAAAATATGTATGTATGTACATGAGATAAATTAATCTTTGTTAACATTAGTAAATAAAAATACAACTGTTCCTTGTTAGTTCATGTAAGCTGAGGCCCATAAAATAATATTAACAGATACAACTTTTGATTTTAATCGTAAAATGTTAGAATTAATAAATGTTTTAGAAATAGTTTCATTTTATGCTAGTCCTTGTTAACTAACATTGGAACCTTGCTGTAAAGTGTTACCTATTGTACTGATAAATAACATTTTGTCTTAATAATACTGTGTGAGTGGAAATATAATTAAAAAAATATATATGTTTACATTTTAAACTTAAGAAAATTCTGTATATCCTTACAGATGTTTTAATAAAAGTATAGACAATACAGGTGCATATCAATTTTTCCAAACAGCTGTTGCACTTGTCTTTCATTTCGTAATGCTCACTTTGTAGTGCACTGTCCATGGTGCTGGATACTGAGATTGAATGAACTCAAAATGGATGCTTTCTTGAAATATTGGAAAGGATTAGACGGAACGCCATATTCGGCACGAGGAGCCAGCTGCATTAATTTCCAAAATTACATTTTAACTTCAGCATGTACTTAGTTTAATGACTGGATTGATTTCATAAAGTAAGTTCATTTGCAAAGCAAGCAGCATTTGTATTTGCATGCGAGACTTTTTCTTGACGCCGTTGATCATACATTAGTATTTTGTGGATTATCTCAGTTAAAGCTGTGTACAGTATTTATTATGCACTGATGGTTTTAATGAAATCTCAGTTGTGATCAGTATAAAATTAGCATTTTCTGGTGCATCCATCATTCATTGAAACCCATCCCTTTCCCTACACTGAGCCCCTTGCATGTCTAAAGTTCGGTGCTGGCAAGAAATGTACCTGTTTGTTATTTCCCACTTAGTGGTCTCATTCCAGGATTTCACAGATTGTAATTTCCTCAGTTTTATGGCACAATTTATTTTTATAGATGCTGGCAGCGGTTCTGCTGGCAGCCTAGAAGTGAGAGGGAAGTACATGCTCCTGTCTGCTCTTTAGTAAGGCGCTCCCGAATGAATGATCTCTTTAAAGTGGTCAGTCCTAGCGGTCAAAAGATCCTCGTGCATTCAGCTTCAGTAAATGGATTGAAGCAGTTCGGTCCAAATGCGTTTCCCTGTTGCAGAGGCATGTGTAAATTTGGAGTTATGTTACATAGTGTAAGTAGTAATCTAGCATAGTAATATTTTCCTCTGCTACCCCGGTAACGCTTTACTGCTTATTCGCCCTAACTGAGTTTCACCAATTACCTCTAACAAACACACTCCTCTCCGCTGTGGGAGACGAGAGACTTCCTCATGCAGAAGACCGAATGAGGGTCACAGATCCTTACTTTCTGTCTACGACTTCAGGTTTCATTGCTCAGCAGCTCGCTGGATTAAGCAGCACTGCTCGTGTGGATTTGTTGGACTTCAATTTAAATGAAATGTAATACTTAAAAATTTAGAATGTGCCCTATATCTGATTTCTGCAGTACTGAAATATTTTACAGTGATTCCTATGAAATCCACTTTTACGCACTCGATTATGAAGGACGTGTACCCATTAAATGTTAGAATACGTTTCCTTCTGTAGCTCAGCACATGGTTTCCAAACGAAACAGGAAGAAAGGGTTTTAGAGCCCCTATCATAATACGGACTGTGCCGAAAAAGGACCATTTTTGATTTCAAACAACCCTACTGCTGAGGCACATTTCAAGAAAATAGACTAAAAATTCAAGTAACCTTTGCTCTGTTGATACAAGACCACACTGTCTGGGCCTGATTGCTAGCAGATGCTTTTTCTTAGGCCTGTAGTCCTTGGACTGGACTGTTGCAATGATTTGATCATGGGAACCACGTTGTGTTCCCCATTTTTCTGGACAAACACATACAGTTTTTCGTCACTCTCCGCATCAGGCTGTGGTAACTTACGTCTGTGGTGTTGCGTCAGTCAGTTTGCTGAACTACTACTGTGCACCTTTCATTCTGGATAAATTCAATATGTGTTATTTGTGTCAAGCGTTTATTGAGCAGAAAACCTCAGGACTGATAAAAGATATAGGGAAGTTTAAAAGAACACAATGAAAATCTGCAGTTCAAAGTTAAATTAACCGTGAGTCTGAACAGAGATGTTTATTAGGGATGTTTTAAAAAATATATTTTTTAAAACATTTAAACAAAGCTTTTTGAAAGAAATTGATACTTTTATTCAGCAAGGATGCATTAAATTGATCAAAAATGACAATAAAGATGAATTTTCTACTCATCAAAACCCTAAAACATATCACAATGTATTTTCAAAAAATATTAAGCAGTTGTTTTCAATATGATAATAATGAAAGATGTTTCTTGAGCACCAAATCAGTATGTTAGAACAATTTCTGAAGAATCATCTGACACTAAAGACTGAAAATTTAGCTTTGCCATCGTGGGAATAGATTACATTTTCAAGTGTGTCTAAAAAGAAAATAGTTATTATAAACTGTAATAATATTTCACAATACCCACTGTGTGTACTTTATAAAAAAAAAAAGTGCAGCCTTGGTGAGCATAAGAGACTTCTTTAAAAAAATAAAATAAAAAAAAATTAAATGAATAAGAAATATATAAAATTTTGCACTATTTTTGTCACTAATTAGTCAGATGTTCTTGTTTCAATTGGGATCTTTTTGGATCATCTCAAAACATGCTGAAGAACATGAGCATCAGATTTTACATGTGGAGTTCACAGAACTTGTAAACGTCTGTCATTAAAGCAACATTAACATCAGATACTGTAAAATCCTAAAATTCATGTACATTTTTTTTTTTTCATTTTCACTCAAATTGTGTTTTTTTTTTTGGGCCACACTGTACATAATTCTCTGCTTGTTCTTGTATCTAAAATCTGTCATCTTTCCGCAGGTCTCTATGATAAATGCTTCTACGCGTCCAGCGATAGAGGATGGTTACTTGGCATCAAAGCAATCAG
Source organism: Acrossocheilus fasciatus (assembly GCA_036784905.1). Lineage (NCBI taxonomy): Eukaryota > Metazoa > Chordata > Actinopteri > Cypriniformes > Cyprinidae > Acrossocheilus > Acrossocheilus fasciatus. The sequence continues at coordinate 22,731,704 of CM071942.1, forward strand.
CGACCAAGCCAACCGTGACCCTCGTGTCTTCTTCTCCCTCAAGACAGACCGAGCCCACAAGCTCACCACAATCACCTCCAATGCACCCTACACTCCCAATCAATGGTCACACGTGGCCGTCACCTACAACGGTCTCTTTATGAAGCTGTATGTAAACGGGGCGCAGGTTGCTGTAAGTCGAGATCAATCCGGTGAGATTTTTAGCCCCCTTACCAAGAAGTGCAAGGTGCTCATGATCGGTGGCAATGCATTAAACCACAACTACAGGGGAACGATGGAGCACTTGAGCTTGTGGCATCGGGCTCTGAGCCAACGTGAAATCATTAGATACATGGGTCACAGGTTGAGTCAGTTTGGTGACCTCTCTCAGCTGGTCATCCATGAGAACTTTGAGAACATGTCAAGACGGTGGCTGACGGTGAAAGATGGCAGTTTCCCACGGTTGGAGGACTCAGACCGGAACCTGGCGGCTGTCCTCAGCGATGCTGCACTGAAACCTCCACCTTGCGGACAGACTGTGTGTGACAATGTGGAGGTGATTACAAACTACTACCAGCTCTGGAGCTTCCGCAAACCCAAGACGGTGCGCTACCGAGTGATAAACGTTTACGACGATGATGGACGGTGGCCGACGATTACAGACCACCAGATCAACCTTCAGCACCAGCACTTGAACAACGCTTTCCGCGTCTACAACATTTCCTGGGAGCGCACTGTTCACAACATCTACAACTCGTCGTTACGTAACCGCCTAATACTGGCCAACTGTGATATCAGCAAAGTGGGAGATGAAGAGTGCGACCCAGAATGTAACCACACTCTTACTGGCTTCGATGCCGGATACTGTAAGAGGCAGAGCGCACGCTGCCCTGAATACAAGCAGGGGAACGGGGTTTGTGACCCTGAGTGTAACTGGGACAATTTCTATTACGATCATGGGGACTGCTGCAACCCCAACATCACTGATGTCACCAAGACGTGCTTTAATCCTGCATCACCCCACAGGTAACTCTCAACCGCTATTTCAGACTAATTCAGTGACGCACAGAATGTTGAAACTGATTAATTAGTTCAGGTATTCACTAATCATGCAAGTAACAGACTATATCCAATATAGCTTAACTCTGTAAAGCCAGAAATACAAAATAAAAGTCAGAAAAATCTTCTTCTTTTTTTTTTTTTCAAGAAGCAGTTTATTTAAAACAACAATTTTTGTCAATTAATTCACTTAATTGATGTATGGATAATCAAGTAAATGTAAGTTGGAACCATTAATGGAACCATTTAGACAAAAAGGTTTGGTTGCACTTTATTTTGATGGTCCCTTTAACACATTCTGTTGACTATAAGTAACATTGCACCTACATTTCTACCGACTCTCATTAGAGTGTTAGTAGTGTATTAGTTGACTGGTAGGGTTAGGGTTGGAATAAGTTGACTTGTAGTTGCAAAGTTACTTACAGTCAGTAGAGTGTCTGTTGAGAGACCATCACAATAAAGAGTTAGCAGATATGAAGCAGACAGTCTACTAATAATCTAATGAGAGTTTGTTGACATGTAGTTGCAACATTACTTAGTGTCAACAGAATGTTCAGAAGGGACCATCAAAATAAAGTGTTACCAAAGGTTCTTCCATGGCATCGTGAAGCACCTTTAGTTTTAAGAGTGCATGTTAGAATTTTTACTTGATGGTTACACCACATGACATTTTTAGTCAAAACCATATGAATCCAACTTGAATTATATATCCTGATTTAAAGAAATTTTTTTCTTAATCTTGGACACTCCTATTTCTCATTGACCCATGTACAACATTTTTTTCTTCTTCTTTTGAAGCTCAAGGTTAGAAGTTCATAGCGGTTTAAAGTTTTTGGAAGTACCAGACACGAACTCTAGGGCACTATAATTTTTATTCCTATGTGTGAAGCTTTCAGCTATTTTAATTCTGTTCCGTTAATGTATTATGACGTGACGTCCTGAAAACATCTTAACTGCTGAACCGGAGTCAGAGTTCTGGAGCATGAATTAACGTATACAGGGAAGGATGCAGTTTGAGGGACAATAAAACACGGTGAAGGATGAGCCTCGGCCCTAAGGTTTGGTGTGCACTGTTTGGTGTATTTGTACTATGAGTCTCAGGCCTGTTCTTATGTGTTTCATGTGTCCCTGGAGTCTGTTTTGGCTCTGAATCAGAGCTCGGCAACCAATCACGTTTTACTCTTGTGGGTGAAATGAACTACTCTCGTGGTGACCAGATGTGAAGACTGAAGAGATTCTAGACATAGTTCTCCTTTTTTGTAAGCTTATAAAAGTGATTTGATAGAGAGTAAGTGGGAATGGAAACTATGTCCCCCTGGACAAACAGAGGAGCCAATCACAGCTTAGAGCAGAATCTCCAACACTATTACTTACAGCATTAGAGACTCTTCTGGGAGTCCTGCTCAGGAAAAAGAACCTTCCAGAAATATGTTGAGGTTGTGGGGGCACTGGATACTGTTGGGGTAAAGCTCTGTATTTGTTCTCTGGATGGTGGGACAAACCAAAGATCTCTTTTCCACTCTTCTCAGCAACAGTTCCTGTAGCTATACGCACTCTGCAGATTTTGTGACATACAGTGGCGTTCAAAAGTCTGAGATTACACTGACAATCTTTGTGAAGAAAAATAAACGTGTATACGTTATAATAAATATTTATGATTCTTCACTTCTTTTGTTCACTTATCAAATAAGTACATTTGTGACATTGTGTTACAGTCATGTTCTTTTAGTTTCATTATCATGGACTTTTAGGTTGTTTCACATCACATTCCTGCTTCCTTTGTTCTAGTTTCCCTCCACTTATCAGTATAGACATTCATTAATCAGCACACCTGTTCACCTTTTAGTTTATCTCTGTGTATTTAAATTCCTCTGGGTTCACTTCTCAGTTTTTCGGTATGGTTTGTGCTATACACACTGCAATTCGTAGCTTGGTGTACATTTTGAATTACCTTCTGTTGCTGTCTTTAATAAACTGTTGTTTTATTTACTTTGGATTCATATGACTCAATACTCGAGTACACGATCATCAGGTTTGACACAATCTTATGCAGGTCAAGTGCTGCATGTTTCTGCCACGGGATAAAAAAAAATACAAAAGGTAACTGCAACATTTAATCTCACAATTCAGACTTTTTTCTAACAATTCTCAGAAAGTCAGAATTGTGACATATAAACTCGCAATTCAGAGAAATACAAGACAGAATTGTAAGATAAAAGTCGCAGTTGCTTGTTTTCTTTTTATTCCGTGTCAGAAAAAAACACAGAATTGCGAGATGTAAACTTAATTCAAAGAAAAAAAAAACAAGTCAGAGCTGCAAGATATGAACTCAGAAGTACAACTTTTTTCTCTGTAAATTTCAGTTTGTTAAATTTACTTGAAAAAATCTTGCAAACTTATTGCCTCAGTAAAAATCTAGTTACTTCAAATTTTCATAATTTGGCTTCTGAGTTAACTTGAATATATTGAGCAACCTTAACTAGATTCTTCTGAGACCGTAAGTTTGTAATATTTTTTCATGTAACGTTAACATATTGAAATTTTCAGTGTTCTCATAATTCCCAATTTACATTAGAATTGTGGGAAAATTCTGAAGTAAGAAAGTCGCAATTACCTTAAATCACATGGTGGAAAAACAAGCATCCATTCAAATGGTTATAAAGTTCATGTTAAGTTTTCCAGTACAACGTATCACTTAAATTGCTGTGCTGATAATGTGTTTGTAATTAAAACACTGTTTTACATAAAGCATCTTCACAGGTGGACTTTTGAAACCCACTGTATGTCTGCAGCAGATTCTTGAAAGCAAAACCGCTGATTATCATTTAATGTGGTTTAGTGTATTTAATCAGAACAAACAAGGGTATTTAAGGACAACTAGGGATCTGTGCCAGAGAAGAAAAAAAAAGAGAGACATGTCAAGGTCCAAGATGAAAGTTTTATTCTCAGGAAACAGAAACTGAATATGGTTGAATGATTGCATATTCAATATCTGTAAATCTGAACAAATTATATATAAAAGGCATCACTTATCTTTGAGAGGTTCTATAAATGAAAATATTGGTTCCAGGTTTGTAACCTCATTGCATTGTGGTACTGTTTGCAAAATTGCACAATCATACTGCTTCCTGTCCGTCTGTGGTTACAGATCCTTAGTTCACTGTATTTGTTTTTTAGTTGCCATAATTACAGTTTGTCCTATTGACGTTTGTGTGTGTTCGTGTGTGAGATGAGACTAGAGCGTGTGGTCAAGCGGAGAGCACTCCAGCTTGTTGCTTGTTTTGATTTGATTATGGTATGTCTGGAGAGCTTTGCCGAAGGCTGCATAACGAAGTGATTTGACATTCCTTTTTGATTGTACAAGAATGCATGAACAAAGAGTTGTGCAAGAACAGAACAATGAAATCAAATGCTGTGGTGAATTTGTTTTTGCCTAAGACTCATGCAGATGTTGCAGTCAACTTTAAAATCTGCAATTTTCAACAGAACATCTGGGTTTTATTAACCTGTTTTTCATATCTGTATTCTTTCAGTAATGTATGTCAGATATTGAATTGGGTTTTAGCTAATAATAATTTAGTTGCCTTTATCTTAAAGCAAATAGCTCAGAGACAGGTTGCTTTTATAAAGCAGTGTTAGTTCTAACATAGTCTTGCATTACTAGACCTTCGGACTGAAGGCAGAAGATTCAGACTCCATAGCTGCTTTAATTGGCAAAAAGAAACAAAAAAACAAGAGGACGTCTGACAGACATGTAAAGCAGCCAATCACAGTGCTCTTTATTTAGTGTCATATTTAGGGGTGTGAAACTGTAAAATGTAAAGTAGCATATTTCAAATGCATTTTAGTATATTTGTTCTTCACTAGGGACCACTGACCAAGACATGAAATTTTCTATATGCACTTTAAGCTGATGCATTTAAATGATACTTTTGGGTCACCCCAAGACTGCAGAGCTGGTGAGAGAAACGATGGTAGAGCGAGACAGTATAAAAATGAGTCAAGTCTCACTCTGTATAATTGCATGAGTCAAGACCCGTACATCTGGCTCATTTTCAAGCACTTCAGATGAGCTATCAGTGTCAAAAAGAGAGTGACATCATCGCTTCTTTAATCGGTTTTGGTTCAGACATTATGCAGATTTTATATAAACATAGTCGTCTCTACCTGAATTGACATGAATTTCAAGAATAAATTCAACTGAATTGCAGTATTTAGCTTAGGTGCAGTGCTTTCGCTGATCGCTGAGGATTCAAAGGTCACAACACTGCAGGGAGAAAAGAAATAGCATTGCTTTCCTAACAGCATATCTGGAGTGCATGCTTGTTTGTCTCAGAATAGTCAAAGGTATGTTGCTCCTGCTTTGCTCTCCTGCTTTGTCCAGGGCTCTCTTGAAGTGGAGATCCAACTCTAATAATAAGAGTATCTCTATTAGCCCTGTTTGAGACTTCACTCTGCAGCGTAATCTAAGCCACTCGGCTTGTAAACTAAGCTGGCTATTAGCTGGTTACCTTATCAAGGATTTGGACAAGAAAAGCACACTCTTAGCACCTTTTTTTATTCTTCTGGAGGCTTGAGAAACCACCTGTCTACACAAGTGGCAACCTAAAAAAGCGATGGAGATCTGTCTCGCTCTTCATTGCATGCAACGTCAGACACACAACCACAAGGTCCAACCCCTGATGTTCAGAAGTAGGTTTGGATAAAGAGTTAAGCCCGGGGGACAGAAGGATTTCCTCTTTTTAAACTGCAGCAATTAAATAGTCCTTTAACATGCCGCTGTGAGGCCAGCTGATTCATTTGTGTGTAGAGCCCTTTTCATTGGGGACTTCCACTCCACCGCATTAACAGCACTGGACACACTTACTTGCAGTGAACTAGTTTCAGAGCTTTAATTGTGTTTCAAACATATTTGCCTTCTGAAATAATGCGAGAGATTTATGAGGACCAGATAATGCTGATGCTTTGTTGCAGTGTCATTGTTTGTGTGTCTGGCTGTCTGCATCAGATGTGATGGTACACAGCTCATGTTGAGTCAGCATGAATGTAGGCCTGGGATACAGCTTTCAATGTTCAGTATATCTTTAGATTTATGTAATTCAAATAGCTCAAAGGGCTGATTTTTTTAAATCATTTTTTTAAGGATAATATTTTTGAAACCGCCACATTTATAGATTTACAGTGTTTAATGCATAACACTAAAATTGTTAAAAATGATCAAAGCGTGTTTTTTTTTTTTACATTTTATATCAGTTCTTTTTCCTTTGCTTGCATTCACTCACAAAAAAAATGAAATATTATTTCCATTATAAAACTTTTGTGAGCTAACACAAGATTTGCAAGAACGTGAAAGCAGTGAAATATAATTTTCTCTTCCAACTAATTTTTTTTTTTCCATGACCATGTCCCTTTATAGGCTCCATAGTTTTTCACAAAGTAATTATATTTAATCTTTTTATATACACATATATACACATAACAAAGGAATAAACAACAATATTTATATCCAAAAAAAAATTAAAAGTTAATATACACTGATAAAATACATGATTCATTGAAGTGGACAGTTTGAACTGATTCACTGTTTGAATGTAGTCATCAGAAGATGGAAAAAGTTGCAGCTTGTAAGTAAACATCATGGGGGTAAAATAAAAATAAAAACATCTTTTGTTTGAACCATATTAGCCATATTTCCGAGAGGGTAGTGTAACAGATGACAAAAGCTGGAAGTAATGGAGGACATAGGAATAGACCGTTCAGAAATGAATGTTTTTAATGACTTTGGGCAGGTGTTTCCTGTGGAAAACATTCTCGGATGTACATAGGAACATCCATACTAAAGCTGTACATTTTTTTGAGAGTGATTGTTTACTGTATATTTCAGTACAATATTTCTCATGCTTTATCTACTTCAGTTCTAGTTCTCCGTAGACCTTGCATAAATGTATCCTCCTCTCTTCTAGCCCCTTTTATGGTAACTGTCTGCGAATTATATTATTCCTGCAGAGGTCAGCTACAAATTATCCCACGAGCCTGTGAACTTCACGCCTGGTTGTGCATGATGCTAATTGTATAGATGATTGATCACTCCTCTTATGTACTTGGAGCTGATGAAAAGATCCATGAAAGGCTGAGAAAATTATAGCCCTCTCAGCCAACTGGTGAACACTGCCATGCCAACCCGCCCCGAGCAGCTCTACGCGAAACCACACTCGGTACATCTGGATGTAAGGCCGTCTTTACTGATTCAGATGAATAATACATGGGTGTAAATGGATGAAGCCATAATCACGCATTTAATAGGCATTAAATATAAATGCGTCAACACACCACTTGGAGCACTCTGAGTGCAGCCAGGCGGAACTGATCAGCAGTGACGTCTGTGCTTTTTTTCCCCCTTTTTTTTTGCTTGTTTAATGGACAGCCTTCCCATGACACAAGCCTGTGCTCTACATGTGGAGATGTGAATGGACTGGCTTCTTTTAAGACATCCTAGAAAACTATTTTGGCATTCTTAAAGATGATCACCTCCGAATGTGAGCCTAGTGATTCATTATGTGGCTTCAAACGTTGTACTGCCAGTGTCACCCACTTCCCTACTCAGCAGAATCAGGAGAAAAAAGCCTCAAATGATCCTGAGCAGCATTGTGCAATACATGACCACTGATGCCTGCATACTTTGGCTGGACAGATGCATATTTTGGCCTGCTGTTTTTGTAGTAGGCCTACGTCCACATCTGATTCGTGTTGTGTTTTTGTAAGTGAGCCAGTGGATTAAACTTAATTGAACTCAGATTATGTGGCTTTGACCTACAGTAGTGGAACTTTTATTAAAGCAGAGGCCTACGTTTTAAAAAACAAGTTCTTTTTGCACTTACTCTATAGCTGACTTATTTATCTCACCATGAAACTCCCTGACCCCTTTTTCCCCTTCTGTACAGCCAAAAAGCCAGCCAAATATTTTCATAGGAAATAATGAAATTCCTGAAATTATTAGGAGGGAAACCTTATATCATCTGTTCTCCTTAGATTTGTCCCCTGAGCTGGCTTCCACGGTTTCACAAGCGAACCTCTGCCGCCTTTTGATACTGCCCAACAGTTTCTTTTCTTTTTCCATTTTTGACTTGTTTTATAAAAAAAAAAAAATGATGATGTCATTTCAAGTATTCCACTATAAAGGTTTACAATGCTGCATTCTCACTAGTCTGAGTCAAGATAAACCAGTAAGATGCATGCTTATAAGTCAAAAAGTGAATGGTTCTTTACTGTGATCCTCACAGTAATGTTGCTTGTAAAAATATCTATTCTGTTATGAGTTGTTTTCTGAATATGTGTGGAATGAAGCAGGTAATTTGAGGTCTGTACCACACAAGATGTTTCCACGCTGTGCTGCATCTCATTGGCAGCTGTGTTGGCTTGTAGCGTCACCACCACAACTAATCATCAATGTTCTGCCTAGAGAACATCACACCCTCTGCCATGTGTTTTTTTTTTCATATTTGTGCAACATTATCACGTCCCTGTCTTACGCTTTCAGTCACAGAGTGATAAATGACAACTATATATATATTTTTTCAGATCTAGTTATTTATTCAAAAATATGTAAGTAAAATACATTGTTGAAAAATGCATTTCATACATATACTAACTTGAATACACCACTTCCATAATGAGAATGTTTAAAAAAAAAAATAATGTGTTTAAAATCCTGTGTTTTTAATCTTCAGTTTTTAGAATATTAGAATGATTTCTGAAGGATCGTGTGACACTGAAGACTGTAGTAACGGCTGCTGAAAATTCAATTATTTATTTGAAAAAATATATTAAAAGAAAACAGCATTTTTTTTAATTGTTGTAACATTTTACAATATTACCGTTTTACTGCATTTCTGATCAAATAAAGTCTTAATAAGCATAAGAGAATTCTTGTAAAAACATTACAAATCTTAATTATTCCAAACTTCTGTAGTATATAAACAGTATAACTGCCTGATTGGTGTCGGGACAACCACCATGCTTTAAAAATAAATTGTGTATGATTGGAAATGTAGTGCAAACGTGTGTTTACTAGACGAACTCTCCTTCTTTTGAACTGTCATGAGGCTTCTAGTGTTTCTCTTTTATGACAGAGAGTGATGACTTTACAAGACATAGTGCCACGGTATAAGGCTTACGAGAATATAAATACCAGGAAATGGTCATCCTGTCTCCTTAACCCGCATCTTCCTTAGAAGGTTAATACATCAAGAACAACTACAAAGTAATACATACATTTTCAAAATGTCTCAGCTAACCCAGGGCTTAGCAGCATGACAACAGATATCGTGTTTGATTGGCCCTCATGGTGAACTAGCTAACAGATGTTGCTCTTAAGATGAGGAATGAGACCTGGCTGGGTTTTTTTTTTTTTCTCAATGAATAGTGGAGGTGGGTGTTTACTACATTTAAAAGCATTGGAGTGAGGGACTCAGCACCGCTTGTGTTCATTTTTGTTCCAGCATTTTTCAAAAGGGATATGTTTTGAGAGAATTAAGCAGGGCCTCCCGTAAAGACAGAGAAGGTTAGCGGAGAGGCGATATGAAATACTATACGTCTGCACAAATATGAATATATGCATGGTTACATGCTGTTGTACTTATGGAAATGTATGTCTCCAGCAAGCCAGCATTCATCACTCCAGAGAGGCTTGTCTTTGTTTGACTTGCATGACAGTTATCACTGCAGGGGAAAGGCTTGCATGGGAATAACATGCCCAGTGTGTTTGAGGTGAAATAATAAGCATTTTAAGGGGGCCGTGTTTGGAACTATCCAAATGACACAATGCATTCCTAACTAGACAGGGCCAATGACCTCTGACCTCAGCGCTGGCTGCAGAGCGGGGCTCAGGTTTCCTTCCAAATACAAACTCTGTGTGACAGCCTCACTAGAGCCGTTAAATTACAGAACACTGCTTCTCTTGACAAACATTTATACACTCACACATGCTCTTTGTGTACTTTCTGTATGTACTTTCCCAACAATCCTGACTGATGTATTTTGTTAACAAAAATTACCTAAAAATTTGGTAATTACCCTAGTAAAAAAGTAATACATTTAAAATGCATTTATTCCGTACTAAGTAGAGTTCAAATCTATTAACATATTTACTGACATATCGCTTGACTTACTGATATAAAGCTATAATTAAACTTTATTTGTAGTACTACTTGTGATCACTGCACATTTCTTAATATCAAGCCCAAAATGTGTTAATGTCACTATTGATGAGGACTGTAGGGTCTTAATATCGGTCTTTAAATGCAAGATATTTAAAGTGTACCTGAAGTATACTAGTATATATATATATATATTGCAATATATATATATATATATATATATATATATATATATATATATATTATCAGATGCAAAAACCTCTAAGTGCCATCTGAAATTTTCTTCTAAAATGAGCATTTTTTTATCAGGCTTCTATATTTATGTTTAGTTATTTCACTTTAATTGCACAGAAAAGGACATATACATTGACATTAGAATACATTTACTGAACCTAAACATAGGAGCATATATATATATATATATATATATATATATATATATATATATATATATATATATATATATATAAATGGTCCATTGTTTATTGTCGATAGTATAGAGATGTATAGAGCACAGCTCATACAGAAGTTAATTTCAAAACAAGTAGCTTTCTGTCGGTTAATGTAGCAATTCTGTAAAAAGTCTGTGAAATGTGTGTGGGCATATCTTTCGTCCTCACGCAAAATTCTCGATTGTGTGAAGTTCTATTCAAACGACTGGATTTCATCCACCAAAAAAATTGCTGAACAGTGGTAAATGTGACCGCATTTTTATGAGCAAGTTATTTTTTTAGTGACTCAGAAACACAAGTTGCGTGACCCAACAAATGACTTTAAAGATGTGGTCACAAGAGTCATTTGTTGGTGTATCGGCCAATACTGGTTACTTCTTGTTTGCATTTGGGTGCTCAACAGAAAAACTTTTTTGCATCACGTTCACAACCATGATTTCTTTTGCCATGGCGCAGTGAAAATGAATGAAGGAAACTCTGAAACAGGAAACACTTTCCTGGTACATTACAAACATTGTAAATGGGCATAAAAGATCAATATTGCCATTTTCATAATCATGATGAGTGAATGTTAGATGGTCGGAAACATAAAAAACGAAAGGACAAGCGACAGCTCAGTTAACTGGTCTGAAAATTATTCTATGTGTGATTGTAAGGTCCGGTTTACAGTATAGATGATTTTGAAAACAGTCTGTTTTGAATATTTCATGTGTTAAAAAGTCTTTCTTGTTCTATAGGGCTTACATGAACGTGAAAGAGCTTAAAGAGGTTTTGAATTTGGATGGATCCACACACTTGAATATCTTCTTTGCTAACTCATCTGATGAAGACGTGGCTGGTGTGGGCACATGGCCCTGGGATAAAGAAGCTTTGACACATTTAGGTAAATACATAAATGCATCACTACAATACACATAACAATCATTGGTTTAGCATAGTTTTGAAGAACATTGCATATCAACAGGTACCATAAAGGATGATGTTTATAATACCTGCTCTCGCTCTGTCTTTTTTGAGGTGGGATTGTATTAAACCCTTTATTTTATGGTACATTCGGCCACACTCACACCATGATCCATGAGATTGGCCACAGCCTTGGACTGTACCATGTCTTCAGGGGAATCTCAGAGGTGGAGTCCTGTAACGATGCCTGTTTAGAGACTGAGCCGTCTCTTGAGACGGGGGATCTGTGTGTAGATACAAATCCTACACCCAAGTACAAGTACTGCAGAGATCCTGAGCCAGGAAATGACACCTGCGGCAGACGTCATTTCACAAACACTCCCTTCAACAATTACATGAGCTATGCTGGTGAGACATACAGTATACAGTATCAACTCTAAATGTCTGCTGAGTAGAAGACTTCTGCAGACTCTTTTAGCATTTTCTGTGCTGATTTGGACAGGAAATCTGTGAAAGAAATTTAAAATGAGTGTAACGTCTGAGATTTCTTTTTTCGTTTTTGTTCCCATAAAGATGATGACTGCACAGATTCCTTCACGCTGAACCAGGTGGCCCGGATGCACTGTTACCTGGATCTGATTTATCAGTCTTGGAGACCTGGCAGTAAACCTGCTCCTGTCCCTCTACCTCCTCGAGTAACAGCACAGGATCAAGACTCGATTACACTAGAGTGGTTCCCTGCCCTCACTGGCCATTACTTAGACAGGTGAAAAGAACTAGGAGCCAAGCCTGTTCCTAGATAGATTATTAATTCATTTTATTAATAAAATAATTATTTAGTGAAATATTTATTAAAAACTAATAAAATAATAATAATATAATATATAATATGTATTAAAATGTTAACCATAATGAAAAAATTAACGTTACTTAAAATTGTGAATCCCAAGAAGTAATATTATTTGTATTGCAAGTTATTGAAGAAAAAAATAAAATAAAATTAATTAATATGTATTAAGAAAAAATACATCTTTAAAAAAATGACAAATATTTACTCAGTGTGGTGTAGTTTAAAAAATGTAATTTATTTAGTTTATTTTTGATTTTATTTAATGTTTATTTTTAGAACATTACAAAATCAGGATTTTAAACTGTATGTAGAAATCCCCCAACAAAAACATTCTTATATTGCTTTCATAGAAATAAAACATAGCCTTATCAAACTAATTCAAACTAAAGGGCAAGTTAAATGTTATATAAATTTTATCTACATAATATGTGTAGTATTTTTTTTTAAATAAATCTAATATTTAGTTTTAATTTAATATTTAGATAACATTTAGTTTGACTTATATGGACAGACAGCATTTTTTGCTTCTTTCATGAAACATTTATTTAAAAGAAAAAAGTAGTTTTAGGCTCTTTTTTGTACAAACTACAATTGTTTTGTGTTGATGTTGTGATGTTTTGAGTGTCTTTAAGGCTTGTTTCAGTAGTTAATTTTTATATGTTTAATTAGGCTTTATTGGTTCATTGTAGAAATGGTTATATATTGTAAGTACCCCAATAAAAATTAATGGTGAGATGCTAAACAGGTCAAAGTCAATCATGTCAATAAAGATGAAAGTTTATGTAGTGCAGTAGTGCACATGGTCCCCACAGGTCGTAGTGGGGCGAAGTTTGAGTCAACTAAATCCAAATTTCTCTCTCATCATCATAGAAACCTTTTTATCCATTTATAAAGGTATCAAGAGGTTATTGTGGTGTTGCTGTGTCTAAGTTGCTACCTTGGCTGTCTGTTGATTTCCTAGAGAAGTGGGATCAGTTTGTGACAGATGTACTGAAGTTGGGGTGCTCCAACAGTATGCCTCGAACTCCTCTTCTCCCAGACCCTGCGCTCCCTCCGGCCACTGGAGCCCTCGTGAAGCAGAAGGTAAGACTCAATAGTCCTGCTGAATCCTTAGCCTTAAATATTATCCATAAACCCCACAATAGATGCCTTCTTCATTTTACTGATATCAGGGACACGGATGGGATTTTTTAACTGGGGGGACCAAGCTGTCAGCAATCCAATTTGTTCTGTCCTGAAAAATCACAGCTCTATCATAGATGATAGTGTACGATCACTATGGTTACCGCTACAGGCACAGTTGACCTATCGGTAAGCCCCTCCCCTCGTACGCAGACTAGCCAATGGCAGTTGAGTATCAGTTCCATGAGGAGTGGATCTCGGACATCTTTAGGTTTCAGCGCCATAGAGAAACATTGGAAGATCCGAAGCTTGCATCGGTTTTATGGGGTTTATGCTTCAAAAATGGAAAAACGATGTGCCAGGGGTACTTGTAACACTGATTCCAGATATCCTGAGAGGATGAGCAATATCATTTATTTTATTACATTTCCTGAATCCAAACAAAACAGAGCAAAATGTCCCTAAGTATTCACCCCAATACAAATGTTCATTTTCTGGTTGTCATACACTCATTAAGATACAGTTTTCATCTGCTCAAGCAGAACGTTAATGTTGTCTTGTGCTTCAGCAAGGTATCTCTGGCTGAAACTAACTAACGTTAACGTTAAAGTTTGTGAGTCCATGCTAACGTACAAACCTAAATAGCGGACTGTTCTCGCGTCTTGTACAGTGTAGGTGTCAAAAACACATAAACGAAGGTCTACATTTCAGTGCCTCTCCATATTAAACTGGTTAAATGTACATTAATTTAATCGTACCCTGCAATACATGAACAGTGTTGATCCTGCATGTTGTCATCCGCAATCGTGATATAAGACTTCCCCCGCTGGCATTGTGATCTGTAAACCCTCCTTCGAGTTACCCACCGTATTTATTTTTAAATATTTTAGAAATCACTCCATGGAATATTTAATTCCCATTTGGTGGCCTTCTGTGTCCAAAATTGTGCAAAAACATCGTTTTCACACTGCAGCTGTCATTGTAAGACAGTGAGAAATTCCGTTTGTTTGTCCGAGGGAGCAAAAGTAACTAAGGGAGGCGGGCTTACCAATAGGTCAATTGAGGCAGCTACCAGCTCCTCATAGGACCCCAGGTTCAGGAGTCATCCCAGCTAACAATTTTTGGTTCCCAGGACGTTCTCAGGAACGTTCCCTTTTGGGTAGCCAGGAAAGTTTTCTTAACGTAAATAGAACGTTCCCTTTAGGTTAGGGGAACGTTCCGGGAACCTTCTGGGAACGTTCTTTTTAGGTTATAAAATTAAACCAAAAAATTACCTGCAGGGAACGTTCTGGGAACGTTCTCTTTAGGTTATTAAAAAATTACCTACAGGAAAAGTTCCTAGAACGTTCTTATTTGGTTCTCAAAAAAAATAAACAACTGGGAACCAAATGGAAACGTTAGGGGAACGTTCTGTGTTTGTTGGGATAGCACATGCACACACAGAGAACGTAAACGTCGGTGGCAGCAGCATCGTCATGTTGACAACAGAACAGCGTGTAGTGAGAACGTGGGTACAAAGTAGTGGTGACCGGTATTATTGTGCGTCATCCTGTGTCTGCCCCGACCCGATTCTGAAGCAGTGGCGGCAATAATTAATGGTTCACTAAGCGATTTTTGCCAAATGATGTTGATATTTGAAAGCACGAAAACAAACATGCCGATACCCCAACAGGACCCCGCCATATTTTGATATCTTCGCCTCACACATACGTACGTAACCATGGCAACGATAATCGCGGAAACAAGTGAAGATGACACACAAGCATATTCAAGCAAAAGCCAACATGGATAAGTTGTGTGGAACAAAGCAAAATCAACGTTACTCACCTATCAGAAAGAAACACAACCTCGGCGTACGATGCGAGCCCTTGCCACTCCTTGAGTTCTCTACACCACTGGAAAGCTGCTCCAATATTTACGCAGGTCCTACCTCTTGCCTGATCGTAACCCTTCTTTTTAATGTTTTGTTTCTCTAATATTTTCCTCTTTTTTTATCTGCCATCTCTCTCTATCTATAGTTGATCTACTAATATCCGTCCTGTGCACTCAAATTGAGCACTCTCTTCTCTCTATGAGTACAAGGCACACCCCCTTACTGCTGATTGGCTACAAGTGTGTTTTGGGACTCGGTCAGACACTGCGGTTCAGAAATCACTTAGTGCACTTTTAAGGAGCGGCGGGCCAGGCCGCCGCTACTTAGGCTAATATACATAGCGGAAACCCTGATTAATCCTCTGTTTACCGATGTCGCCTTTCGTAGAGACAGTGAGGGGGACGGATTGGGTCACTATGAATCTGGGGGGTCATGTCCCTCCCGTCCCTAGTGCCATCTGCGCGCCTGACTGATATGCATTTTGAAATCAAATTTTTTTGAAAGCAGACTGACCAGGGGGGCATTGTTAGCCAACTATGGTTGCAAGTCCCGTTGTTACCAAAGTGGCAAGAAACAAAAAACAGTGAAGTAGTCTTTAGATGTCATGTTTATTACAGCAGCACCCTAGTAAAAAAAGTAAATCATTTAAAATGCATTTATTTCATAACTTTCAATTAGCAGCTTATTGCTTAAGACTTACTGTTATAAAATTTTATTTAGAGTATTTCTTTAATGCACAATGCACATTTATTAATGTTATGCCTAAAATGTGTTTTAAAATCATAATAAATATGAATTGTATGATCTCTGTATAATATCAATCTTTAAATGCAAGATATTTAAAGTGTACCTGAAGTATACTTGCAATAGTTCCATGTTAGCACAATCAAATATACGTATACTTACAATATATCCTTAGTTTGACCTCAGCACTACTTCCGCACAATTAAAGTGCATTAAGCACAAAATTAGTTCCAATTTAGCAGACTTTATACCAGGTTAGTATCCCAAAAGTACAATTACAGTGTATTTTTATTAAGCACATAAATATGTAAAAAAAAAAAAATGTATTTGTAGTATACTTATAACAAAATAAATGTATTTTGAATTTGAATCTTGAATTGATCAATTACTATAAGTTATTATTCCTCCACATGCGCATGATGTCATTAACAGCAGTCCTGTATAATTGAACCAATGTGGTTCAAACATTAGAGGTTTGTGATACTGTACGGTTTCAGGAAAACATCATAGCTAGTTGGTTAGTTTCTCTAAAGATGCATTGTACTGTGGTAGTTAGTCAATGAGTTACATTGTATAATAAATGCACACCAGTCC
This sequence comes from Acrossocheilus fasciatus, assembly GCA_036784905.1. NCBI lineage: Eukaryota > Metazoa > Chordata > Actinopteri > Cypriniformes > Cyprinidae > Acrossocheilus > Acrossocheilus fasciatus. Next base: position 22,748,435 of record CM071942.1, read on the forward strand.
AAAATCAAAGGTAGAACCTAATTTTAAAGAACCGACACATTATTGATTTAATTCTGTCAGCTTTTTTATATTTTATTGCAGTAATGTCCACGAAATGTTCTAGAACATAACAATATGGTTGAATTCACAATCACATTAAGTTATAATAAATCTCATTGCATATGATGAGACTCACAGGCCATTTAGTGGTTTTGTTAGTGGCCTACTTGAATCCTTTTAGGAGGTTTCCTGTTTGGATTTAAGCTGGCTACTTTGGCAAACTGAAAGAGACCTGTTTCTGTTGACACTTGGAAATTGTGTTCAATTGGTGAGTGCAGTTCAAAACCATTAATGTGCAGTTTTATTGAGTGGGATAAATGATTAAAGCATTGCACCCAATTCAGGTTGCCAAGTGAGGCCAATATTGGATGGAACAGCAAAGTAATCTATGAGGAGAAGAACTAAAAAGTGTGGAAAAAATTAGTCATAGGGGTTGTCGTAAATTTCGATTTTCTCATGTGTTTATTTTAAGGCAAGAAAAATGTGGACATATGGAAGAATTGGTCCATAGAGCTTTGTTCACATAAATGAATGTCTTTTACCACGGGGAATGAGTCATGTTTTCCTGCGCAGTATCAATGATCTTGCCCTCGTAGTTCAACCTTTGATCTGGTATCATAGAACGAAGCCAAACTGCCATGGTCAAGCTATTCTTATCAGAATTTTTTTATTCCGTTATTTTATGAGTGCAAAGTATCTGTATAACCTACCCAAGCGCTGAAGAAGCGCTAGGCCCTAATGGCCATGACATATGCCCACTATTTTAGCTCAAACTGCAAAAGCTCTTGAAAAAGTGAATTGGACTTGACATTGAAATGTTGAAAACAACTTCAGAGACCTACATTCCAGAGGCCGGCTGTTTTTCTGTTTAATTACTTAATCACTTCATTTGGTTTGCTTTTAAAAATGGGTGAGTCAGACTTGTGGCGGGTAGAGCCGTAAGTACATGCTTGTCTCCCTCCAAGCCAAGTTGGCCCAGCAGTGGCTACACGCAATCAGCTGAGAAGGCATGCCCAGGCTTGCCATGGCCACAACGCTTTAACTATGCTTTGCACTTGGATGGCTTCCCTGGTGTACTCCATTGCCCGGCCATCTTTCCACTGTTTACAATCATATACAAAACCTGACTTTGACGGCCTGCAGCTGGTTTGAACCTCTGCCCTTTACCGCTCTCAGAAAATCACCTGCCTGCAGTGCTCACCTCATCCAATGTATGCCCCCTGTCCTCAGTCATCTAGGTTTAAAAAGCCATTTTTTCCTCCCATTCGAGTGTCCTTAGTTGACTTTTTGGAAGCAAGCGTATTTTTGGAAACGATGCTCTTATCGTGTTGCTGGAATTCAATAAAAGAACAAGACCGGCACAACAAATAGATGGATGCGAGAGTGCTGTGCAAAGTCAACTCGATTTGCTACGCAAATTACTCTGTGGTTTCTTGTGCTCATGAGAAAGGTCCCACAGTTGATTGAAAACATGAAGAAGACGAGAATGAATGTGAGACACAAAACCAGGAATGCTAGGAATTACTTGTATCTTCGTCCCAGTCTTACCTCAACACTTCGTTTGCCTGCCGTGCCCCCGTTGCCCAGATCCTGTTTTGTGTCAGTGAGTCTTGCTGACCGGCAGAAGTTTCTAATATGACAGTACTCTTCAGTACTATATCAGTACTCTTTTTTTTTTTTTTTTCTTTTTTTTTTTAGATCAGAACTTTTTGGTTTGTTTGATGTGAGTTTAATTCGTTTGATGAGAGGCTTATGATATAACTTATTGGTTTATTTTGGAAAGTCCAGTTCTGTTTGATGGCTTGCACTATTTTTGGCTTTGTCCTTTTCCATCTAATATTTCTTCTAATATTCCCTTGATCAGCAGCTGAGGTACATGGGGGATCTATGTGGGAGACATTTAGCAAAAATTTGGGAAGTTGATACTGCAAAAATGCATCTAGTTTCAGAACATCCCAGTTTGTTTTGGCCATCTAATTGAGCAACAAATACCCACCCTAGAACAACGGTGATATCTGAGTCAGACATGCGAGGGAGGTTACCTAGATGCTTGGCTCAACCAAATAAACATTAACAAAACTTTTGCCCAACGCTTTTTCCATTTGTCATTTAACTTGTAGTCAGACTACAAATGAAGCTTGACTGAGGTCAACCAAAATAAACGTGAAAGAAGCTTTTACCTCACCTTTTTTTCCATTCGTCATGCAACCAGTCAGATCAAAAACCAACATTTTAAAAGCAACAGTGGCTTAAAAAAGGAATGCTTAAGCCACACTTAAAATGTATAAATGCCATCAAAGTAAATACAATTAAGGATACATTTTTGTTTAGAATTTCTTTCTTTTTTTTTTTTTGCTTTTATGCATTTTTCTCATCAAAAGATGAACAGTCATATAGAATACATACACTCACATTTTAGACAGGATCAGAAACAAAATAAAACCAAAGAAATAAATAACGGCAAAGCAGGTGTAAAATACAAAGGTATACATTATGGCATCTTCTAGAAAGTCCCACTTGGAACTTTTTCTAGTGCAAGAATATTAGCATGCTTTATCCATATTTTATTTTATTAGGGGTTTTTCAGACAAAAACAACAGATGTGCTGTTCAAAATGAAGATAAAAAAGTAATAAGACACTTTCTGGTTATGATTCATTAGCCTTAAGGCAGGCTCACACTACAGGAGTTTTAGGCCGATTTATATTTTCTTGTCAAGGACCTTGGTCGGTTCCAATGTTCAGTACGGCAAATGTGAGACATTTCTTCCATCTCCACTATCCAACCGCCTGTAAAGCAGCTTGTTTTGTGGTTGCACATTGGTTATTGTGAACTGCTAATATAATTGTGATCATCCTGATTTAAAATCCTAAATATCAAACATGTTAGATATGATCGGCGAGGCCCCAGTTTGTGTGCGAGTAGGTCGGGAGGTGCAAAATTCAATCTGTAAATGCCTCATACTACCAGATAATCCACACCGAACATCAGAACCGGTCATCGACAATACTTTTTTCTCTGATTCTTGGGAGGAGAAAATTGGGGATAAATCGGCCTAAAACTCCAGTAGTGTGAGCCCGGCTTTAGGGAAACATGTTCATAGTTAATGTGATGAGCTACACCTGTGATTACTCTTCTAGGAAACGTTTAAACTTGAGGAGAACTGACTTCATACATCCACTAAAATCACTTCAACACCAGTTGGTTAAAGTCATTGCCAAAAAGGTTCAGGAAAATGAGGCTAGTTCTAAGAAAAATTCTAGCATCATATATTTTCAGGTGCCATTTGGTATTTTCATAGCCAATGCAATCACACATATTTAAGTGAGCGTCCAAATTGTATTGTTTGCATCTTCTTAGTGGCATTTTAAATAATGTAACATGGAAGCTTATTTAGAAAAATTTTGGAAATATTTGAGAAATATTAATTTTGAAATATTTAAGCTATATATGCCAGCTTTATTCTGCAAGCCAACAAATAATTGTCTACAGAAACTCATCATTGTAATATAAATGTATAATTATGTTTACTTAGTATAGCTGCAAGCTTGTAGCTGTTGACCACTGCTGTAGGTCTCATTTAAGCACATTTTCCTTCAGAGCTTCAGTGAGGCCTCCCAGTCAAGCTCACCCCCTCTCCGGGCCCCTCCCCCTTCAGCTGCCTCACAATGACCTCTTGACAGTTTCTAAAAAGGAAAACTGGGCCCAGGGCCAGAATTCTCCCCATGACCTCCTGCCATCTCACTGAAGAACATCATTTGGCCCTCTTAGAAACTGTTTGTTTTTGAAATGTCATTCATTAATCCAAGAAGCTAATAATTAGATGTAATAGCAGAAGTCATTGCAATTGATATCGCTCAGGATAATTTTTTATCTGTAAATAATTAGCAGTGCTTGCTAAGGCAAACATGGGTATTACTATTGGTCATACTTAGGTTTAAGGATTCATTCACATTGCAGCACCCTGGCAAGGACACTAGGATCCTGGTGGCATTAATGTTCCCCTCTCATTTTCAGAACCTCAAGGTGTTTAAGAGGAAGTAACATGACATTAGCTTGTGCTACCAAGTTTGAAACACGTTGACTAGACAATGCAGACTTGGTTTTCATCCTTTGCTGTCCTCCTTAGGTCCACCAAAAATAGAAAGATTCTGTAGAAGGGTTGACTCATTTAGAGTAATGTGTTTGTGAACTGGACTTCACAGCGTGCACTTTATGTGTTTGAGTTACTAAAAATAATCAGTTCTCAAGAGTCATTTGTGTGTGAATCAGATCATGCTTGTCACACTGTATGTTGTGTGCTGTCTGAAAGGACATTTGGATGGAAAAAACGTTTCCGATTAATCACCATTAAATTTGCTGTCCTTCTTAGGTCTGAATTATAGAAAGATTCAGTATAAGAATTGACACATTTAGTGAATTTCACGTTTTAAGCCTGGAATACACTAGACGACTTTTAAAATCTGAACAGATTTTAAAACACTAGGCATCATACACTTACCGACTATGTAAATAGTGACAAAGGAAAACTGGGCATCATACACTACGCGACTGAAGATCATACACTACCAGACTTTAAAGTTGTTCCGATCACAACCAACTCATCCAGAAATGTGCGCCTTGTTGCTAGGAGACGCATGACAAAAGAAAACATATGTGTTCTAAAATCGGCTGAAAATATCAAACATGTTTGATATCCTCCGACTGGATAGAATCAAAGTTTGAAGCTAAAAAATCGAAGTCTGTGATCATCATACACCTCGTGATTTTCTCTGGAATCTGTCAGCTGTAATCTGCAGACTGGCTCCGACTTTCCTCAACTAGCGTCAACTTGTTCAGACTGTAAAATCGGGGGAAAATTGGGGCAAAAATCGCGTAGTGTATTCCAGGCTTTAGGCTGCATGTTTCTGATTCACTAAAAATAATCAATTCATTAGAGTCATTTGTGTGTGAATGGGACGCTGTAAAATCTGCAAGTAAATTTAGATGTAAAAACGTAATCTTCAAATTTTTCCTCTTTTCTTTCTCCAAACTCTAGTTGTGAACTTCTGCAATGAATTCAGGATAACTTCTTGAAATAACTAAACAATCATGAAATTTCAAAGCACTTCTTACAATCTGTAAAAATGGTGGGCCTATTGAACATCCATTACTTCTTTTTGGCAACATTACTATTGCTCATACTTTAGTTTTAAGGGTTTTCAACCACATAGCAATACCCTGGCAAGCACGCTAACACCCTGGCAGCATCAATATACCCCTCTCATTTTCATAACCTCACAGTGTATAAGGGGAAATAATGACATTAACTTGTGCTACCAAGTTGAAATCTGTTGCCTAAAGAAAAGATTCTTGGTTTCATTCTTTGCTGTCCTCTTTAGGTCCACCAGATGTAGAGCAGGCCTGTGAAGCGAGTGTCAGCACTTGGAGCCCCAACGCCGGCCTAGACTCGAGTAGTGTTGGCTCAGCATCTTGTCCACCTCAGGGCTGTATGCTGCAGCTTGAGTTTGCCTATCCGCTTGTGCCTGACTCCCTCACTGTTTGGGTCACCTTCTTCTCTCTGGAGGAGACTGGACTGCCTGCAATCCATGACATCCTTCTGCTGACCCTCAGTGGTAACAACATCTCACTGGGTCCACAGTATGTGTTCTGTGACACACCGTTGACACTTAAGCTAGATGTGAAGGAGGAGGTGTATGGCGTGCAGTTCTTCACCATGGAGCAGCACTTGGAAATCGACGCTACATTGCTTGCCTCAAAGGCAGACAATCCTCTGTGCCGGTCGTGTCATCCTCTGCGCTATAGACTGATTCGACAGCCACCGTTCACACATTCACCATATGGGCTGATCCTTCAGGAACCCACTCTGAGATATGTGGACAGGTAAGGATTAGTTGGTGTATATATTATTTATAACTACTATAGTGTTTATTGATATTTTCTAATGAGCTATTTTTTATTATGTTTTCATTTTCCTTTTGGCTAATTTTTTCTGTAATTTTATTGTGCTTTTTATTGTGCTTTTTATTGTGCTTAATTTATTTGAGTTTCAATTTTTTTATTTTTTTTTTATTTCCGGTTAGTATTTTAAATGCTTCGACTTAAATTAAATACAAATGAGAAACTTAAAGTTTCTAAGATTAAGTTAAGATATTAATATCAAAAATGTTTTTAATAGTTTTAGCTCTAGTTTTAACAATAATATCCCTGGATCTAATACCTATACACTGTAAAAAAAAAAAAAAATTACATTTTGAAAAATTGTGGAAACCGAAAAATAAACATTGACTCAACAAATTGCTTCCGAAAAATTACCCCCAAACAAAAAAATACGTTGTATACTAATTTTATCTGAAGGTCAGAAGTTAGAATTAAAAATATATATTCACCGAACATATTAAATTGTGCTCAGTCAAGCAGAAGTGAAAAATGTCTGTTGGCCCAACAAGCCTTGCAACAAAAAACGCATGTACGCATGCACCTGAGAGAAACCGTTGGTGTAGTGAATTCAAATGTCTGCGCGAGAGAGCGGAGCCGATGCTGAGGAGCCACAAAACATCATTTCCAGACGGATTTTCCATCATTAAAGTTATGGTGAGTACTGAACTTTGTCTTTATTAAGATATTATGTTTATTATTTTTTTTAAGGGACTTACATTTTAGACACAGTATTGGCTGTTTTTGCTCTATTTCACCAACAAAAATAATTACAATTTGCGTCTCTGAGCAACATGTCGGTGTTTTGTTCCTGAATGAATCAACCATTTAAATGATTCGGTTCAATCGCAATGACTCACTTATTAACAGTGATTTGCTGCCACCTACTGGCGGTTTTAATTTCACATTTAAAGTATCTTTTCATTTTTTTAAATAATTCCAAATATCAGTATTCCACGTTTTAATGTTTAAAATATCAAAACATTATTTATGCAGTTGTAACTGTAGCTTAAATGGTTGATGTCCTACATTAAACAGTTTGTAAATGTTTCTAAATGCCACTTCAGATGCAGCTTCTGTGTTTCCTCTGCATTGCAAAGATGCATTTTGTTGATACTGATTTCATTTGCTTGGTAACAGCTCAAATGTCTTATTCTAATTGACTACTAAAATGTAAGAATTTGACTCAAACGATGATGCACATTTTTAGAAAAATGGCTTTATGAAGGTAAAAATGCCCATAAAAGTTAAAACTCAATTTGAAGGTATTGAAAAATATTATTTCTATGACTGCTGTGAACTGACCACCACACAGAATATGCAGAATATCAAAACTTTAGGAGTCCACGGTAGTCCTTAAAATGTCAGCACAAAAACACACTCAGCAAAATATCGTCTGTCTAATTATTGTTATCGATAAAATCCCAGAAAATATTGAGATATAATTTTTGCCAATATCGCACACTTCGCTGTATGAGGCAGACGCCTTGGAGCTGTGCAGACCATGCACTCGCACACGTGCCACCACGTCAAATTTTACTCACACATTCTCAAAAAATGGTTGCAGTCTAGAGCCCTGGACGTGGCTCTGTGTAATGCAGGCTGCATAAATTATTGAAGTTATATGTAGACATATACTGACATTGCTATTTTATATTTTTTTACAGAGCCATGGGAAAACCACACAACTGCAATGAAAATTGGAATAGTAAGCAGCAGCAGTTGCACTTCAAGAGCCCTGTCAAGTGTGCTAAATGTCTCCGTTGTCCTGGAAGAGGAGGTGGTGCTTCACAACTTAAGAGACTTTGTAAATGTATTTATTGTACTCTTTGGATTATTGTGTGCACTCAACATGGAGTACAACAAGGATTTACAGTAAAAGGTTAGTTCACAAAAAAATGGAAATTGTCATTAATTACTCGCCCTCATGTCGTACCCAAACCCGTAAGACCTTCAGTCATCTTCAGAACACATATTAAGATAATTTTGATAAATCCAAGGAAGGACCCTCCATAGGAAGCTGCGCAACTTAAACATTCAAGTTCCGGAACAGTAGGAAAGACATCATTAAATTATTCCGTGTGAGTCCAGTGGTTTAACCTAAATTTTATGAAACAACGCAAGAGTTTTGTTTGCAGAAAAAAACTATTTACTACTTTATTTACAAAATAATATCCAAAGTGTGGTGGTGCTTCCCCTATTGGGTTGCAGATCAATGTTTTATATATTTTATAAAACTGATTATATATTTATTTCTTTATTTTTGCGCAAACAAAGCACTCGCGTTGGTTCCTAAAATTGAGGTTTAAACCACTGCAGTCACGTGGATTACTCTAATGATGTCTTTCCTACTGTTCTGGACCTTGAATGTGTAAGCTGCATAGCTTTCTATGGAGGGACGGAAAGCTCTCAGATCTCATCAAAAATATCTTAATTTGTGTTCTGAAGATGAACAAAGGTCTTACAGATGTGGAATGGCATGAGGGTAATTAATGACAGAATTTTCCTTTTTTAGGTGAACTAACCCTGAAAAGTTCAAAGAACCTCTTGTGAGATTATTTATTTAATTTATTTTATGGCAAACATTTGAAGTGTAAGTTTCATGAGCTCAGAGTACCTTTTGTGAGAATGGTAATATCCAGGTGACATTACACTAAACACTGGTTGAAGTAACCTCAGATAAATTATTACATTTTATGGTGTTTTTGATATTTTTGCATGTTTGTGAATGTATTCATGTTTAAAGTGCAATTCATCAGCTTTGTGTATCTTATGAGAATTAAAATACATGATTTTGTAAGGTTTACTGTGTAGAAAATTTCAATGTACTTATCATTGTAAGGTATTTTTACAATATTGTTGTAGATTTTGTTAAAAATGTATTAAAATGTGTCCGTGTTCAGTGTATCATCATTTAAGGTTTTTATTTATTTATTTATTTATTTTTTATCATTTTCTTTTGGGACAACCTTTTGGGAATAAACAATTCAGTAAGGTTGCTTTAGCAATATCAATTTGCCAATATACATTTTTAGATTGGGTAAAACAAAAAATGTATGCTACTACTATTTAAAATATTTAATTGGGCCAATAACATGGTTTGGTAGATTTAATGTTTTTCCAATTGGCTCAACATATTATTTCTCATTGAGACTGTTGCCACAATTGAAAAAATTAAATTCGCAGAAATTCAATTGGGCCAATGGAAAAATTTTGATGTAATCAGTCACTAGAAAATTTTGAGTTGGGGAGGTCTGAAAGTTTTTTACAGTGTATGCAATATCGCGCTCATAATCGAATGCGATTCATCTGTGATTATGAACGAGATATTGCATAGCTTGTCAGTGATCTACGGCTCTGCGTATTAAATTCTGCTCCATCTGAAAGCACGTGATGGAGATTTACTACTAATCACAGAATCTGCTTTACTGATGAGATGCGCATGATTATCACATACGATTTATCATGCAGCCCTAATTACAATATTATTTGCCTATTTTACACAAGCAGTTACATTTTTATTAGCTAACAAATGCAACCAAAATATAACATGAACATGTAATTTTACTCTCTGAAAGATTGCAAATCCTGTTTCCCAGTTGGTACATTCACAACAAAAACACTTTGATTTTTAAATAATACAGAACAACAAATGATGGGAAAGGATCATGAATCATTTAATGACAGCTCATCACTGGCTTGTTCAATGAGATAAGCAATGACAACAGTAAGGAAAGTCTTTTAGTCTTCTGTGCTTCCCATGACTTGAGTTTGACAGGAGAGAATACACTGTCTGGGTTTTTTTTGGCTAGGTTACTACATCGTGATCATCTGGCACTTGTACATTTTAAAAGAGAATGCACATCTTGGTGGAAATACGTAGAACAGTCACTGAACTATGTGTGGAAATATGGCTAACATCAAAAATAAAAGTTCAAAATGTAATCTTAAAAACATCTATTTTAGGCGTTGCATTGATACATTGTATTATTAGTCATTTGATTGATGTATCAGTCCATATCATTGTATCCTAGTAAGGATGGCTCCTAGTAAGGATGAAATATTTGTCCCTCTATTATGAATCATTTGTACTGGAAAACTTAGACTTATGAACTCTTAAAAAGACTCTGAAAAGTTTTCTTTTGCGTGTCAACATGACTGCCAACATAAACAAATAATGACTGAATGCGCTAACACTATTCAAGACATTTCTAGGAACAATAATGTCTTTGCTTTTGCCATGTGTTGATGTGCTTTGCCGTTGTATGAATGTCTCTTAGGTACTATGTGTGAGGTCTTCAAACATATCCTTTACTCCTGGGCTGGGGGTTCAGGTCAGCTCGAAGAATTTCACAGCCAGCTTGTTGTCATCTGAGAGATACATGCTGAAGTGCTCCCAGGCAGTTTAACTTCATGGGACACTCATAAATTCTGTGTGGCTACAAAACAGTTGGAGAGTGTTTGAAGAGCCTCTGCCTCTTTGATAACAGCAGAAACAGACAGACTGTCAGATTGAGAGGCTGACATATAGATTGACTAGATAGATAGATAGATAGATAGATAGATAGATAGATAGATAGATAGATAGATAGATAGATAGATAGGTAGGTAGGTAGGTAGGTAGGTAGGTAGGTAGGTAGGTAGATAGATAGATAGATAGATAGATAGATAGATAGATAGATAGATAGATAGATAGATAGATAGATAGATAGATAGATAGATAGATAGATAGATAGATAGATAGATAGATAGATAGATAGGTAGGTAGGTAGACAGACAGACAGATTCTGTTTTTTGTATTTATGTATATTTATTTGAACAATATAGTATTGTGAAGGTTTTGTTAGACTGATTTAAATGGTAAAACCTATGTTTGTGAGTCTTTTTAAATAATTGACTCAATTCGTTGTTTAATATACAAGTGGGACTACACAGCTTATGCTATATGTTTTTGATTCACTACAAACAATCAATTTATAAGAGTCAAATGTTTGTGAATAAGACTTGTGCTGTGTTTCTGATTCATTAAAAAGATTTGGTTCATCGGAGTCATTTTTGTGTGACTAAGAAAATTCTTGTATATTGTGTGCAATCTGCAAGGACATTTACATATAAAGATATTTCAGATTAATTGCCAATATTTCCCTATTTTTTTCTTTATTATTCTCCAAACAATAGTTGTGAACGCTGTAAAAAAAAAAAAAATAGTTGTTTCAACTTAAAATAATTTGTTACCCCACTGACTTAAAATCTTTAGTTTATTCAACTAAAATATTCCAGTTGTCCCTCAAGTTGACTAAACTAAAAATTTTAAGTCAGTGCGGTAACAAATTATTTTAAGTTGAAACAACTTTTTGGAACATTTTTTTTTTTTTTTTTTTACAGTGAACCTCCACAATGATTTCAGGATAATTTCTTGGAATAACTAAAGTAACAATCATGAAACTTGCAGAAGTGGTATCAAATTTCAAAGGACTTTTTTCAAAATCTGTAAAATGGCCTATTTTGGGCATCCATTTTTCTCTGTCAGGTAAATATGCCTCATTAATAGGACATTAATGAAGACTTTAGTAATTTAGTTGGCAGGCATTGTGTCCGCTTGCTTTTGTGCGTTTTTTGTGTTGGACTTTTTCTAGAGCTTCTGAATGCTGTGCCCTCCCAACAGAACAAGACCACACCTCAGTTGGCAGGCTGCCAATAATGTGTACATTAGCTTTCACAAAAAATCTACTCAGTGCATATAAACAGGACCCAATGTGAACCCGCTGAACTTTACTGTCCTCACACTGGGCTGTTTTGGGTGTCTTTTCTTGTTTCCAAAAAGTTGGCTGACAAGTGAAACTACAGTAAATACAGTGACAGCTGCAGCAGATGTATGTTAGGAAAAGACATGCAGGTCTTTTCATCTTAACAAATAATTATCTAGATATTTTTAAATATATATAATATTTAGAATTGAAAAAAGTCTTAACAAATCTTTTCAGAACTAAAGTTGTATTTATACTGACATATCCAAACATGCATTAAAGCTGTGTTTAGTTTGTAGTAGCACAGTCCAAGTTGTGTTTGCAAGGTATCCAGATCCAGCCAACAGCTTAATCTGCTCAGATAATGTGGTTTTTAATTGAAAAAGTTTGTTTTATGTATTAATGCTACACAGCTGTATTCACCAGATGGTGAGAAAAATGTATCAGTGTATCAGCAGGCTTGTACCGCTCTGGGATCAGCGAAAAACTCCCTACTTCTGAAACTCATAAACGCAGAGCGAAAGTGCTGTTGAGAAAGCTGTTGTGAGGAGTAATGTAGGATATTTCAGAAAGACTTCCACTTCAGCTAAAAGCTAAATCCAGGAAATTCATTATTCAGTATCAGCACAAGCGATTCCTCGAGTTAGGCTTCCTTATGGGAATTTTACAGTAACTTCTAGATCTCAGACTTTTTTGAGTACTGTTATTTTATTATTGCACTGAGGCTAGTCTAAAGGAATTTATTGCAGTAGTTGGATTCAGTATGAACAACAACAAGGCCTGTGGTCAGTCTCAGTGTTCTGTTGCTCCTAAATCATACATTATTTGATCTTATACATGTTTAACTTGTCACCAAAGTGGTGTTATCTAGCATGGATGAGTTGTTGTTCGTTTTCCAGAAAATGTATACGATTTTATTGCTTTCATTGAGTTTTATTATAGCGGTATAATTTGTTATTGCAAAGATATATATTTGTATGTGTTTCGTATGGAAAGAGAAGTGTATAATTAAAATATAAAATAAATAAATCAATAAAACTACAATATAAATGTAATACTGTTAAATTAATGCTTTTTTTTGGGCGGGGGGGTTGAATGCTTTGATTTGATCAAAATATAGTAAAAACACTAACGTTGTGAAATATTCTTACTATTCTTATTACTGAATCATTTAAATATTATTACAATTGAATATTTTTTACTGATATTACAATTTAGTTTCACATGATCCTTCAAAATTATTCTAATATGCTAATATCATTATGACATGATATTTAATATAGAAATATTATTTGAATATTTAACATAGAAATATTTTGTATCATAAATGTGAATGTCTATATATTATTTATTTATTTTTTATTTATTTATGTATTTATTTTGTAGTGGAGCAAGTGAAAATGATGACGGGGCAAGTAAAAGTTACTATGTAAAAATATATAAAAGGTTTAGCTATAAGCTGTAATTGAAAGTAATTAAAAGACTCCTAGGAAATGTTACTAAATTAACAGGAATCATTTGATGAAATTTGCTTGATGTCTAAACATGATTCATTGTCAGTTATTTTGTCCTATTGTTATTGTTTTCCTTTTTTCTCACTTCTTCTCCCTTTCAGTCCTCAGTGTGGGTGGCCTTTCCTGATCCTTTATCGCTTTGTGACAATTAGCTAGAGATCGTTTTCATATCGTCCAGGAAAACAAGGGCCATAAAATGTTTTGTCAGCTTCAGAGTGGCGCAAAATTACATGGCCATTTCATCCTCCAGGTGCAAGCCTAGTTCGGCTCCAATAGAGGCAGGCAATCACTCATTGTGACCAGTGAAAGCAGCCCCAATCAAAGTGGTGTCTGGCTAAAAGAGGCAGGCTTCCTAATGAGAGCTCTTCAGTGTAGCAGGGGAATGTGCTATAATATCGGATCTCAGCCAAAAAACAGCCGCTATAGATCACTGCTGCTACAGTATGGAGAGTGATTAAGCAGCATGGCCTCTGAGAACCTCCATACTGCTTCACACACCCCTGTTTTCATTTGTAGATTTATCAATATGATTATGTCACAGGCCAACAAGACAAAGTGTTGTGAAAGAACACACTCAACCCACAAATCAGTGCTGCGTGTTGTAAGCATGCATAGGTTATGTGCAAATTTAGCTTCATCTTGTGCATTTTAAGGTATAGTTCACCCCAAAAAATGTAACTTTTGTGATTTATTACTCACCTACATGTTGTTTCAAACCCATATGCTGCTGTTTTTGTTTGTAAAATGCAAAATGTGAACTTTTTGAGCATTCTTTACCCAGATATTGTTGCAGAATCGTTCATTTTTCCATACAACAACAATTCGTAGTGACCTCAACTATTAATAAAAAAACTTTTTTAATGACGTGAGGGAATATGTACAGTATGTATGCGTGTATAATTCTTGGATGAATAATTGCTTTAAAGCTGTGAAAAACATGCATGATTCATGACTTCAGAATAGTATCCATTCACAAGCAAGACATGGGTTAGACATCTGTGTTTGTGCAGTGTCTCTTTGTTTTCCTGTAGTAATCTGAAGAGATTACATATTACCTACTTGAAGGTCAACATTGCAAGAATTTCACATTTTCCCCCAGAGCTGTCATGGATTCCAGCGGCGTGTTTCTTTTTCATTCATAGAGAATATAGTAAGCACCACTTGATGGATCTCTTGGGTTGAGTTGCGGTCTGACCAAACATCTGTGGATCGGTAAATTATATGATTGAGGTTGTGTTGTTGTTTTATTTAGCCATATGAAATCTGATTTTGATTTTAAATGACAAATTATTTCCACTCCTTTGAAGTAATTAAGTTTTTAGATCGTCGTTCTCCTCCTAAACACTTCAAGCAGCGAGCAGCTGCACAGAGGGCTTGGCATTATGAGATGCATCTCTTTGATTTCTTTTGAAGGTATACAGCGACTACTATAATGTGATTTTTCCAACATCTGGGCTGAAAGAGAGGAGTACCTTAAAAAAAAAAAAACTAAGGAGGATGAGTGTGCTCCTCTATAGAGCTCAATTACAAGCAACAGAAAAGACGGACTTGTGTCTTTTGCGGCATCTTGTATATGACACAGCATTCTAAAAACACAGCACTCATGTTAAAACAAGTCTTTTTTTAATGCAAAAATACATTCTGTGTGAATGGCCCCTTATAAATCATAACCCATATGGTAATTTGGAAAAGAAAAGAAACTCTGGAGAGATGAAAACCTACAAGTGTTGATAGAAACCAACCCATTATGATTTCAGGAAGTGAAACTGGTCATATTTATACCCAGAGATTTTAGCTGCTTTAGTGTCTGGTTACCGTCTTGCTTAACTAGCTGTGTGCTTCCTGAACATTGTCGGTGCTGCACGCTCCCACCCTATTGACTTAAGCGCTGCGATGTTTTCCCACACTACTGCGGGGTATCCCGCACGGGAATACTGATGATGTCATGAGCTACCACAAATTCCAGCACAGAGGCTCGAAAAACGTTGTTATCATCCGAAAGCACGAAGACAGGAAGGTGCTGTGACACATCGCGACGTTTGAGCTCCAGGGCTTCTCTGAATTATTACTCATATGCAACTATGGAATTTCATTTGAACGTTGTCTTCCTGTACTGTGTCTTTATATGCAGGCTGACTTATAAAAAGTTTTATATCTGCGGGTTTATTTTTAAGAATGATCTTCTCTGAGTGTTTTTAGTATTGCACAAAAGCTCCAATAAATTATTATGATTTCACAAACAAACAGCCTCGCCGCAAATTCGTAATGTAGCCACAAGACATTGATGGCTAAATTGATACTTAGTCGATTCAACGGGCAAAATATCCTTTCCTCGTTGTGGAAGCCAAGCCAACGGTCTACCTCAGGAGTCACTGTGGCTGTTAAGGATAGCAGCAGTACTCTTTTAGCTTTGCTCTGCCTCTCCACAACAAACATGTCTTAGAAAAACACAGCCACAAGACCACATTGCGGGCCAAGATCTTCCAGCTCTTGCCTTTGGGGGTTGGCTCAGACTCCGCGTGCAGTTCTAGCAAACTAAGTGTCCTCTGGCACTCGGCAGTTCTCACACCACTGAGGCTCTCTGACCCATATTTGACTGTTTGGGAAGTCTGCAGCTGGACGAGCTTGTGGGGTTTTAGAGCCTCATGGTGGAGCTGATTGAGTCGAGTATACCTGAACCAGCTGTGAGGCTTTCCGCACACTGCGCGATCCCTCCAAGTTTGTGTTCCTGCAGGCAGAAAGTTAAAGCGGTGTAAAGGATCTGAGAAGCACATGTGCAGACAGAGGTTTAAGGGTTGATCTGAGTCACGATTAAAATGTTTTCGCTAACCCGAGCCCCATAAGCGGCTGGGTCGATAACAGGAAGATATATATATATATATATATATATATATATATATATAATTTTTTTTTTTTTTTTTAAGAGTTAAGGACTAGTAACACAGACAGATGGGCATATTGTCCAAGAGAAATTCACCATACCTCCCCCACTGCCTCCCCGACTGATCCTGCGCTCCCTCCACCTCCATTCTCATTGTGAGGCGAAGATAAATAGAATGAGAGCGGAAATGCATTTTATGGGACGAGGGGGTCTTGGGTCATTTGGGTGGTCTGTGCGGCGGATCCTATGCTGAGCTTAGAGGCCTGATCCCGGCACAGATGATGACTAGAGCTTTACTTTGCTGAGTCTTGTGCTTCGTGTACCTGAAGGGTTGTATTACAGTCATGACGAGTGCCGAGAGCTCAGAGTGCGTACAGCACGCTTTGTACTCTATGTAGAGTCACATTACAATAGCTATCCTTTCTTAGCATCTAATTGTTGGTGCTTGAAGATGAAAGGGGACAGTTTGTTTCGCACGAAATCCCTTAAATTAAACGCACTGAGTGGTTATCGCCTTATATAATGGCAAACACTACAACTGTCTCATAAACACTCATTCCAAAGCAATTTTCCATCTCTCAGTTGTAAATATTTAAACTGTGTTAATGTAGGTAGAGGTAAGCAGATTGCTTTTAAAGGTATGAAGTCTTTTCTTTATACTAAAGGTTTTTGTGATATGGATATAATATAGAAAAGTGCACATTCAACTCAAGTCGGGAACAGGTGCAGATCTAAAGCAGTTCTATAATAAAGTGCTAATATATAATAAAGCGATAAATGATGACAGTTCTTGTCATGTTTTGTTGAAGTACTAATGGAAAGCATATGAACCCTACCATTCCAAAGTTTTGGGGTTGGTAAGTTTTTTTGTTTTGTTTTTTAATGTTTTTGAAAGAAGCCTCTTATGCTCACTAAGAAAAAAAAACTTTAAAAATGTTTTATTAAATGTATTATTATTATTATTATTATTATTATCATCATGAATGTTGAAAACAGTTGTGCTGTTTCTCTTTTCTTTCTTTTATTTTTTATGGAAAACATTTTTTCAGGACTCTTTCAGGATTGGAAAGTTCTAAACAACAACATTTTTCTTTTCTTTTTTCTTTTTTTACATTACACATTTTTACTGTTACTTTGGGTAATTTAATGTGTCCTTGCTGTGTAAATACGTTCTCATTGACCTCAAACTTTTGAATGGTAAAGCCCCACAACCTTTTAATTGACTACAGTTTTAGGAGTGCAAGCATTGGGGGGTTGAGTTTCTCTAAACCACCCCATAACTTACATCCTGCATAAAAGTTTAAAAACATACTAATAGCTCTTGTTTATGTGTTCCAGGGACTTAAAGCCTGATGAGACGTACACCTACCACGTGCTGACAGTGTCTAGAAGAGCGGAGAGTGAACCATCTCCTCCTCTCTCTCATCAGCTGGGCTCACCCTACTGTGGAGATGGACTCATCCAAAAGTGAGTTCACTCTCTAAACTTTCACAGCATTCACTATGAATCAAACGGAAATGACAAATGTACATACCATTGTGGTTTACTGCAACCACTCTGGGTGACAGTGGTTGCTTATAGCCATGTTATGAAAATAGTAGGGATTAAATGATTCATTCAATTTACAATGTGATGTGAATCACTGATTTCATTATATGATTTTCTCATGAACAAAATATTTTTAAAAAATTATAAATGAAAAGGTGTCCTTTTATATTGCATGGACAAAATGCTGCAAATTCTGAAATGAAAATATGTAGAATAACAAAAACTACATTTTAATTTTAAAACAAACTCCAAGTCAAATAAATAAATAATACAAATAAAAGAAATATCTTCATATAAACAAACTAAGGCTTTGCCTGTGCTCTTTCCATTTAAAATGAGAGGCAACCACTGCATTTTAATCTTGATCCAAGCATGAGCAGTTTTTCATCTATATTAGATTGTATAATTGAGAATGCAGAATATAAAAGCAGAATGGTCTGCTTTTAGCTTTGTGAAACTATACTAAATAGTTCTGAACAAAACAACATCTGAACAAAACAACAGCAGCAGATGGGCAGAATGAGATGGAAATTCAGTCTCTGACAGCAGGTGGCGCTTATGGAACAGCAGCGATACTGCGTTTCCTTAGTTCCGCTGCTACTTTAATATGCATTATACAGAGAAGGAAAGAAAATACCATTTAAACTTTCCTAAAGACAGTCAGTTCCCCTCAGAGATACATTTATATAAACTGTGTCACGATTCATTTAACATCTCAACTGATTTGAATCGTCACGTATTTGCATCGATTTTCAACCGGCTTGAGATGCATCGTTACATCCCTAGAAAATAGGTAACGTAAACAATCTGAAATAAACATAATTAACAGAATGGCTCATTGAATTGAGTTGTTTATGTAAGATTGTTTACAGAGGCTGTATCTTTGTCTTCCATGAGCAGATTTCCATTAGCTGATTGGAAAAGTATAAACCTTGCTTTATTTCTGCTTATTTTGGTAACAGCTGTTTTGAACCATGACTGACTAAAGGTTCATTTTTTTATTTATTTAAAACAACTTTGTGGCAGTAAGGTTACTTGTGTGATTTAACTATTTTAATGCCTTTCAGATATCTTGGAGAGCAATGCGATGACATGAACTTCGCTAATGGAGATGGGTGCTCAAACCAGTGCAAGAAAGAGCCGTGGTTCAACTGTGTTGGTATGTGATCGATGTGATTTTTTATTTATTTTTTTGGGCTTGGCAAACATGGTCAAGCATTATATAAAAACATAGATACTAAAGAATCATTATGCAGCTCTTTTCCATACAATTTCACACTTTGTATGGAAAAGAGCTGCACAATGATCCTTCAAAATACCTCCTTTTGTGTAAGGCGAAAAAATACTAAAAACATATGTGTATGGAATGACATGAGCGAGAATAAATAACGATAGAATTTTCATTTTGGGTTGAAAATGTTTTTAAATGCTTATTTTTTTAGCGCTATTTTAACAAGAGAGTACAATAAACTAAAGGTATATAAAGTGTAGCATCAGTTTGATTGATGTTTTGCTCCAGCAGCATTTAGCTGTATTGCTCATTACTTCTCAGTGCTCTATTGATGTCAGTTCTGCCCGGTTGCCCAGCCATCAATCTCATGGCTTCAGCTTGTCATCAGTGTCACACGGTGTCCTACACTGACAATGTGTGAAAGACCAAGAAAGTTCTGTTGTACTATCCCTTTATAGCACAAAACTTGTTAGCTGGTTGTGATGTTAATGGAGTGCTTTAAGTTGTTAGCTAATCAGTTCTGTCAAAACAATTGGCCGCATAATTGGACCCTCTTACAGACATTTAAGTCCCCTCACAAAAGACTTTACTCTTTGCTGTAGAGCTCTAAGATCTGCCTAACGAGCACTAGCAAACCTTTGTGGCACTTCTTCCTGTTAGCAGTAATGCAACAATCCCCTTTTCTTCTAAACGTGTGGACGGAAAGCTGGAGTATAGAGTAAAAAAGACAGAGAAGAAAAGGAGGCAGCAAAGAAGAACAGATAAGAAGGGCTTTTTGAAGTTCGCTGTTGAATGTAGCCAACATTCATCTAGCTGAAGTCTTGTCTGACCTCTAGGACACCTCTGGAAGTCTGAGGTTGCACTAGTACACGACAGTGCTTAATTGGCAGTTCCGCTTTTTTTGGAGTAGGTTCAATGAGTTCAGCCTTCACTGCCTTAAAGGAACAGTTCACACAAAAATGGAAATTTGTCATTTACATCAAAAATGCTAAAAAAGAGAGTAAAAACAATAAAAGTCATAGAGAAATCATCAATGAATCTTTTTTTTTTTTACAGTGCACACTTTAATTACATGATGTAGCCTTTTACAGTGTCCTCAAAAATCAAGATATGTGGAAAAAAAATACCCTTGAGTATGAGCTTTTGTATTGTATTTAGTTTATATGATACCATACCATAGAAGAACCATTTCGGAATAGTTGGAATAGTAACTATTCTTAAGTGAATTCTATTCTATTTTTTTTTTCTTGTGAAGAATATTTTAATAATCATTCTTCACTGCAAAGAACCTTTAGTGCAATGGAAGGTTTCCTTGGATGTTAAAGGTTCTTCATGGAGCCATCAATGCCAGTAAAGAATCTACATTTTTGAACGAATCAAGTGAGTCAATGACTCACTCATAATGACACTTGCTCTGTTCCTGAGGGAATCAGTGGTTTGAACCAACCAACTAAATTAATGACTCAATGACTCTCTCGTTAAGACAGTGACTGCATCTGAAAACACATCCTCTCTTAGAATATGAAATTACGTTTCGACCGTTACATTCAGTATTGTATAAATGTGCGCAATATGGATGTAATCCGGACATACTAAATTTGTCATGTTCTCATTGTCATTGTGACCTATCTGTGTCAAATTCATCACTTCACTGCCATTCACAGCTCCTCTCCAGTGGCCTCATAGTAGCCTGTCCGTTGGATGTGCTCTTCAGAATCTCGCCAGAAATAGTGGACATCCGGGAACTTTTTGCATGTAATTTTGGATGCAGCCGCTGATTTGCCACAACCTATTGGCGGTTTTAGTTTCCCATTTAAAGGAATCATTCCATTTTCATGAAATTTTGGAAAGGGTACTCAAAAATCCCAGAAAATATCAAGATCTCATTTCTTTTGCCAATATAGAACACCCCTAGTCTCTGTTCATTCATTCAGTGTAACTGCATGGAAGAGAGCAACCAGTGCAGCGTTCAAAAATTCTTCTTGTGCATTTCACTGAGAAATATAAAGTTAGATCTGGAACAACATGAGTGTGAGTAAATGACAGAATTTTTAGATATTGGCAGAACTATTTAAATATTCCTTTAAATAACAGTCACAGACATTCAAGCACATTCTACTTGCTTTGCTAAATTAGTTTTGTACATCTTTGTGTGGAAAGTTGGAGCTTTCTATGTTACTTTCAACAATGTCTCAATTTTCAGTCGGTTACTTTGTCCAAAACAGCATAACGCTTGACAGAAATAAAATGTCTTATCTCAGCTTAGTGTTTTTTGTGCAACTTACATTTATGTTGAACGAGCCCCAAGACAAACGTCTGATCAAGAAGGAAGGGCAAAGATCTATGGTTACGTCAACCCTGCGCTTCTTGATATTTTCCAGCGCTCTGTTTTGAATGTGTCACGCGAACCGTACACGGTAACACAGTATTAATAAAACACTTCCTGTGCTTTTTTAGCACAGGAAGTGATGTGACAAGGTGCAGCATGTATCCTGCTGCCCTTTACACATAGTAGCTTCCTCTGAATGATGTACTGTGGCTGCTGTGCGCCTGAGGATGCCTATAACTTTACATAGTCTGTCCTTGTTAATATTGTTTTGTAGCTTGCCAGGGAAAGAGTGTTTGATTTGATAAGTGCACATCTTGCAAACTTGTTTCCTGACTGCTGTTTGCAATGATTGACACCTCGTAGCTGTTGATTACCAGGATGGCTGGACTGAACAGGTGACAAAACGTTGCAATTCAAAGCGTGTTCCCTTAGTGTCAGCTATACGCGTTCAGATTTTGCTGACACCTCAGGGCCTGGGCAAAGACAGGAACGGGACACATCAGGGCAAAAAACAAAGAACAAACAACACAAATCAACATTTTAAAAGGCTAGACCTTTTATTAAAAAGAAGCTTGAAGTCTTTCATCTGATAATGGTAGTGGGATTTTAATTGACGTGATCAATTTGCTAGAAATGCGTCTGGGCTGCTGATACATGAAGTACAGTCATAAAAGATAATCAATCTGTCATCATGAATGCTGATTTATGACTGTCCTTGTTTGAAAGCCAGTTAAAAAAGGCCATGTATTAGCACTGTGAAGTAATGCCAAGTAAAACAATGAGTGCTCTAAATGACAAACTAAACAGAATGTCCTGTACTCAGCTAAATTAAATATCAGCTTTTTTTCTTATACTAATAAGTAAAATGTCTTACTCCTGGTTCATTTTTATATTATTCCTATTGCTCAAGTGTAATTTATTTTACTTCGCTTTAAGTTTTTCTCTTTTTTATTTGTCAAAATGAACAGTAAGTGAGATCATTTAAAACTGCACAGACCTAAGATGTGTTGTTATAGTTTTAAACTGTCGAAATGCCAACAAGTTATTACTTACCCACAGAAACTTTATTTATTTGCATATCATTCAGACCGTGTAAGTCTAATTTATTTGGCTGATTGATGAAGTGTAATTTATTTAGCAAATATTCAAATTAGCTTTAAGTTCTTTTTTGTTTTTTATGTAAACAATTACAGTAAGTGAGATCATTTCATCATTTACTTACCCAAACAATTATTAATTTAACAGATTTCCTCCCAAGCAAATTATAAACTATAGAAATACAATCATCCCTTAATCCAAGGCAGAAAACAATATGTATTCGTGTGTGTGTGTGTGTGAGTGTGTGTGTGTGTATATATATATATATATATATATATATATATATATATATATATAGTAGTTAATTGCTTTAAGGTCAATGGGTAGAGTGTTTTAGGTGGTCTGCCATTATTGTTTCACTACTGAAATTGTCGGCCACCTGAAACTGTCTGAGAACCGCTGAAATAAAGTTCAGGACACGAATAACTGCTACCAGCTCAAACAGTCTGCTCATCTCAGCGTTTGAAATGGGCTTTTGGTCCAGTGGTTCAGTACTGCTCTCATACCGGTTCATCTCCACCTCTCTCCTCTAAAGATGAGCCCAGCTTGTGTTACTTCTACGATGGTGATGGTGTGTGTGAGGACTTTGAGCGCGAGGCGAGCGTAAGGGACTGTGGTCTCTATACTCCGAGCGGCTTCCTGGATCAGTGGGCCACTGCGGTGGAGGTGTCCAATGAGGAGAAGATACACTGTCCAGCGGAGGTGGCTGTTGGATATCCTGCGGTGACAAAGGTGAGCACTTTTACAAGCATACCAACACATCTGCACATGCGTCGTGTAGGATGTGTCGAAGACCCCATGAAAGGTTGATGACAACAAGTGTTATAGTTTATTTTCTTTTTTAATTGGAGTGTAATTTTTTTTTTTTCGTTTTTTTATATATACAGTACATTTCTATTTTGATTTCATCTCTATTTACTTCAGATTTAGACATTTTAGTGCTACAACTTTTTTCAGTTGGTTACGGAAGGTAAAATTTTGAATTTTCTAAGTACAAGCGGCTTTTTGAGTAAAAACACAGAAAAATCTCAGATCTAAAATATGATGTTTATATTGACGATGAAGTCAGGCTGAACTGCAGTTTTTCGCAATAAACGGCTGAGAAGCAGATTCTGTTAAGGAGAGATTTGAGACACTTCTCTAACCCTTCACACATGGAAGTAGTAAAGAATTGGCTCTTTCTGAGGGACGTCTAAAAAAACTGTGTTGTTTTACTCCCTGGATATTTCAACATGATACATTTGTAATTTTACAGTTTTATTGGCCACTTCTCCTCCTCCTCTCCCCGCTCTCGTGATGTTTGTGGAGCGCGAGTCTCTTGCGCCCGAAATCGTGCAAGCTCCTGAATTAATCATGTCACAAAACTATTCCTATCACGCTGTGCGCAACCTAAGGATTTATGGCACTGAGAAATGGCCATTTTTCACAGTTGAGCTTGAACCTCATTGTTGCTAGAAAATGCGTATTGTGGCTCGTAATGGGACATAGTAGCACATAGGTTACGATGACTTTGAATAGTCTTGCCAATACACCTTTGTGTGGAGTTTCTCTTCACAGTCTCACAAGTATTTTATATGAATGTAAATCAAGCTTAAGCGATTCAGTTGGTGATCAATGGTAGCAGCGTATCGGAATGACTAATTGCTTCTTCTCTTATTGTGTGGCACAGTGGCCAACGGACTTGCAGGACAGGCTGCATACAGTAGTGTACTTGACTCAATGGAGGGGAGGTGGTGGAGTGGGGAACGGTGTCACTGAGGTTACTGTGGCGTGCTGAGAGAGAGAGCGATAAAGCGCTCGAGAGAGAGGAATCTCATGAGACTAAGCCAGGAGTGCAGAAACGAATATCCTCTCATTCTATTTTTTCACCCCATACTCCCTTTCTAAGTCTCTCTTAAGCATTACATCAGAATTCTCTAGTTTTGCGGCTAATTTTGTAATGGTTTCATTCAAATTTTATAAGGCATTTAGAGATGAAAAAGATGTTATGAATCCCCCTTCTCCAGTCTGCTCTCTCCCTGCAGAGCTGTCTTAGAGTGAATGAAGTGAATTGCTGGTCTCTTAGTCTAATTCATGTAATATTACATCACCTCTAGATCTGTGAACTGTAAGATGATTCCACTTCGAGAGACAAATTCATTTCTGTCCAGGAAGATTATGTACATGTGAAATGTAAGAACAACTGCTGAAATGTTTTCAATTAAAAAAACAAAACATATTACTGGCCAAGAATGAACTGTTATAGTGCACTGCAAAACTCGTTGTCTATGAGTATGTTGAATTTATTTCCATAAATAATATCCAAAAGTGCAATTTACATGAAAATCATAAAAATGTCTTTATTTTATCGTTTATTTATTGTTATAACCAATTTCCAAGTAAAAAAAAAAAACTACAATACTTACATATATACTATTTTGTCATTATAGTAAAAACATGTTCATTACCTGAAATACAGTAACCAGTAACTAGTAGCCAGGATAACATTTATCATTTTGATTTAGTTTAACTTGAAATAACTAAAAGTAAAAACTGAAATAAATAAGTAAAATCTAATAAACGAATAAAACTTACAAAAACACAACATAACTAAGAATGAAATGAAATGAAAACAGAATAATAGTAACAACAAATTCAAAACATTAAAAAGGCTATATCTCGATTAGAAATATTTTAGTATCATTTACACCCACACACACTACAATTTCATTGTAGTAAACTCATACTAACTCATTTTAATAAGGCATATGAGAACTTAATTACAGAAAATATCTTATCTGCAGTACTTTTACTTTTGCATTACATTTGTAGAAGTTAAAATGAATTTGAAAAAACTTGAACTAGGTTTGAAGCACCTTGAAGCTCAAAGTGAATGGATGTTAAATGGAGAGATAAATGTTTGAAGGGGAAATGAGGTCAGCGTGAAGGCCAGACAGTTAGCGGCACACCTGTACTGCTGACCGAGCAGAAAATAGTCTCTGCATACCACCCCAAAAATCCTGGGAACGTCTATTGTGCAGGCAGGAGACAGTCTAAGCGACAGCACTGCTGCCCTGATCTGCTCCCGCTGCTGTTACACATACACAAACATTGAACACATAATTAGTGCCGTTCACTCTGTGAGGAAGCGTGCAGCTCTCCAGTGTCACCTAGCGTTGCAACGCTGTCACCCCACAGTTGGGTTCAGGGGGTTCAGTGAGGTTCTCTGTCACATTATTCTACAGTGAAATGAAATACACTCGATGCAATTCACCGTGAAACAAGGGCGAAGAGTGTAGAAGACTTGGATTTGGAGTTAGCTGTTGCAGTTAAAATACCACTAAAAAGGCATTTAGATCAGCGTTTATTTAAAATGCTCTATTAGAAAGAGGCTTTTACATGAAAACTGGGTGAATTTTCCATCTAAATGTGGACTTGATGGAAATTAGGGAAAATAAAAAGAAATAATAAAAGTCAATAAATAAAAATTTGCTTACAAAAGCACTATGTGTTTATTTACTTAAGTATTTTATTCACTCTGCTCTGAAAAAAAAAGAGCTTTTTTGATTATTAAAATGTTCTAAGCTGCCCTTAATGTCAGAAAACCAACTTGTATGATTAGTAAACTTCACTCTCACACAGAGAGTCAAATGTCTTCATGTCTTCACGCTAGAGTTCAGGCCAGTTTTGGTCGCATTGCGGTTTGCTCTCAGTTCACAGAAGAGAGTAGTAGGTCAGTTCACCCTGTTCACCTGGGTTTCACTGGCTTTAACCTGGCCACTTGTAAGGCTAAATGTGAGCTTCCAGATGGTCTAAATTACATTTTCATAGCGGACTGCCGGCTTGTAGCCTCATCATTACTCTGTTTAAGTGCCTTTGTGTTTATAGTCCAAAATATGCTGTAAAGTTTGGGGTTGGTAAGATTTCCTTACTTTTGAAAGAAGCCTCTTCTGCCCACCAAGGCTGCATTTATTTGAACAATACAGTAAAAACAGTAATATTGTGAAATATTGTTACCATTTGAAATAACTGTTTTGTATTTGGAGGTATTTTAAAATGTAATTTATTCCTGTGATGCAAAGTCATTACTCCAGTCTTCAGTGTCACATGATCTTTCAGAAATCATTCTATTATGCTCATTTACTTAAGAAACTTCCTATGTTTATCAATGTTGAAAACAGTTGTGCTGCTTAATAACTGTTTTTTTTTCTTTTTTTTCTTTTTTGATGAATGGACAAGAACAAAAGAGCAACATTAATCTGAAGTAGAAATTCTGATCAATTTTAATACATACTTGCTAAATAAATGTAGAAGTTTCTTCGAAAATATATATATGTACACAACACAATTTAATTGGCCACATTCAATGAGTTTAACTAAGGAAGAGGAAAAACAGTACATATCTCTCATGTTTGTTTGCTCAGAGCTGTCAGTCGAAGGTGTTTGACCTGTCTCATGGCGTGTCCCAGTACGCTTGGTTTCCCTGTGAGGAGTCTCAGCAGCACAGCTGGACTTCACAGTATTGGTTGAAGGTAAGAGATGGCTAACCATGCTAATGTCTTTTTTTTTTGGTTTCAGTTGAACAGATTATTGTCATGTAACATCAGGTGCATAAATATGATCGTGTGTCTTCACCAAGTGGTACATATTCCTGAAACAACATTCTTATAAACTAATTTAAACTGAAACAGCTTTATTATCAATTTATAGGTTTCCAATAGTCATGGGAAGCCTATGAATTTTAGAGAATTTTTTAAATTTGAAATTGGATATTTCTATAGTGAATATACATTTTTCTTGTTGAATAGTCTTTGTAAGCGCAATTTCTATAAACTCCAGTAATCACAAATAACTGGTTGAGTCAGGGGAACCAAATTGGACAATGGGTGTAGAAGCCTGAATCTCATTTCCCTCAAAATTTTAGAGTAGATAACGGTTAGGACTAAGATTGGGGTTAAAAGTACGTTTGATCAATACAAGATTTTGATCCAGGAGCACATGTTACTTGGTAAAGTCACAATTAGCAATGATAGAACTGACTGTCAGTGAGTATTTGTTTATTTTTTTTGTCTCCCAAAAGGCCTATTACGCCCATCCTATGGTGGCTGCCGCAGTCATTATCCATCTGGCTGCTGACGGAACAGCCGACATTGACCAGAGACAACACAACATTACTGTTCAACTGGTGGACACCAAGGAGCAAACCCACCCTCTCGGTCAGTCTCACCCCAATCTCAATAACATTTCAAACACTCCTTTTACT
The DNA here is from genome assembly GCA_036784905.1 of Acrossocheilus fasciatus. Taxonomy (NCBI): domain Eukaryota; kingdom Metazoa; phylum Chordata; class Actinopteri; order Cypriniformes; family Cyprinidae; genus Acrossocheilus; species Acrossocheilus fasciatus. The sequence continues at coordinate 22,776,000 of CM071942.1, forward strand.
CCAAGCTGTGTGTGAAAGGTGATTTTTGTGCTGTATATTTTGTAGGTGACTGGAGGTTGAGCTGCCGGAACAATCCACTGGTGATTCCTGTGAGTCACGACCTGAGCGTGGCTTTCTACCGGACAAAAGCCATTATAGTGAGCTTCAGCTCTCCTTTGGTGGCCATCTCAGGTGTTGGGCTGCGCTCCTTTCAATATTTTGACCCCATCACTATCAGCGGCTGCCAGAGCAATGAAATCTACAACCCCATGGGCCAAAGGTGAGGAAATAAATCTAGCATTGCTCTCTCTCGTGTCAGTGTAGAGACTAAACGTTTTGCCAGTCCACTGCGCTTAGATGTGGTCTTAGAGCTGTAATTATACTATTTGAATTTTTGTGTGTGTGTGTATCATGTTAGGATGTCTATTGCAGTAGTGACAAGTTTTGAAGATATGTTGATGACACATTCGTTTAATCCACTATTGCACAATGTTATTTAATAAATCAATTTACTTAACTTTACAAGCACATGATGCATAAAAGATGGCAATAAAATGATTAATAATAAAGGGCTGTCTTTAAACCAAAACTAATAAAAAGCCTTTTCTCACACTATATCACGCTATATTTGTCACGCTATATCCTCACAGTCATCAGCAAAGCTTTTGTTTTTCACCCATTGAATATGATTCACAAAAAAACTTTAATTTAAACACATTTATAGTGATTATAAATGATTTGTTTGGTATGAGAGATTGCATTAATTTGTTTTCCTGTTAAATAACAAAATCGTACAACAGCAGAAAAGATATGGATTGAGTCAATTCTGATGCATGTTTTGCATTTTTATTTCGATTTTTTTTTTTTTAATATTAAAAAAATTATTATAAATCTATTTAGTATTTTCATTTAGATGAAAATTAGGAATATAGTTGTCGCCATTGTTAAATTCTGTTATGTAGCAGTTAGTAAAGTAGTCTTTAATTATTTTGGATGAATTTATTTCCATTGTTGCACAGATTTGCTTTCATAATGCAAGAGTGTTAAAGCAAACTTATTGTAGAATTGATAACTGTCATAATGTAAGTTCTTTCTGTAATCCCTCAGTTGCGTTCATTACTCATGTGACGCCATTGAATGTCAGAAGCCAGTGGTCAGTAATGCAGAGATGAAGTGCAGTAGTCCTGGATACTTCAATGGAGCTCGCTGTACTATAACCTGCAACCGAGGATATACACTGAAGATACACCGAGATGACGATATCATTAAAACACAGGTAATACAGTTGTGCTTATTGCCTTTGAATCTGTATTTGTGGAGACTACACTGTGTGTGTGTGTGTGTGTGTGTGTGTGTGTGTGTGTGTGTGTGTGTGTGTGTGTGTGTGTGTGTGTGTTGTGTGTGTGTGTGTGTGTGTGTGTGTGTGTGTGTGTGTGTGTGTGTGTGCTGTACTCTATCTTTTTCCACGTATTTTGACCAGGTTTGATAGAGAAGCTCACAGGCACACTTGCGCACACACAGCGGTTTATATTACATTAAACAATAATCATTTGACTCATGCCCTGACCACATACAGAGAAAGTAGCAGTAAAGATTTATGGCTTACGTAAGATTTGCTAACCAAACTGTGAGACGGTAAGTGAATGGTCACAATAGCTGGCGCTCAGGCCAGTGGACTTTCTGTTATTGGCTTGATGTTGTTTTTATGTCTTTCTTTCTGCCTGGAACTGCTGGAATTGTCCATGTGGCTCAAATAAAAGAGAAGCTGTAGATTTTTCATAAACATTACTCTCACTCTTACCCTCCCTTCTGACTGGAAGGGTTTTTTTGTTGATGTTGTTGTTGTTGTTATTGTAATAGGCTAGAAAACAGTTTGACTGAACAGCAACCTCAAAAGTCATCTGTGAGTGATGGAAAGGAAGTTTCCTTCCAGAAATCACTGTCTGACTAACACGAACGTGCTCCTTTTTCCCCTCAGCATATGGCTGCATCCTTTTGTGATTTAACATCAGTGGGGTTTGTCTTCCTTTTGGAAATTTCAAAACAAACTTGATCCTTTTGTACAGTTCTTTGTAATGATTCACTTAAATAATTGTGGCATTCGTACTTTGTTGTTAGAAATACTATAGTAGTACTAATAAATGCAATGTCATTCAAAAGTTTAAGGTTGGTAATTTTCTAATGGCTTATTGCAATTTCAAATATCTATTTTCCATTTTAATGCGTTTTAAAATGTAATTTATCCCTGTGATGGCAAGGCTGAATTTTCAGCATCATTACTCCAGTCTTCAAATTTTTTTTATATTTGACTCAATGTTGAAAACAGTTGCGCTGCTTAATATTTTTGTGGAACACGTGATAACTTTTTTTTGTTAGGACATACAAATTGTGATTCAGTGACTTTTGGACAGTCACTTCAGTTTGACTTCAACCATTGACTCGTGTTTAATTAGGGTGAATACGGATAAAGTATTGAGATAAATGACAAAGAGTGACTCACTTTACTTGTATTCAGCTTTCAGGTTCAGATTCAGGTAGAGTTTGCCAGACCTGATGCAGCTGAACAGTTCACTAGCTAAATGTTTTTTGTCCACTATAATGTCATAAAAGTATCAAACAGTCTATTCCAAAGGCTCTGCCTGGTATCTGTGTCGGCATGCGTACGTGTTGACGAAGGTCTGCTTGTGTCTTGCGTGTGTGTGTGTGCCATACACATCTGTTAATTGCGCTTGCATTTTCTGGTTCACCACTGCTTGAACGTGTGAAGAAAGTGTCAGAGTGTAGTCAGTCAGGATGCAATTTGTTCAAGTCTATTTGACTTCAAAACAGTTGAGCACCATGCTCAGCCGCCACCGCGCTCCCCAAGGACTCAGTTTAAGGCACAGCCACGGATCAGCGGCACTGCAGATCTGCCGGCCCAGTACACCCTGGCTAAGCAACGATCAGCGATTACTGCAACCCATTGACCCCGGTCTCCCACACAAAAGGCCAGTGGTGGCAATAGCAATCTTTTTCCCCATTCCAACTGGCCAAGTGTTTGGCACTGTGCTAACTCCACAAGCCCTCGGCCATCCTTCACCCCACCCATTCACAAAGAACGTTTTGGGCCATTTGCAGCTCTGGTCTTTCAAAAACAACTCTGTTCTGTTTTCCAGCGCTTGTTCTCTTGTGATATTGACAGAAGGAGAACAAGGGGAAGAAAGAAAAGGGAAAATGCAAACGTAAAAACAGAAAAGACGAGAAAGTGCTGTGTGTTCTTTGTAAGCACTTGGGCTCTACTGTATGTTGGGTGGGTTTCTGCCAGCAGCCGCAGTCGACTGAGAAGCTTGGCCTGTGAGTTATTACGCATTTGGAAGGAAGGAAAGGCAGCAGACAGTTTTTCTCTGCTTTTGGGAGGGCTCGGCTTATTTAACAGCGGTGCACATTGGGGTCCAGGGTTGGGGGCTTTGGGGGCCATTGGGGATATGTCTAGTCCGGTTATGTAAGGTAAGAGGGGAGAGTTTTCATAAAGAGGGCCACGACTGTTACCCAAACTGTAACTGTAGTAGTGCTACATTTACAGCACAGCAATGTAAAACTGAAATAACATCACCCACTTTTTACCATCACTTATCTGTTTAAAATGCACCCACAGTCACACATTGTGCAGTGTTTAAACCTTAAAGTTGTTTAGTATTTGATGTAGTCTTTAAAACAGGTCCATTTAATGCAATATTATTTTAGTATATTTATCAATATTTTAAATTAGCTTGTATTTTTATATTTGCAGTTTTATGTATAAGTATTAATAATTTTATGTGCTTATTTTTATTACAGTTTTAGTAATTTTAGTACTTAAACATATTTTATTTTGGTTAGTTGCCAAAACAATCCCAGCAGGCACAAAACAGGCCCACAACGTGGTTGATATTTTGTTACATTTCGGTTGCGACGTCGGTTGACCAAAATTCTATGTAAATTCAACGTCTAATGTCAATGTTAAATTGATGTCCAATACTGACGTCAGCTGATGTTGAGATTTTGTTGATTTTAGGTTGTGCAACCAAAATCCAATGTTAAGTCAACGTCAAATATTGCCTTCAACCCGATTTTCATTTTCAACCAAAATGCAACGTCTGTCCGATGTCATGTCCAACGTCAACCTGACGTTACATAGACGTCTGGTGCCTGCTGGGATATTTCAGATTTTCAGTAATTTATTCATGTTTCAGTTCATTTTTAATCTAATATTTATATTTTATTCCAGCTTTATTTCAATTAATGAAAATGTTTTTTAATAGTTGGTTTAGTTTTAGTTTTAATGATAACAACACAACAAGAGGTTTAAATAGATATATATAATTATATATATTTTAGATTAAAAAAAATATGTTTCAAATATTTTTCATTAAAAATAATTACAATAAAATTACATCATGCATATGATTAATTTTTAGAACATTTAAACATTGTACCATCTCCTTCAGTTAAATAGCTTATATATATACTATATTCTATATTGTTTTATTTCTGTTCTTTTTTCAGTTCTTTACATTTAAATCCTTGGCATTTTAGATCATTTTTTTATTTTATATCATATATTTTTTTTATTTTATATCATATATTTTATGTCTCATTCTGTTGTCGTTATGATTATTCATTCCTTCCCCTGCTAGCTTGTACTTATTTAAACAACGCCTGAGACTTGGTGTTACAAGCACTTCGTTTGTCGGATTGCCTCCTCAAGATGAATCGCTTTTTGTATCCCCAATTGTAAGTCGCTTTGGATAAAAGCGTCTGCAAAATGGCTAAATGTAAAATGTAAAATGTAAAACGTTTGTTGCGTGAATGTGTACAGTAGATTAAATAATATCAAAATGTGCACGTGATTGTAAATAGGCATTTGTTTAGACATTATATTATGACAACTCCAGAGTTTAACCTACAAAAATGTGACCATATAAAGGTTTAAAACAAATTGGCGTGATGGATTTCCAAGTCTCACTTGCGTGTGAGCAGGAGAGCTGATGACGGCAGTGCGAGGGAGCCCTCGTACCTTTATAGAGCGAAAGTGCTGATCCCAGCACAGTCATTACAGCTTATCAGCCATCTCCAGGGAGCTCATAATGTGTGTTCCTAAAGGCTTTAGTCAGAGACAAATTAGCCATTTCATCATTAACCTGTTACCGTAACATCATTGAGAGGGTGCCAATACGGTCCTATTGAAAAAAAAAAACAGCATTAGTAGCTGTTACAGACAGAGATAAATGTGTGTTTATAAGGTTGCAGGCCAAGCCAAGCATTGAGGGTTATAATCTCGCAACCCATCATGAACGGAGAACAGTTTTGGGAGCAGATAACTACAGCAACAAGCTCCACTACAGTGTCATGTCTTTGTGTCCGCAGCTTCCTGGCTGCCGGCCGCTTGTTTTTGCCAAGGTGTTATTGAAAGCAGAGCATGTCCTGAAATCACTGTTAGGCAAACAACATTTCAACAGAGCAGAGGGAAGCGGAGAGTTCGAGGTTTGCTTTACCCCCTGTTTTTCCTCTTCTTTTTTTTTCTTTTTCTAGCGCTTATGCGTGTTTGTGTGTGTGTGTGTGTGTGTGTGTGTGTGTGTGTGTGTGTGCGTGCGTACGTGTGTGTTGAGCGTGTTTGCTTACGTGTGTTACTATGTATTCGTGCGTGCGTGCGTGTGTGAGTGCGCGGAGAGAGAAACACAGGATGGTGCTGGGGTGTAGAAGAAAAGCCAACAGAGGCATCTGTGTTGAATTAGGCACAGTAGTCAGTGGTAGTTAAATACTCAGTGGAGGAGGAATCAGCAGCTGTAAAGTTTTAAAAGAAGGAAACTCCGCACGCAGACACCCCCCTTCCCTCTCCCCCTCCCCCCTCCGCAACTTGCCACCCCCCAATGTGACGGCAGTCCCCTTCCCTTGTGTTCACCAGAAGGAACGACCCGTCATGATATAACTTCCAAGCAGGAGCGGCGTGTGTTTATGTTTTCGTTTGTGCCTGCGACACGGATTACGTACCGCACAGGTGGGCAGTTAGACAGCCCCCTGCATGTGTGTGTTTCTTCTGTTCAACCACAACAGTTTATGTTTTCCTTTTCGTCCCACACAGCCCATGTGACTGTGGTCATTTCTTTTACTGCTCCTGTAATGCAGCCAGTGCCGGCTAATAAACCTCGTGTCTAAGCTGCCATTGAGCTTTGAAATGGCTTTGAGAGAGCCAGAGATGTCTGGGCAGGGAAAGTTAGATGACACTTTTATGTACTTCTGTAGCCTCTCGCAAGTTTTATAAAGAAGCCAGGTATGTGAACTAACACGCTCTTTGGCATTGTTATGACACAGACGGCGGCCTCTCTGACCCTAGGGGGAGATGTTGAGTAGATTGTGACTACCGTTCTGTTTGGGATTTTATTGAGCCAGTGATATGAGGTCTTTTATTACATTGCTGCCCTCACATGAAGAAGTCAAATAGAGACTTTTTCATAAACGGTTGAGTTACTCTTTATTTTGTTTAGTTTACATTTAGCTTTTGCTTTGCCTAATTTAGTTTTATGCTTTTTGTCTTGCGCTCAGTTTAGCTTTGCTTTGTTATTGTTGCTCTGTTTTTATTTGTTTTGCTTAATTTTTTTACTTTTAGCTTTTGCTTCATTTCTTTTTGTTTGCTATTTTTGACTTATTATTTTATGCTCAGTTTAGCTTTTGCTTTGCTTTTTTGTCTGTTTTGGTTTTTTATTTATTTATTTAATTGGGCTTCATTTTATTCTGTTTTGTTATTTTTGTTTGTTTTTCTTGTTTTAGTTTTAGCTTTTGCTTCACTTTATTTTTGTTTTGCCTAATTTATTTTGCTGTTTGTTTTAACGTAGTTTTGTTTTTGTCTTTTATTTTTGTTTTTACTTTTTTGCTCTGTTTTTGTATTGCTTAGTTTAACTTTTGGCTCTGCTTGGATTTTGTTTGCTTTTCTTTGTTTTGTTTTGCTTAGTTTATTGTTGTGCTTACTTTGGTTTTATGTCTTTTGCTTTTTTCTCATTGTTTTGTTTTGTTTTGTTTTTTTCATATATTCACCTCAAATATTCAAGGCTCACACTTCCATGGTGAGCTGTTTTCAATAAGAGCTTCAGCACAAGAAAAGGAAGAGGGAAAGAAGGGGGCAAAAAGTGTTTTGTAACTGTGTCTGGATTGCATTTCAAATGCTTCCCGCTGCTTGCTTAGTTTTAGGTGCTGGTACATTTCCTGAGAGGGTACAGAACATTAGATAAGCTCACCACATTCCAGCTCATTTAAATCTGCAATTTCAAATAAAGAGAAAAGAGACGAGAGAAAGAAAAAAAAGATGGGCCTGGGTCACAGTAAAGCAGCAACAAAAATGCTGTTTGTACATCTTGATGTTTTGTTTTGTGGATGCAAGTTAAAGAACATTTGCCACAATACTCTGTGCCGTGCCAGCAAAAACTTTTGGCTTCACAAAAATTGTTTCAATAAACATAGCTGACATCTTTTTTTTTTTTTTTTGGAACCAACCAGCTTTCATCACTTGTCATAAACAAAAGGAGAAATCTGTGGAGAAGTGCATGTTTTACTCTGTGCTTCATTAAAACCGTCTGGACTCTAAGCCCACCTACGGCCCGTGTCCAAGCCGCTGGGTATGGTTTATGTTAAACATCACTTTTTACTTAATGCTTAATACCACACACAAAAATTACAACAGTCTCATAACCCACACCATGTTAGATCACAATAATTTTTTTGGCAAAGAAAAGTCTTAAATTTGCTGTCGTGCAGTAAAGGCACAGACTTTCTACGTGGTTCGCACATTTGAAGATTCATTGAGGAACTAGTAGAAGAATGCATTGTTGTGCTGCTGGTGACAAATTCATGACTGTTATTCCTACTTTGCACACAGTACAGTTTGATTCGTTGGTTGTTTGCAGGCACAGTAAGGGATTTGTGTTAATAAAAGCAGTGATTTATGTATCGAGTCAATAAGAGGTCAGTAAATGTCCCTGCATATTACTCAAGAGACAAGGACAACTAAATAGTCCAAATAAACTATAGGCTGACTCTTCATTTTTGGACTGGATTTTGACAGAGTGAGGAGAGTCAGAGAAGTACTCACACTTTTTTAGTACTCTTTTAGCATGTTCTCATGCACCTTTTGAAATATGCAATGTCTATTTTGGTTAGAGGAAGGATTCATACTTTCTATGACCGGGATCATTCTCACGCTGGAATAAATTAATTTGTCCTTTTTGTAATAAATTGAGCAAAATTACCTATGGATGCATAACAGGAGCGGGAAATACTGCTATTACTGTCAAAATTACCTTAAAACCACCATCTAGTTCGTTATAAATGTTAGTGTTCAGCACCAAGGTTATTGTAATTTACTCATTTGTGACAGTTTGTAACTTTACTCTCATGTGAAAATGAGGATCTGCTTCGTCAGTCTCATTTTCACGGAACTGGGCTTGGCGCACTTGGACTCGTTCAGGGTTTTCCAACAGAAAATCAGTTTCAAAATCACAAATGAAACACAAGTCACGTTATGTCATGGCAGTGATTTGACAGAAAGTTTAATTGTTTTGTTCTTATGTGGGGTCGGGCATGTGTGTGGTTTGTGGCTCTGCTATTAGCACATATGTCTTTGGAGACATCACACAGGTCAGACTTGACTTGTAAAACAGCAGAAATGACCTCTGACTCACTCTGCCTTCAGTTCTGACAGCTTTATACGCTGTACCCGAGCCCTTTATTATCACCCACTCAGATGGTTAGCTTCCCACTGCTTCCTTTCACCAAGAGATACATAAATACCTTTCATTTAATTTAGTTGTATTTTTTTGTCTATATAGTGTTATTGAAACAGTGTATTATTTGATATGGTCTGGTCTGACGGATTGTTGCGGTTACAGTGAATTGACCTGGAGAAAACAAAATGTTCTTTTCCCATGTTTTGAACTATTGCCTTTGTTTTTTCCTTCTCAACAGTCTGAATCCACAGTGACCCTCACCTGCGCGGATGGGAAATGGAACAAGCAGGTGACCTGTGAACCTGTGGATTGCGGGCGGCCTGACAAGTATCACGTGCACCCAGCAATCTTTGAGTTCTCTGAAGGAACCACCTACGGCAAGAAGTGCACTTTTCAGTGCCGGGAGCCAGCTCAGTTAGTGGGTGGGTAGACCCTGACACATCCTAAAACTAAAGGCCCTTGGGATTGAGAGTTCAGCTCCGTAAAATGCCAAATGTAGTATTGACACCAACTACAAAAAACAATGCACACTGAGAAAACAGTCCTGTGTTTTACATCAAATTGAAGCAGGTTCACTTTCGATCTGAAGTCAGCTTGTCCTGTTTCTTTGTCCTTTTCTCTCTGCAGGAAGTAATAACGTGCTGACGTGTATGGAGGATGGCATGTGGTCCTTCCCCGAGGCTCTGTGTGAGCTGCGCTGTCCGGTCCCTCCTCCTGTACCCAACGCTGTCCTGCAGACCAAGCGCTGCAATGCCACAGGCCTCAAAGTTGGGTCTTTCTGCAAGTACAAGTGCAAGCCTGGCTACCATGTGCCCCACATAGACAAGCCCAAGAGGTGAGACACCACTAAATGGACCTAAATACATAATTATAACTTACATTAATTTACTTTAATGAGTTCCGTATTCGGATTGTATCGTCCTCTTGTTTACTGCATTGCAGATTTTGTTAATGACGTTGTGGCAATTGAATACTCAGGGCTGTATCGGTTGTTTGAAAGCTTGGATAATTTTGTAGACATTATTTACCCTGTTGGTCGATTACTCACATAGCCACGCGTAGCCAGACATTTGACTATAGTCGTAAATCTGATCCTTTTTAAATGTCAAATTTAGATTATTCTGGCCAAAAACAACCCATTTATACAGGAAGCGACTGTTACCAACATGTAAAGAACCAACCACAGTTAGTTTGGTTTTTATATGCCATTTAACTCAAAATGAACAGAAATAGGACTTTGATCAGAATTTCTGTGCATTCAAATGTAATTAATTCCAAATATTTCATGTAATTCAGAAAAGTGCAATATACCGTCTTTTTATATTCTACTTGGGATATTTACTTGGCCTGCGACCTATGTACGACAAGCGGTTTGGACAATGGATGGATGGATATTTATTTGGTGATAATTTGACTCACCCTGACTCCCAGAAGCTGTGGAAAGGCAGCCAATCAAATTAGAGCTTGTCATTTTGGACAGTGTTTGCCAGGTTTGAGTGCAGTATTCATCAGATGGTCCATGAACTTACTATGGGTGGTCCATGAACCTTTTATTCTGAGAACAGTCGATTATTAAAAGCTGTTTTAAGGCTGGAAAACACTACACGACTTTTCAAATCTGGACAGATTTAAAAACACTAGGTATCATACACTAAACAACTGAAGCTCACGAATACCAGACTTTGAAGCCATTCCAAACAAAACAAACTCACAAACACACTGGATGGAATCATAGTCTGAAGCTAAGAAATCTGGCCCCTTCATACATTATTTCTGTGAAATCTGTCATCTCTGGCTACCCAAAATCTGCAGACTGTGACTCTTTCATACTGGAAATCAGTGCAAAAATCTGAGCAAAACTGGTGCAGTGTATTCCAGCCTTCCAGGTATTCAAATATGATAAAGAATTCTGCTCGATCTATCTCTCATTGTCTTAATGAACGTGTTGCAGGTCAGTGCCTGTGATGTATCACAGGCGTGCGTTTAAGCGGCAGTGTACGGAGGATGGAACCTGGCAGTCGGGTGAGTGTGTGGCAGTCACATGTGAGCCGCCTCCTCCCATTTTCCATGGTACCTACAAGTGCACAAATGGCTTTCAGTTCAACAGCGACTGCTGGATCGACTGCAACAGGGCTAACCACACGGTGAGACAGCACAGCCGCTGCAAGCAGGTCTGTCGTGTTCTCTCTCTCCTCTCCTTGTTTTCTTTTTTCCTCCATCAACATCTCGGTCCATCACCTCCCATTACTGTCTACAGTGCTTTCCATTCATCATGCGCACCCTATCACTCACTTTTAAGCATCATGATTGCTCTGCGTCGTCCCTCTGGCTATTCGTCAGCAGCATGGCTGGTAGACTGATCTTGCATTTTACATGTGCTTTGTTTCATTTGTCAGTTATATAGCTTCTAATGCGTAATATGGACAACTTAACCATAAGGTCATGCCCATCCTTGGCCTCCACCCTTACATTCAACCACATATGTTTTTTTTTGCCAAGTGGTGATGGTTAGTGAGCTTCCTTTACGATGATTAATAGAAATGTTGGCCTTTTCTCCAGGGTCCTTCCACCAATGTGATCCGATGCAGAAAGGACGGGAACTGGACCGGTTCTTTCCATCTTTGCCCCAACCTGACGGGCCAGTGTTCCCTTCCGCAAAATCTCAGCCCAACTATCCATCTCAACTGCAAGGACGGACATGGCATAGGTCTCTGCCTATCTGCTTTTCATTTCTTAGGCCCAAAACACACTGCACACACAAGTATGCACTGCATTCTCAACATTGCCCCAAGGGCCGGTGCAACTACAACAACATGGTTTTAATTGGATTTCAAATTATCTCTTAATCAGAGATTTTTTGAGTCAAACCCATCTGCCACATTGTATTGAAGAGCTGTAATAACTCAGTTGTGACTAAAATATGTAGTTAATGTGTTTTGTTTTTGTGGGGCAGTATAGTAGCTATTAACACAACCATCTCACTTGGTTTTATCTGTCAGGTTAATTAGAGTCTTAGCGAAGCAGTTTGCAATCTCAGAATCTGTGCAAGTTATTTAAACTGTCCTCATGTTTGTAGCTACACTATCATTTAAAAATTTAGGGTTAGTATATTTTCTTTTTTTAAAATGAAAGGGATGCATTAAATTGATCAAAAATGACCTTTTATAATGTTACAAAAGATTTCTTTTTCAAATTAATGTTGTTTTTTTAATAAAAGAATTCTTTAAAAAGGGTCATTGTTTTTACAAAAATATTAACCAGCACAACTATTTTCAACATTCATAAGAAATGTTCCTTGAGCACCAAATCAGCATATTCAAATGATTTCTGAAGGATCCTGTGACAGTGAAGACTGGAGTAATGTTATATATTAAACTGCAATAATCACAATAATTTCACAATATTATGGTTTTTACTGTATTTTTTATTTAAAACTTTAAACTTAAAACAGTAGCGTATCTGAATCACGTTGATTTAATGGGACATTTTTTTAGAAAACTTAATTTCCTTTCCATACTTAAAACTTATGTTAAGTATGTTTTATGCCTTTCAATGTAAACTTCTTTATGTTTGATTAATGTACTTTGAAAACATGTATTAACGAATATAATTTTGTATTCAAGTAATTTATTTTAGTTTTAAAATTAAAAATGCTTATTCATTCTTAATGATCATAAAAGTAAATTTAATTTGCCCTGAAGCAGATGCCAATATACCATTGTCATGAATAACACTGGTCTGTGATGCCCAACAGGAAAGGAGTGTGAGGTGGCATGTAGAGATGCTAGCAGCAGTGTGGTCCTCCTGCCCAGCAACATGAGCGTTGCAGCTGTGATGAAAGACCACTGGTGGAACCCACCCAAAGTTAAGGTGAGAGCCCAAACATGGGAAGATTTGGGGGGGCTCACTTTACTATTATAAATGGTTTGTCTTCTTAGTTTTATCTGATATTCTAAGCTTTTATATTATTCCATTTTATATCCATGTTACACTGGATTTGTTTGGTAAATGTTTGAGACCTGGTCATTGTACAAGCTGAACCTTCAAACACTGAGTACCTATATTTAACACCATGCGGTGCTTTTTAACACACGATTATAACATAACTTTTTAGAAATAATCTACTGTGTAATAGCTCAGCAAAAGGTTGTAACCCAAATGCTAAAAGTAATCAAAATAAACACCTTAAGATGTAAACACACCAGAGTAGCCGGCAGACATTATCAACAGAGTCCAGTAGTCGCTAAAAAGAAGTACTTCTATTCTACAATCTTCTTTTTTTTAATGTTGGGGGGTGTAATCTACTGTGCGATTACACTGTCATTTTTAATCTCATTACTGTGAACAATAATTAGATTGTCTTTTTGATGCTATATATATATTAGTGCTGTCAAACGATTAATCGCAATTAATCGCATCCAAAATAGGTTTTTGTCTACATAATATATGTATGTGTACTGTGTTTATTTATTATGTATATATAAATACACACACATACAGTATATATTTTGAAAATATTTACATGTATATACATTTATGTTTATATTATTAATATAATATATATATGTGTGTGTGTGTGTGTGTGTGTGTGTGTGTGTGTGTGTGTGTGTGTGTGTGTGTGTGTGTGTGTGTGTGTGGTGTATCTCAAAAAAAATTAATATCATGAAAAAGTTTTGTAACATTTCAAAAAGTGAAACTTTCATATATTCTAGATTCATTACATATAAAGTAAAACATTTAAGACGTTTTTTTTAATTGTTGTTGTTGTTGTAATTCTGATGATTAGAGCTTACAGATCATGAAAGTCAAAAATCCAGTATCTTAAAATATTAGAATATTTATATTTGAGTTTCATTAAATGACCATCCCTATAAATTCCGGGTATCTCTTGTTCTTTGAAACTGCAATCATGGGGAAGACTGCTGACTTGGCAGTGGTCCAGAAGACAATCATTGACACCCTACACAAAGAGGGTAAGTCACAGAAGGTCATTACTGAAAGGGCTGGCTGTTCACAGAGTGCTGTATCAAAGCATGTTTAATGCAAAGTTGACGGAGGAAGGAAGAAATTGGGTAGGAAAAGGTGCACAAGCAACAGGGATGACTGAAAGCTTGAGAATACTGTCAAGCAAAGCCGATTCAAACACTTGGGAGAGCTTCACAAGGAGTGGACTGAAGCTGGAGTGCATCAAGAGTCACAATGCACAGACATCTTCAGAAAAAGGGCTACCAAGCCACTTCTGATACAAACAACGTCAGAAGCATCTTATCTGGGCTAAGGAGAGAAAGAACTGGACTGTTGCTCAGTGGTCCAAAGTCCTCTTTTAAGATAAAAGTAAATTTTACATTTCATTTGGAAATCAAGGTCCCAGAGTCTGGAGGAAGAGTGGAGAGGCACAGAATCCATGTTGCTTGAAGTCCAGTGTGAAGTTTCCAAAGTCAGTGATGATTTGGGGTGCCGTGACGTCTGCTGGTGTTAGTCCATTGTGTTCAAGTCAATGCAGCCATCTACCAGGAGATTTTGGAGCACTTCATGCTTCCCTCTGCTGACAAGCTTTATGGAGATGCTGATTTCCTTTTCCAGCAGGACGTTAGCACCTGCCCACAGTGCCAAAACCACTTCCAAGTTGTTTGCTGACCATGATGTTACTGTGCTTGATTGGTCAGCCAACATGTCTGAAATGAACCCCATATGGAATCTATGGGATATTTTCAAGAGAAATATGAGAAACATTCGATCCAACAATACAGACAAACTGAAGGCTCAATAGTGCCTCAGCAGTGCCACAGGCTGATCGCTTCCATGCCACACCTCACTGATGCTGGAACTTGTGCTAAAGGAGCCCCCACCAAGTACACCAAGTGCATAAATGAACATACTTTAAATAACTTTAACTTTTCTGTTTTGCAGATCTTTTTTTTGATTGAGTTTAGAAATATTGTAATATTTTGAGATACTGGATTTTTGACTTTCATGAGCTATAACTTTTGAAATGTTTTACTTTACATGTAATGAATCTAGAATATATGAGAGTTTCACTTTTTGAAATAAGTTACATAAAAAAAAATGAGCTTTTTCATGATATTCCAATTTTTTTAGATGCACCTGTATATATCATAGGTTGCGTAAGACTTTAACATTGTCCGTTATTTTGACGGACAGGGTCGTAAAAATTTTGTCATAATCTATTATTACCCATCAATTTAATTTTCATATTTTAATTATTTAATTGCTTTAACACATTTAATTGCTTGTAGTTTTGTTCAAATTTTCATTTTAATAATGAAACTACAGGACAAGCATATAGGCTTATGCATGTCTTTATTTATGAAGAGAACAGATGATCAGAGACTGTGCGTAACTTTTCATGTTCACCACAGTGACAGCGGAGGCCATTTTTATGAACCAATAACGATTCTTAAATCCTAATCGATGCTGTTTTCAGTTGATGAATGAACCGTACAGCGTGCCTCCCATTCAATAAATTGCAATAATAGGTTAAACTTTGTGATAGTTGTTTTTGATGTGAAATAAAGTCTCAGATTTCAAATTCTGTCCATTTTATTAGGAAATTCAAGCAATAAATATTTTTTGGTGCTCTTTAATGCGGCATGATAGATCGCCGTAGACACCTCAGATCAAGCGAAGCGGCAGCGCAATGAACTGATAATCTCTTTTGCTTTACTAGTGGATACTCGCCTGTGCGTAATCAAAGCAGCGCAAAAAACTTGACAGTTTTATTTTTGTTCTGGGGCTGATGATCCCACGCTCTGTTGCCACACTGAAGTGCACTCGCCATCAACTGGACAGGGGTGGGAAGTACAGTTATAAATTACAATAGATCGCCCTCAGTTTAATCTGTCAAAGTGATGGACAGCCTTCAGATTTTTCCATCACTGATAAAAAATTCTGTCAGTGATGGAACATTTTCAGTTAATGCGAACTCTGATATTTATAGATAGATAGATAGATAGATAGATAGATAGATAGATAGATAGATAGATAGATAGATAGATAGATAGATAGATAGATAGATAGATAGATAGATAGATAGATAGATAGATTAACCTCTTACCTTTTACTGGGTTTTGGAAATGCAGGTTGAGGTTATCCTTTTCCTTATCCGGGTATGTCACATAACCTGCTTTCTGGACTACCCCAGAGGAGCATGACTGGAGGAAGGTGTAAGAAACACAAGATGGAGGTTCTGCTCCAAAGCAAATAATTGTCAGACCCACAAACAAACATTTCATCTGTACGATAACAGCATGATGATGTGGCTGCATTAATGTGTTTGGACATCAGCAATACTTGAGCACTTCCCCTCAGGAAGCTTTTGTCACAAAATATGTAGTAGACACAAACAAAAGCTTGAGACAGTAATAACACATATTTCCTTTTCATATTTCCTGAGAGAGTCCCAGACTAGACCTGGAGTACTTCACAAACGATGAGTATGATGAACAGGCAAACCGAATGTTATTCTCCTCACCTCAAACTGTGGTCAGTGATGACCAAAGAATGCTAAACCTTTGTCATGACAACATGGTGACTGTTTAAACCATTGCCATATTCCAGATGGGTTGTAGCATTTGAATGGGTCTTTCCTCTCACCAACACATACTTTCACAGTCCTTTTAGTCTGCAAGATGAGAAACAAGTGATTTTATCTCAACAGTAAGGTCTTGCTTTGTGTCCTACTGACAGATGCCAACCACAAAACAGCCTGTGACTTTTTAAAACTTATGGAAAGAGACAAAAGTGTGGCTTATTCTTCTGTATCTTTGTGGAAACCAGTGATTCCATACGACAGTATATCAATAGCTGCGGCTAGGGTCACAGAGGCCAGACAGGTCTCAAGGAATATCCATTTCCGCATTTACTATGTCATTCATTTATATATGGACTACTGAATGACATTTTTGGGTGACGTCATGCCCGCCAGTGGTTATGAGGTTGTCTGGATTATTCATTCCATATTTGCATTTCCTCCTCTGTACTATTGTGGATGTCCTTTGGTGTGGTGGTGCTTTTCATGCTTTTTCGTTGTGGTCTGTACCATGTGGTTCTTTACTCGATTGTTTAAGCTGCAGTGGAGCTTTAGGAAGTACAAACAAAATTACCGCCCGCATCTGAGAACGCTGCTATAGTTTCTTCCAGGCCTAATTCTCCATATCATAGAATTTCTCCAGGATAAATCAGTCTTGCAAGGGGATTGACCCAACAAGGTCCTTGGAGTTTCTTCATGGAATTTGTTGGAGCGCCGTTTATTTCTGTCAATTTTATTGATAGCATTCAAATGCCGAGACTTGGAAGAAAACATCCTGCTGTATGTATGCATCTGGTTTTCCATAAATCAGCCAACGTGTGGTGCGTACAAGCTTGGAAGCCAAAAAGGAAATGTCGTGTCTTGACCGTAAAGGACGGAAAATATGAAAGGCCTTAAAACAGTCTCTGATACAGATAGTATAAAAGTCTATTTAATAGAAGGCAGGTAGCACTCGTGCAGCTCAGGCCTGTGGAGAAACTATAAAAACAAGCACAAGTTCAGGAGCAGACGGTTTAAATTAGGCCTTGAGTAAACAAGCCGCTTGGGTCCTTGGTGTGACACTGAATACTAAGCGTGTGTGTATGTGTGTGGATGGCTACAGTTGGCCAGCAGGCCAAAGGCCTGCTTTCTTGGAAATGTTCTGTTTATGCTCAGCCTTTCCATTCCTCATTGCATCTGGAGTTCCCCCAGACCGCGTCATTTCACCTCTCCAAACATCCTCACTACCTGTGCTAACCCAGGAGGCCGAGCCGCCGAGGTCCGCCACCCCCCTTTTGCTCTCCTCAGCAGGGGTGGGAGCTGGGTAGCACTCCTGGAGTTTAATGAGTCCCCTACTTAGCCAAGCTCTTAAGACTGTAATCCTTCAAGCCGAGCTCTTTCATTGATTCCTAGCTGATTTAAGCATCACCACTGGAACACTGGGCTCATAGAGGATTTTATTTGTTTGTGTTCTGTGTGTTAGGCAAAGAAATCTGTCAACAAACAGAGCAAAGGTTCTCCACATTCATGCTGAAATCCCTGCCAGCCTGAAGGCTTATTAGCGATTCTTGCTAAGGATTTGAACAAACCCCTGACCCTATGTGCTGAACCTTAGCGTGTAACTCGTCCTGTGCCGTGATACCTCAAATCATCAGTCTTTTTGAGGGAGGCTAGGCTGTTAGTTTTTTTTTTTTTTTTTGAGGTAAACAAACTCAGGATTTTGGTTTGCTGGATAATAAAAGGGTCAAAAGAAATCTCTTAAATGTACTTGTAGAAATCAGAATATTACAGAGACTTTGGGGTCTGACATGCAAGCAACCACACAGAATGCCAGAGAAACATGCTAAAATTGCTCAGAACACCTCTACAACTGTATAGCAACTAACCATTTATTAGGTTTTGTTTAGGCAAGCTTCACATACATTTTCTTGTCAATTTAACTGAAAAATGGTGTAGAAACAATTTCCCTCAGAAATAAGTACATTTCACAATTAATTACAAATAAATGGCCAGTACCACATATAATTAAACATTACATTTTGAAGTGGAAAGACTGAAGTAGTATTTTCTTTCTTGTTCTTTCTTGTCTTTTCTTGTTGAAAAACCCTCACAGTGGCTGCTGTTTGTTTTGTTAATTCACTCTAATGGAACTGTATTGTCTGAAACCATTAAACATTGTTAATTTTAAACGTTAACTTTGTTATTCTGTCATTTTCTCTCACACAGAATATTGTGTGCACCATGGGACTAAAGTGGTATCCTAACCCAGAGGCCCTCCACTGTATTAAGGGATGTGAGGTAAGCCCTACCTCGCATGTTTCTACACATTTATATATTTTTTTAGTGCTGTCAAAAGATTAATCGTGATTAATCGCATCCAAAATAAAAGTTTTTATTTACATAAAATATGTATGTGTACTGTGTGTATTTATTATGTATATATAAATACACACACACGTGCATGTATACATTTCAGAAAAATATGTTATGTTTATATATTAAATATATTTATTTATAATATAAATTATATGAATATAAATATAGACCTGTAAATACATGTAAATATTTTCAATATACACAGAACACACACATATATCATGCAAACAAAAACTTTTATTTTGGATGCGATTAATCGTTAGACAGCACTAATATATTTTCTTTATTTATAATTCAATTGTATTGTCCATTTACTTTAAATAATTTTTTTTTATCATTTATTTTATTCTATTTATGTTTTGAAAATCATTTAACTTATTCGTTTTTATTATTTCATTTGTATTTATCTATTAACTTCATTTTAGTTATTTTTTGTTTTGAATTATTTTAAATGATTCAGTTAATTTTCCCCATAAAGTTCACCATATCTAAACTCCCAGTGTAAGTTTTCATGATAGCAACATTATTCCGCTGATAGTCGTTTCAAGGTAATCTCCCAGCCATAGCTTTAAGCTCTCTGCAGTCATGGAGGTCTGTTCCCTGTAGCCTGACCTTGAACAGTTGTTTCTGCCATCTTCTCACGCTCTTTGAAGTCTAATACATAAATAAACATGCTGTGCTTAGTGTCTTCCTCTCCTTTGCTCTTCGGGCCAGTCTAGTCTAATCTGAGTCAGGTTTAACAGGGCCAACAACAGCAGACAAGTGGGATTTGTTACCACCTTTGTTTTTAAGGGCAGTTTGTTTTCTTTTTGCGATTTAGACGAACCTGGAAACCTCATTTAGAGGGTATCATGTTCCCAACTTCCTCAATTAAATAAAAAAAACAAAAACAGCTACTGTGTCTTCTTGCAGAAAGAGCTGTTGAAAACTCATTTGCCACTGCAAAGACTGAACTGACATTTTGACGTATACTATATATTGCTCTTTGAAGAAACGTCATTTCTTCAAAGCACATGTGACTCTTCTGCGCTGCTGTTCTGAAAGTGCGATTAATCTGCACCTCTCTCTCATTTATAACAAGTCTTGCTGTGGCAGAAAGATGACCAGTCTATTTTTTATTCGGGCCAGAGCTGCAGACTTTTGAACCCAGCTCATCCTGACCCAGTTTCAATGGGTGGTAATTAGCAGCCCTCTGAAAGCTTTTAGGTCGGGCCAGAGAGATGATTTCAAACTGGAAAAGGTCACAGGTGTGTTGGGCAACCTTTTGTGCCTGTCAAGATGGAAATGTGTAGTAACTCCCAAGGGAGACACATATAAGTTTAATAGGGCTTCGGTTTCCCCATTAAAAGTGGCCTCCACCATCCACAAGCCCGGGAATACTAACTCAGTTTTTCCAGGGCAACATAATTGCAACAGACTCAAGTCTGTGTGTCTATTTTTACACAGTTGTGGATGTATGCAAGTGTGAATGGCTGTCTCTTTATTTCTTGCTTTCTGGTTTTACATGAATTTATTGATGGAGTTTATGGGGGAACTAATTATTATTTGACAATGAACCGCAAGAAGAACCACAAGAAGAGTTCATTTCTGTGGCATTATATTGCTGCTGCTGATGTTGTTTGTGTGTTTATATATTCAGTAATTTCATATTACAGAACTGTATTATCTGTTTTTCACCAGCCGTTCATGGGTGATAATTACTGCGACGCCATCAACAACCGAGCGTTCTGCAACTACGATGGTGGAGACTGCTGCCATTCTACTGTTAAAACCAAAAAGGTATGTTTTTTATTCTTTAGACGTTTAATTAGACGAATTCCTCGTTTACGCTTCAATAACTGGTAAATAAGCAGAGTAAAAAGCTGTATAATTACTACAGATTCAGACAGGGTAATACGTCTTGCTTTGTAATAATTATCTCCTTGGAGAGGAAACCCACAGAAGCGGGGGAAACTCTCTGAACCCTACCCACAATGCATTGTAGACGCTGTAGATGAAGCACGTGCATATATGTTTGGGTGTTTTTCCAAAGCCATGGCAACAAACGGTTGCATATAGCATTTCCATATGGACATTCACCTCACTTTCCAACAATGAGAAAGATCCGTGAGTTTAATCCCGAGGGTGGTAAATAGCCCTAGAAAGGCTTTTTCTGCACGCTTGTGTACTGTTCTTTTTCCAGTGGACTTGTCATCCACTTTCACTTGATCCTCCCTTGCTTTTTCCTTGAGCAAGTTTTCCTGGCTGCCAGAGAAAGTGAACTTCTCTTTGACAGACAAAGAATGAAGTAACTTCTCCAAAGTTACAACAGCGAACTCTGGAAGCACACTGGATCGCTCTACCCGCGCGTGGTGCCAAAACGAAAAAAGTTGGCATGTGTGATGACGCATTTCCCGGCAGAGTACACAACTTGTTGTGAAAGGTCTAGAAACTCCAGTTGGAGCTGGACGCTTAACATTTAAATACGGCTGTAAATCATATAGAAACGTATAAACTCAGGGGGCCGTTTGCTTTGTCACGCCAGAGCATTATCCAAGCAAATAATAAAACTAACTGCACATCCTCCTCCTCTCAGAAGCTGAGCTGCTGACCGACTCATTGTCAGTCCTGAATTGGGCTAATAAGTGGCTGTAAACAAGGAATTTGACTTTCTTTGTAAGTTTAGAACAAAAGAAATTTGACAGTATTCTTGTATGAATTCTGAAAGGTTGCTGCCAAAAGCAAATAATTGAGTAAATTGCTCCGCCACAGGGTAAGTGCGTCTGCCCAGTGTAATTTTTGTATTTAGAGAAGGCAATACATGCTTAATTTTCATCTTTGTCATGTCATTTTAAGGAGTTTTAGGGAGTAATAATGTAAATGCCTTCATTATGTAATGGCTATCGTGTCCCCACAATTGACCCTGTGCTGAGCTCCACCTCTCTTGGCTGCGTTCTCTACCTCTGTGAAGAGCATGATTTTCAGTAAAATATACTAATGAAATAGTACAAGTTAGTATTTTTTTTATGTGTACAGGAATGATTTGTGACATTGCAAGCATTTTTATCTATAACATGTTTAAACTGTAGCGATTTCAAACACTTCTCACAGTTAACTGAATAGAGAAAGGACTCATTTGAAAGTGATTACTCTAAGTAAACAGAACTGTTCCTAACATTTCTACAATACATTCAATATGGCACTGTGAACTAATTACTGTCCACACTGCAATGATCTAGGGCCTTACATAAACGAAAACATGTTGACGTTTCCCTTGAAAAAAAATAATAAGTGTTCAAGCTGATATTTTTAATTTGGCAAGGAGGGTGGCACATAATTAATTAGCATCAATTTAAGATTAAGATTTAAAATGCAAAATAATAATTGTTTCATCCTCATTTGATGAGTTTGACTGTATTTTTGTATATTTCTGTGAAATTGTGCTAAATGATGCTTTCACTTCAAATGAACCAGAAAAGGAACCATCTGCAAGTTACTCCAGTAATTTAAGTGTTCATAATGTACAGTAAGGGATTAAAAAGGGAGGTGTTTTTTCATTCATTCATTCATTCAATTTTATTTTAATTTATTTTACTTTATTTTTTTGGAGTGCTCAAAAGAATTCGATTGAATTAGCGGGTAAAACTACACCAACAAGCATAAACTAACACTACTGTTCAAAAGATTTTAATACAGATATTAATGATTCAGCAACGATGCATTAAATTGATCAAAAGTGACAGTAAAGACTTTTATAATATTACAAAGGATTTCTATTTCAAATAAATGGTTGTTGTTGTTTTTTTTACTCTGATTTCCGAAGGATCATGTGACACTGAAGACTGGAGAAAATGACTGTTGAAAATTCAGCATTTCTATCATAGGAATAAATTGTGTATTTAAATTTCACAATATTGCTATTCTTACAGTATTTTTGATCAAATAATGCAGCGTTGGTGAACATGAGACTTCTATTAGGAAAGAGCCAACCTTGTTGCCCTAGGTATGACTTGTCAGTAGCATTTTTAGGGATGATATTTTAACCATATTCTTATGACTTGTTCCTTCTTTGGCAGATACCTGTATTTTGGTTTTATTTTATGTGGGAGCCGCAAAGATATCATCTTCCACAATGACCTAAAAGAGGACACTTACTGTAGGTCGGGGTCATATCAGGTCATAACAGACAGCACTGAAATGATATGTTGATCCCTCCCCCATTTGATTTGGTTGGTTTATTGGATTTAGTAAACACAAAATTAGGTGTCGTTTTCGGTGGTCTTTGGTGGGCTGTTTTCATTGTTTCTTTGGAAGGACTGTATGTTCTTCAATCCAGTGTTCCAATAACTCACAGTATACATTGCTTGTATTTGTCAGCCAAGGTCTTTTCCTCTCAAATGCACCATCAATAGCGGATAACTGCCCTCGCAAGCCCCACAGAGCAATTAGGAAAAACTAACCGGGGCCTCTGACGTGCTACGAGCAGACAGAAAAGCAACATTGACACAAAGCATCCTATTAGTTTGTTGGACTTGAGGATGACCAGGATTTGAATCCATGCCTTGTAATGATGAGGTCTTCCATTTTAGAGGTGAAGTCATGACGGGAGAACTAAATTTGCTTCCAGTTGATGTTTAGTGGTGCCGCTAAACAGTTTTCTACCAAAGGCCTCCAGATTTCTGTTGAACGCAGATCTAAAACGTGCCTCAATATAAATCCTTTGCTTAAATGTGGAATTTCACCCTATATATGAAACTACATTGCTTTAAATTGTGTAGAGTGCACAGAGGAGTCATATGGAAATGGGATTTTGGGAAAATTGTTGGAGGTCAGTTTTAGGATCTCAGCTGGTGCATCCAACCCAAATGCAGTGTACGTTAACTCGCTAAAAATGGCTTATTTGTGTATTGAATTATAGGCTATAGTCAAATTTACAAACCAAACGGTCCAATTATAAAGACAATGTGCAGCTGTATATGAGTATATTTTCGAGGACGTTTTCTGTTTACTTTTGTGTCTCAAACTGTGTTGTGCTGGCACTTGATGTTCATTGTAAAATTTGAGTTTTGAAGCAAAACCAGTTTAAAACCACTAAACTTAATTTTTACGTGACAAAAACGAACAATATCAACTTATTTTTGAATGAGCTTCATTACATTGTTGTAGGCAATTGTTCAAATCTTCTTGAATTACTATTGAGGCTACTGGAGGAGTCTCAGTTCCTCTACCACTGTCCCAATGACATCAATACAGAAAAGGTCAGATGTTGTGAGAACATTCAGCGGTTGCAAGCTTTGCTGAAGGAAAAGTGCACTGACAGCTCAGCTTACTGTCAAAAGCTTCCTGCAGACTTCTCAACTTCACTTCTTTCAAGCTTATGTCAGAGTTCGTCTGACTCTCGTGAAATGCTGATATTTATACTATCCAGATGTCATGGTCTCAGGGGCATGAACTGAACATTAAAAGTAAGTTTGCTTGCATTGGCGTCACCTAACGTCAGTTTAGAAGTCATTTATTTGGAAGCAAACAGCATATTAATGGTAGCTGGACAAATTCATACTCTAATACCTTGAGTATTAAACTTGAGTGGATAACTCGTCCTGCACTGTTTGCTACAGATAGTTGGACTTAATAGTATTCTTGCTTAATATTTCCATTTTAGAAGTAAAAAACAGTGTAAAATCTAAAATGTGAAAACAATGTAAAACAAATGTAAAATAAAATTAAGTTAAAATTTCATAAAATAATAATGAATGTTTTTTCAGATATTATTTTAATCACTCTTTTTGGCTTTGGTACAATATGTAAGGTTTTGGAATTGTTTTTTCTCTGTAATATTATGCCGAATATTCATCACACATATTATAATTATGCCTTTTAAATGAGCTCCTTTTTTTTTTCTTTGAAGCGTTTTTATTATCATTGACATACTATAATAGTTTTTTTTTATTACTTTTAATTTGTAAATTTTTATTTTAATATCATTTTAATTGCCATTTTTATTATTACTATTAATATGTCTGAATAGTTTTTATTAATTTTTTTTTCGGGTTTTATTTCAGTTAAACTTGATGAAAATGAGAATTGTTGCAGTTAATGTTTATTTTATTCTTTCTTTCTTTCTTTTTTTCACGAAAGATTTTTGTTTTGCAGTGTTTTGTTTGTTTTCCCTGGAAACAATTCAGGGATGGCTGAGGGCAACGAAAACATTTTGAAGACACAGATACACACGCACACTTAACAACTGGAGAAGTGTTGGTTGGTTGTAATGAGGAGTGTGGCAATGGAGGGAATGTTGTCAGCCAGAGTTTGTGGGCACTATGAATGGACTAGATTTACAGATGGGAAAATCCCCAACAGTGGATGGGGACACCAAAAGGAAAGGCCTGTGTGTTTCACAGGGCAAGGAGAGGGCATTCCTTCCCTCAACGCTCCGAACACAAGAGATCCCTTGTTCTTCTGTACACATATACACTCTTGCGTTCTCTCTTTTTTTCACTCTGCACTCACAGGGATCCAAGTGCGCTCGCACTGATCTGACAGTGCACACATACATAGCTCACAGGGACTGAAAAGATGCCGCTTTCTGTTTGACATCAAAAGTAAAAACAAGCTGAGATGAGCATACTGACACGTTGTTAGTGGCTCATGTAAAATAGAAGTGCAGGTGTGGATCACATACTCAAAAATGTATTCCATTGTGGATACTTGTGGATAATGGAGTTGTTTTCACTGACAAACAGCGATTTAAAAACTTTTTTGTTTGTGTTCCAGCTCCAGTGTTCCGCATCCTCTTTTCCCCAAATGGTAGAACAGTTAGAACTAAATAAAAGGATAATAATGTTATTTATTAAATGAGAGCACGCTGTGCTTTGGTCAGCGACATCATTAAACCCACACACGCATTCAGCTCTCACCGTATCTAATTTGACAAAAGCGTAAGAATAGGTTTAACTGATGTTTGATAGATAACATCTCACCACAGTATCAACCAAGGTCAAGTGTAAGGACTTTTGTTACCGTTTTCAATGACGTTCTTGAAAAAGCTTGGTTTGTTTCCCCCTTTTTTTCATTCTTTGAACTGCTGACATTTACATTTATTCATTTGTACTATTAAAAAAATTGAGCTTGTAAGTTTTCATTCTTTGAACTGCTGACATTTGAATTTGTTCATTTGAACTATTAAATAAAATTGAGCTTGTAAATTTTCATTCTTTTAACTGCTGACATTTACATTTATTCATTTGAACTATTAAAAAAACTAAGCTTGTAAATTAGAAAGAAAAAAAAAAAATTTTTGTTGTAACTTATGTTCTTTTAGTTTTATTACCAAGGACTTTTAGTTTGTTTCTCATCACTTTCCTGTCTCCTTTGTTCTAGTTTTCCCACCAACTATCAGTTACCTTGGTTAAGGCTAGAAGGGATACGTATGGCGCTACTGGGCATCAATACAACGTAATTTTTGTCACACTGTACAACAATAATTACTATTTTTTTATTCTTGTAAGGGGTTGGGGTAGACGTTAATAAAACACAATCTAATAGGTAGAAAATTAATTTCACTGTTCATTTCCGGTCGGAGCTGTATCCCTTCTAGCCACAACCAGTTACCTTGGACACTCATCAATCAGCACACCTGTTCACCCTTTAGTTTGCTATCACTGTGTATTTAAGTTCCTCTTTATTCACTTTTCATTTGTCCGGTATTGTTTGTGCATTGCGCTGTCTCGTGCCTTTGGCTTATCTATATCATCTTTGTTTTTGGAATTTAATAAGAAAAAAATAAATTTAATAAGACTTTTTGTTATCATCTTTATCTTCATCTGCTTAAAACGTGACAGGAGTAGGTTTTACAAAAAAAATACTATTTCAGTCTTTCTACTTCAAAATATTGTATTTAATTCATAATTACTTGCCATTTCTGTGTGATTATTTGTGAAATTTAAAGACATTTTTCAGTTTAGCAGATGCATTTTTCAACTGACAATTTGCAATTTATATAATATTTGCTGACAAATATTTTCATTAGAGATTTTAATGCCAGTGGAAGCTTTCAACTGGGAGAGAATATATCTTTTAATTGCTCTTTCTTAATAACTTAATAGTTCACACAAAAATGAAAATTATATTGTCAATTACTTACACTCACCATTTAAAATTAATCTGCCTTGTGGAACACAAAAAAGGTGTCTTTAAAAAATGTTTCAGTGTTTGTTTTTCCTGAGTCTCCAATGTAGTTTGTATCCCAACATTCTTCAGTACATCTTCTTTAATGTTCAAAGCAGAAAGAAAGTCATACAAGCATGAGGCTGAGTAAATTATTGAAAATTGATCATTTTTGGGTGAACTATCCCTTGGATCAGAATTTCTGAAATATAATTCATAAAAAACGTTGAAACCTTTTCATAACACTGTTGTATTGTGGTGAATGTGATTATCACTTCAAGCTCTTGGACTCAACCCCTTTTGATATTTTGTCTGTGCCAGGTGATTCCATTCCCAATGTCATGTGACATTCGAGAAGACTGTGCGTGTCGGGACCCCGATGCCCAAGAGAACAACAAAGGAGTCCGCCACCGGTCCATTGGCTGAGCTTGGTACCCCCTGTGGCACCCAGGGGGCCTGCTGGGAAACCATTCTTCTCTACATGCTGCTTATAAGAGGGCCTTTCCACTCACACCGCACTCCAACATGCCCTCGTTTCCTCATCAAACAGCAACAACTTAAGAGGGTATGACACTCAAAAACAAACAACCAATCAAACACATCAACAACAGGTTTCGCAAAGGACAAGAAGTGGAAGTTTTATGAATGAGCAACCATTGATGTCATCAAACTAAAGCTCAAACAAGCCTGGGCTGACAGTTTTGTTGTTTTATGTTTGCTTTCATTGATCATTATTTGTAAAACGCAACCATGGCAATGTTGTTTTTATGTAAAGCCAGAGGAAGAAGGGGGGGAAGGAAAAAATGCAGCTGTTAATGTTTGCCTGTAGTCAGAAAATGGGATGATTCCAATCGAGTCAAATCAAGAGCTCCAAACTAAAGCGAATCGATGAATGAGAGGACCTCTGATGTTTTTGTGATGCCCCTTAACGCCTGACCTCCAAGACTGTCTCGATGACAGTTTAGACATTCACTGTGTCCTCGCATATCAAGTGTTCTCCGCGTTCTTATATTTATCAATTCAAATATCAAAGAGGAAATACCTAGAAATGGACCTTAATATCAAATCCAAATTTGTGTCACACGAATGGCTTGCACTCCTCTGGATGTTTGAGCTGCTCTTACTCACTACGAAAAAAAAACCTCAGAGCCTGTATGAAACATCGAGGAATGATGGGAACATTTCACAGTGCATAGGAAGATGTACGAGTGCAGCTGCTGTGGGCCTAAATCACCAAATCCTGTATATCAGCAAGAAATGCACAAATCTGATGCCGAAAAATCATCAGAGGAGGTGTTGATCCAGTGAGTTACATCCAGAGAGAGAGAGAGAGAGAGAGAGCTTGTGAAAGAAGTTGTGTTAGCACAGCTGTTGCTGCTAGTTTTGCTGCTGTGGCCATGCAGCCAATTCTGTCTATGGACAGTTTGTAGTTTAATGCAAGTGCAGTCTGCCATAGATTTTACCTCTGGTCAAAATGCAGTTAAATCAGCTTTACATGAAATATATATATTCATATACATGCAAACAGCTTTATATATGTAGATCTACTAACAGGTTCCCCTCCACCTTCCCTAGGGCTGTCAAAGTTCACACACTAATTGCTGAACATTAGGAACTAATTGAAATGGATCGTGCACCCGTGTTTCTATCAGTAAATGAAGAAAGATTTTGAATGGATAATTTATTTATAACCAGTCCCCGATGGGATGTTTAACAAAAGTCGTTTGCATGCTTGGTGAAATTTAATTCCTCAAACCGAAATTCATCTTTTACATAAGAAAGATCAAATCCATTCGTATTTCCTGTCCTGTTTAGTGCAGTTTGATAATTAATATTAACAATTAGATTGACTATAGAATGAATTAAGAGCACGGTTGCATAAATTTAGCTCTGTCTGGTGACATTATATAGACATACCATCCACATAAATTGCCAAACTCAAATACACATTCTTTGGAACTGAATGCATTAATGCTATGCATTATTACCATAAAGCAGATTAGACTGATCATTTTAATAGATTGACAGCCTTATTAGAGACACAGTGGCCACTGAGATGATTGACTAAAAGAGAAATACAATTAATAATTCAAATAAAATGGGCAGTCAGTCAGTATTTGCATGTTGATGAAGACCAGCTAAAGGGTCTTTGTCCATCAAGATAATAACATATTTTATTAGGAGCCAAGTGTTCTTTCAAAAGTAATGCCAAATTACAAGAAAAGTGAGTAAAGTATTGACACAAAGAATGTAATTTAGGCTTCATTGTGAATATAATAAGCATTTAGCATCAAGGTGTTTGTGCTAGCTCAGTCTAATGTAGCATTATATTTGTAAAAGAGCAGTAAAACTATGTATAAAATAGATGAAATCATTTCAGGCTTACCTTTGCAGTCCATTTCATCTGACATTTTGTAACAAAAATATCTTATTGGCAGATATGCCATCGGTGCTCCCCTTTTTGTGGTGCTCATTATTTTTGTGAAAAATAACATTAGCGCATAACAGCAGTATATGTAACAACTGGCTTGAAGTTGAACACAATAGCAAGTGTGTTATTTTGTAGTAAGTGTACACCAGTGTAAAACTGGAGATTGTAGTCTATGGTGGTGTGGTAGTTAATGGCAGTCAGTACGACCCCATTAAACACATAATCTTTTAATATCTACACATTGGTTTACAAACCACTTTTAAAAAGTATTGAAACATCAAAATGACTTACAGTAGAAGCATTTATCAGCCACCCTCACAATCTCCCTGAGCTCTTATAAATACATCTAAATGACATCTTTCTCATTACATTAGCATTAGCAATGTAGCATAGAAAAAAACAACAACAACAACTGTTGTGGTAGCAGAAGTGAGGCTACTTATCAAACCAGGATATTCCAACAGGTTGTGTCAGCCCAGCTGATGATAAGAGGTTATTTCTATGGCATTAATGTCTAACGATAAATATTATGTTTTTCAGAAGTGAAGAGTTTAAGGTAGGAAGAGTCTTGTGTGTATATTTATATCTGGTGGTTTTGTTCAACTGTATCTCTGTCAATCAATATTTTTATCTTTGACCACAGTTGCTGCACTTCTCTTTGTACAGTTGTTTTGTCGAGGAAATAGAAAAAAAAAAAAGAAAGAAAAGAAAAAAAGTTTACCATAAAAAAAGCTGCTATGGTCAGACAGGTTATCATAATTGTTAAATTAAATAGTCGTGTAGTGTATGACATCATTGAATAGTACTTTATACTGTGTGTTGTTGTTTTCTTCTCTTTTCACTACCTTTGGTTAAAACGGCAAGTATTAAAGAGAGATGTGTGTAGTCCAATTACAAATACAGATGTTAAAAACACAGCTACCATCAAAGGATATCCAAAGGAAAAACATCTGACCTGCGAGAGACATGGCAAGAGTGAGATGACAGAGTAGGTCGTCACAGTCGCTGATGACTTATTTATTCATGTACACAAGCAGCTCTGTTGTCATTTCTTTCGATGTAAAGATCATGTCATATTTAGTCTCTATTGACGTCTTTGTTCCTAGTATTAAACTGTATGCTATTATTGCATAGTAAATGCTAAAATACTGCTGCTTTTATTCAATTATCACTTGGAAAGAGTGCCTAGAACAAATACCAATATATGTGCAATCTTATGAACCAGTATCACGACCGGTTTCAGACGTCACTGAAAATGGACCTTTACTGAGCTTTACAGTACATACAGTTCTTTACTGGGGTGTTGTACACAAACAGTGATCAACATTTTCTGTCCTTTTTTTTTTTTTTTTCCTGGAAATGTTAAGAAAAGCTGAATGCATTCTAACGCAACGTTACTTTTTTCTTCTGAAGCCATGAAAAACAAGATCAAATCAAATGAAGTTTGGTGAAACAGTCTACTGTAAACTTAACAGGATCTTTTTTGCTGTACCTCATGCCTGTAATGTTTGCTGCTTACTTGTTCAGTATTTTAGTAATTTAAATCTCTTAGCAATATACAATGTTGTAAATAATAGAATTATTTATTAAGAATGTTGTCTTTTTATTTATATTTACACAGTTCATCTAAGTTATTTTTATATGTCTCCAGTGTTACTTGGTGTGATCAAAAGTCTTTTTTCCCCCCCTTACTGTTTATTTCTCTCTTCCGGTTAGAAAGCAAAGGTCTGGTGTAAGAAATGACCTGTTTTCCCAGCCACTCAATTTGTATGAGTAATAAATAAAAGTCTTTAATGCACAAGGAAAATGTTATAGAAATGTCACCTTTGGAAAATTGTACAAAGCGTTCCTTTGCCGTATTGACTTCCACCCGTGTTTTAGATTCCATATGTTTGTATATTCTGGGGAAATTGGTCAGAGAGGTTCCGTTTCCAATTGCTGAGTAGATACATTGAACCGGTCTGGAGCCGTGGGGCTCATGTGGTTTTGTGTAAATAGTAGAATAGGTGAGAGAAACTGAAAGACTGCTTGTGGTGGCTCAGCTGCTGATGTTTGGCCACATATAGAAAGCCTCATGTATAGATTCCTTCTATAATCCAACGTGTGTCCCTACATTTTCATCCTCACTGCAGAAAGAGGCATGTCCCCCATGACCGTACATGCAGATGAAGTTGTACCTCAGCAAATTAGTGTCCTATTTTGTACATGCAATTTTGTGATTTAAAGGT
Organism: Acrossocheilus fasciatus; assembly: GCA_036784905.1. Classification (NCBI taxonomy): domain Eukaryota; kingdom Metazoa; phylum Chordata; class Actinopteri; order Cypriniformes; family Cyprinidae; genus Acrossocheilus; species Acrossocheilus fasciatus. The sequence goes on from CM071942.1 coordinate 22,807,422, forward strand.
TTCAACCCATTTCAGATTTCCCTAGTGCTGTGTTTGCTTGAAGAATAGCCTAAAGGTCACTTTACATCATGGGATTTTTGCAGTAATTTCACTTTATACAGCTTCTGTATTTCCACACAGCTGTGTAGGTTTTGTACATTGCTACCAGTAACATGACTGCACATCAATATTAAGCCAGTTCAGCATGCTTTTCTCAAATCCCATACTCTGAAGATTACAGTTGCATGATCAAAACCATGGTCCCAAAGTCTGAGATGTAAAAATTTGATGGTGTGTGCTACTTTCATCCGAGTAGTATAGCAAATTTAGATGTATTTATCACACGTTTTTTGCAACGAGAGATAATTTACCCCATTACGTGTGATTTGAGTATTCATTTTGTGTGTTGTTTTTAGTGTTCTTTTCAAAACCTTTATATCTAAATCAAATATGTTACATGTTATTTGATATATATATATTTTCCTGAGTGTTTCTTTTCGATGCCCTGCTCAATTTTGTGTCATTGTTTGGTCTCCAAATTTGCAAATTCTTCTGCGACTGCACTGACATAAAATCAAGACCAGACATGACGACAAACCTGTTGTTCCTTCCTGGTGTATCTCCAAATACAACCCTAAAAGGCTTGACCTCTTACACTGACGGTCTCCGTAAGCACTGGTTAGTCTCAATAAACCCACTGTGCTCAGTATAAATACTAAATGCACTGTTTTGGGCACTTACCACAATATTATTTTAATAACCAATTGATTTGTACCATTTTTCATGATTATCTCTGATGTGAGCAGTTTGCCACTGTTGTTTGTTCATTTGTTTGTTTTTATATATAATATTGTGATATTATTTGTCACAGAGCAAACTAGTGTACTGTATATTTTCATGAACTCCTCAAGCATTATTAACAGTAAGTACATCAATGTTATTTTTCCTGATATGTATTATTTAGAAAATAAACACTGGTTAATGAAATGTAATTGTACCACTTGTGTTTAATTGCTTTGTGAAACCTGATGCTGGCACTTATCCATAAAACTGCTCCTCCCGTAAGTATATTTCTTAAATCATCTCTAAATATTGTGATGAGAAGTATGGAAGAGCAGGGTTACTGTAACTCTAACACATTTCGCGATTACCTCAAGCATCTTTAGTCATTACAGTGTCAATTCAGTTTATAGTGTTATGCATATGGATGTACTACATGAAATGCATAATTGTATGGTATGTGATAAATGTAACAGTAAATGAAAAGTATGTGCAATATATTGTATAATAGGCGTATAGTGCACTTAAACCTCAGATTATTCCACTGCATGCAGTGAAAGTGATCTTGGCACTGGAATATAATACAGGACTTGATTGGTCAGATTGGTCAACAAAAATGTGACGGCCCTCTTTCATAAGCTGAAATAGTCACACTTTATTTTAAGGTTCAATTCTCGCTATTAACAAACCCTTAATTATGACTTTTGCCTCAATAAACTCCTAATTTGCTACTTATTAACAGTTATAAGGTAGTTGTTAAGTTTAGGTATTGGGCAGGATTGGGGGTGTAGAATATGGTCATGCAGAATATGTGCTTTATAAACACTAATAAACAGCCAATATATTAATAAAAGTCATGCTAATAAGCAGCTAGTTAATAGTAAGACTTGGTCCCTATACCGCTGAAATTTATAGATTCATAAAATATTCTGGTCTGTTTGTCACAGGGACTTTTATTTCCATTTATATATGTATATTTTGGACATATAATGAAACCTCACTAAAACATCATTATCCCCTTTGTTGCCTGATTCTTGTGCTTACATGTTAACTGTAGTTTTTAGATAAATGAATGAGCAGCAGCCTATTCTTATGGCTTTTAGGTTCGTTGCAGTGAAAACTGATGTGGCAACTTCAGCTTTGCATGCTTCTGTTTTTTTCTACATCTTTACAAATTGAAAAAAGCATCATTACAAACTATTCATTGCACATAGGTTTGTGGGTAATATCAACTGAAAAACCTTGCACACACACACTATCATTCCAAAGTTTGGAGTCAGTCATTTTTGTAATTAAAACTTCTATTCAGTAAGAACACATGAAATTGCTCTAAAGTGACAGTAAGGACTTTTACATTGTAATAAACAAATAAATAGGTAGTTTTGAACTTTGTATTGATCACAGTATCCTGAAAAAAAATGTATCACAAATATTTCCACAAAAAAAAAAAGTTTTTTTTGAAAGGATGAAAACGTTAACGTATTTTTGTAAATGATTTGTTCATGCAACTTTCATATTAATAAAATAATAATAATTCAAATATCATAACTCAAGTCTTCTGGAGAAATTCAGCTTTAAATTTGAAAACATTTTAAAGTATAGTAACATTTATTGATCAAATTACTGCAGGTGAACACAAGAAACTTCTTTCACAAACATAAAAAAGAAATATCTTACTAAGCCCAAACATTAACATCAGTGTATATACTTCCAAAATCTATCGTGCATATTGTTTTCACCCACATTCACTGTAAAATATATATACAGGTGTTTTACCTGTATATTTTGCATTTCATTGCATTGTGGCATGGTGTTTTAGGGTTAACGGAAATATCTGTAAAATTAATGGATAATGTCCAGGCAGAGATGTCCTTGCGTTATCCTGTGGGTGGCGCGCTAATGTTGATTGACAGGCTCGAAGTAATCTTACACGCATAAAATGCTGTATAATAATTGCCTTAATAGTATTTATCACCTCCAAATGTTGATTTAGAATGTTACAGGTTGTGGAGCAATTCGGGTGAGGAAAGAAGATATGTCTATTCTCAGAATAAACAGAACCATATGAAGGCTATTCATGTGAGCACATTTAAACTAAAGGATTTAACGTATAGCCTATTTTGTTCATTTTATCCACTACTCCACATAGGAGAAAAAAACAGACATGCCAACTAGTTACTGACCTGATGCAGACACACAGCTAAAGCGGATTGATATCGTCTTGGTGGAGCGAGGTTCACGTAAGGTAACGTTAACGTGAAAATAAGCAGGGCAGTCTCAAATCTGCCCCAATGGCTCTCAATTAGAGCGCGCTGCAGTTCCCCTTTTCACCACAGATTTACGTTGCAAGATTGTGGAGCGCTGTTGAGCTCGGGAGGACTCAGGCACCGTCTGCCACACTTAGTACCGTGTACACATGCCTGCTAAAGCCATGCGCGGGATTTTAATACTGCTCACTTTAATACGACTTAAAATAGTATAAAAAATCCGACAAATATTTGTTGCAGAATGCTGAACACATTTACAATTTATTATTGATTCAGTTTATATAGAGGTCTATGTTTTGGATGAATATTTTGGCCCATATTGTCGAGCCGCGCCTGGCATGGATGTGCTTGAACCCTGAAATCCAATCTTGTTCTGTTTTTAGAGTGTAATGTTGTGCCGTAATGTTCCCATTTATCAGTCAAGCTACTGAGATCCAAACAGAACTGATGGCAGAGTTTATTTGTTTAGACGTGAGATCAGCTAATGCTTTAGATAGAAAGAGAGAGCTTTTACATTGTGCTGGAATTAACAGTCAAACTGCAACACATCCTTTTTCCATTGGCCGTTGTAAGTCGGTTAAACACATTTGCCCCAGCCACATCAGCCAACTGTGTTTGTGTTTTCCTGCGATCGGAGGCCACTCTGAGTAGGCAGTAAAATTGGCTTGAGCGAGACAACTGTGGCTTTGTGGTTTTAAGAGCAGCCAGTTTAGTCCCAGCCTCACGAGGTCACCCAGAGGCCCGACTGCAGCTGAGAAGACGGCTGAAATCAGAGCGGGTGTCCCTCTTTCACTGAGGGATTTTCCCCCAGCTTCCACAAGAGAGGAAAAACTGAAAAGCAAATCAGTTTTGGAAATGCACTTGACCTCAGGCAATGGCGGTGAACAATTATACCGAGCAGTGGAGCTTGTTATTTTTCAGCTCTATTCTGGGATCAATTGGGGAAACTGGAGAAAGAAAACGCAACTGCTAAAGACTGGTGGTTAGTGTGAAAATACAAGCGCTGTAAACAAGCCCACAGGAAATGAGAATAAATAGCTGTTTCTTTATTTGTATCAGGTTGTTCATTTACTTGGAAACTTATGAGGATCATATGCATGTAGTCAACATTATGACTGCTGGCTACGGTGGCATTATTTCATTTTACACTACCCAGAAATGCTTTTGATGTGTGTATTAAAGTAAATAATCTAAAAATTCTGGGTGAAAAATGTTTCTACACCAATTAGGCTATTTGTCAGTATAGTTGAGAGATGAATTAAATATCCAACTAATCCATAATCAGATTGTCCAATGGTTCCAAAGAATATTTTAGACACATTATTTCCTAGGGGTTTATATTTATTAAAAAAAAAATTCATTTTGTTGTTGTTGTTGTTATATGAAGGTCTTTTTTAACTAGTGGTTTCATCCTAATTTTCAAATGCCTTTGAATGTATATTGCTTTACCCATGCCCAAAGCTTAACTTAGTTAAGTTAAGTTAAGTTGACTTAACTTAAAAAAAATAGAGGAAACCCGTTGCCTTAAAATGATTAAGTAAATAATAATAAAAAATGTAAAAAAAAAAGTTAACTTATTTTTTTAAATTATTATATACTTAATCATTTTAAGGCAACGGGTATCCTCAAGTCAACTTATCACTTTTTACAGTGTATTATTAAAATTGCATTATTATATTTTTAAAACTAATGGACTAATAATTTAATCAGAGTAGAATAAATTACTTAAATATTGTGTAATTTCCATTTTTTCATTTCCACCATATAGACGTGTAAGATGCTGAGAGAAAGCGAGCTTTATGAACAGTATATTAGATGCTTCTGAAACTTATACTACATGTAAACAGTAATGATATGAGGCTGCCTCTTAAATGAATGCACATTCCCTGATACAGATATAAACTAAATGTGTAATGGTTAGAGGTAGTAAAGGCTTTAAAAAAAAAAAACATATAGCACCAGTTCTGCCCCATTTTGTTTATGAGCGAAATGTGATGTTTGTGGTAAAAAAATGTACCCCGGGCCTATATGTGATATTTTTATGGGCCTATGCTTACAGCCACAGAATTCGCTGCTGCTGAAAAATAGCCCAAATACAATGCAGGTCTGCTGCTGGGATTCCAGCGGATTGTGTTACTTTCCAGACTTCTCCTGGCACTCGATGAAGACACAGGGCCATTATCCTTGCATAGTTGCTTAAATAGTTCTCCCCGTATAATTTCAGCATTAATGCTAAAGCAAAAATGAGCCCTACCAGCTCATATTTTTTCCAGCGTCATGACCACCTCATCACTCTCTGCTCTCGCTAATCTCCATAGACATGTTCAGCCCTGTGAGACCCTTCAAAAAAAGGCAAATAGTAGAAACCATCACACCCAAGCAGTCATGATTTTCAAATGTCATCTTTTTTTTTTTGGAGACAACAGCAGCATACAGATGACACAACCTGCACCATCTGTTTATGCTGAAAGATGTTGACAATTATGCTGTTACAAACATTTATGACTAAATGTCTAACACACACATCCATGAAATTCTCCAGAGCTGACATATGAAGATCACTTACAGCAATTAGTTTTTCAAACATCCATTTGCCTTTCTTTACACATCTTTAAAAGTCACAAACATGGAAAAATGGCAAAATGACAGAAACAGCATACCTTAAATTAAGACTTTGATTCAATTTATTAATGAGACAAGCTCTAGAATTTTGGTCATTATATTTTACAACACGTTTGTCTCATATTATGCTGTAAAAGTTATCGCTCTGTCTGGGACGGCTTTAATTGAAACAAAGACATCTGGATCTAGGTCCTTTTTCACTGCAAAGTAAAAAGACTTTAACGCTTTTAATAATTTTTTTCTGAAATAAGATATGTGTTGAAGGGTGTTTGGGTTAACATATTTGCACAAGAGATACCCCTTATTAGTGTACAGCAGTAAACAGTGAGGGTTATTGACTAATTAAAGTCAATACAGAATTTGTCCCTTTTATCATAACCTTTAAATGATAAGCATCTAACGCGAAGGGTGTGAATTTCTCACTCATTTTTTCCCCATTTATTTTGGGCAGGGTTTTTTTTTTTTTTTTTTCCAACCCAAATACTGGGTTCAGCTTGTTGGGTCATTTTACTGGGTTATTTTTAATTTATTTATTTTTTTACCCAGGTGCTAGAGTTTTTCTGTAACTAAGCTGCTGTGTCATTTTTAAAAATTGCTTGGTTATTTTTTTCTACCCAACCACTGAGTTGAGCCTGCTGGGTCATTTGCTGGGTAGTTTTTGTGTTACCCAGCAGTTGGGTCAATCTCACTGACAGATGAAGCAATACACCCCTGCCCTCTCCCTCAAAGGGTGTATTCACACCTGTCTTTTGGGCAGGTGTGAATACAGCAAGCTAACTCAGGTGCAGACCGTAAACAACTGTACCGAGACCCGGCTGAAGAGGTGGTCTTGGTCTGATTCCAAACAAATTTGTAGTTGTAGAGAATAGCCACACATGTGTATCAGTAAATTTGAAGCCACAGTCAAAAGTTGCAAACTTGTAGATTTTTTTCTCTCTCCCACAAACACAACACAACAGTTACATCTTCTCGGATCCTTCATTGCAGATACACAAATCCTATTCTCCAAATCACAAATCAAGAAACTCGTACACTCACGTTTTGCTACTATTGCTGCAGTGAATATGGTGCAAAACACATTCACACACCTGCATAAAAAATGTGAAGTCGTGGACAAATTTTGTACATCCGCAAATCAGTATATGAATACTTGCAATGAGATTTGCACACTTGTAGAATGTTTTCTTATATATATAAAAATCTTTTTTTTTTTTCTTGGATGCTTTTTCTAGCACAAACACAAGTGCATAACGACAACGGCTTGAATCTGCTACTTAAACGTCTTAAAAGTTGTTTTTCACTTGCAAATGACAAGTTTCGCGCACTCTCCCTTTTGCTCCATATGTCACACAGATATGTAGTGCAAAAGGGAGAGTGCGCGAAACTTGTCATTTGCAAGTGAAAAACAGCATTTAAGACGTTTAAGCAGCAGATTGTAGAGGTAACGGCGGCCACTCTTCAGAGATCAGAGAAGTTTGGCCAATCAGAAGAGCTAGTTTGGGCGCCTATCAGCAGGGAGGGAAAAAAACAATAAAAGTATGTTTTTTTCTTTCTTTTTCTGAAATCGGGAATGAGGATGTGTTGCAGTCCATAGAGCGAAGCTTCTACGTGGACAACTGCCTACAGAGCCTTCCCACCGCTGAGGAAGCCAAGCAACTAATCGAAAAGATGAGACCTCGCTTAACCTCTGGGGGCTTCGAGATCAGGCAGTGGGCCATGAATGTCCCCTCTGTTGTCCATCACCAACCAACTAAGGCTCATTCAGAGAATATCGAACTGTGGTTACAGCAAAACCATTCAGACCTGCTGGAGCCGGCTCTTGGCTTAATGTGGCACTGCCTAGAAGACAGCCTAGGCTACAGACATCGTGCACTAGCAGAGCATCACCCGACCATGAGGTATATCTATAAGGTCTTAGCAATGCAAAATGACCCCTTAGGATTCTCCATTCCCTTCACCACCCAGGCCAAGGTTCTCGTCCAGAGGCTCTGGACCAAACCAAGGGATTGGGACGATCCGAATCTTCCTGCAGACCTGCTGGAGAAGTGGAATGTGTGGGAGAAGGAGTTGCCTGATCTCTGTAAGCTCAGACTTCCTAGGTGCTATTTTCCTGTCGACTTTGATGTGGAGGAATCAAGATTCAGCCTACACGTGTTCGGTGACGCTTCAGAGGTTGCTTATGGATCAGTGTCTTATCTTCGTGCCGAGCAGCATGGTAAGATCCACACTGCCTTCGTTATGGCTCGCTCTAGGGTGGCCCCCAAGCGGCAGCTGTCAATGCCACGCCTCAAGCTGTGTGCAGCACTGACCAGCGTCCAGCTTGCACAGTTCCTCAGACAGGAACTGACCATTACCATAGAAACAGTGACATTGTGGACCGACTCGACTACAGTGCTCACCTTGTCCTGTAGGTACAAGGTGTTCATCAAGACGAGGGTGGTGGAAATACAAGAGTTGACCGAGCTTCACTCTTGGCGGTATGTTGATTCCTCGAGTAACTCGGCGGACGACATTACCAGAGGGAGGACGCTCATGGAGCTGGGGAACTGTGACATGTGGATTCGAGGCCCAGGATTCCTCCGCGAACCACCAGACCGATGGCCAGCCAAACCCCTTGTAGAGGCCCGAGAGGATACCTCAGAGACAAGGAAAGCTGTTTTCTGTGGAGTAGTAGCAGATCATGCTTGATGCATCTCAGTATGCTTCTTGGAGTGCCTTGGTCGACGCAACCTACCGGTCCCTCCATGGGGCGGCCACCCAAGATACGAATGAAGAATCCATAGATTACAAGCTTGCAGATGCGCTCATCTTGAGTCAATGTCAGAAGGACTCCTTCCCAGAGGAGTTCAAGGCCTTAAAATCAGGGAACCAGGTGCCCGCAGCCAGCCATCTGAACACACTTGCACCTGAGTTTGACCCCGAGGTTAGTCTAATTTGTGTGGGAGGTAGGCTATGGCGATTGGATGGCTTCAGCAAAGCTGAGATACATCCAGGGTTCCAGATCCCCACCATCAGGTGACTAGACTCATCATAAGGCACTTTGACGAGCGTCTACTCCATTCAGGACCTGATAGGGTCTTCGCAGAGCTACGTTGCTATTTCTGGGTTCTAAGGAACAGGCAAACCATCAAATGACACCATAGAGAATGCGTAGAGTGCCAGAAGTGGAGAGCTAAGCCGACACTACCTAATATGGCCGACTTACCCTCAGCTCGTCTGCGATTATATCAACCCCCCTTCTTCTCTACCAGAGTCGACTGCTTCGGGCCCTTCGTGGTCAAGATTGGCCATCGCACAGAGAAGCAATGGGGCATCATCTTCAAGTGTCTGATGACCAGATGCATTCACCTCGACCTGCTCAACAGCATCAACACGATGCATTCTTACTGGCATTAAAGTGCTTCATAGCACGTAGAGGAACGCCGTCCGAGATCCTCTCAGATCAGGGGACTAACTTTCGGGGAGCTGAGACCGAACTGAGAGAAGCTTTCAAGGAGATGGAGCCCAGACTGCAGGAGCAGCTGGTTAGCTACCAGATCACCTTAAAGATGAATCCTCCCGTCGCACCCCACTTCGGAGGTGCATGGGAAAGGGAGATCCGATCAGTAAAGTCTGCACTGCGAGTTGTCATCAGGAGCCAGTCTGTGCCTGAGGACATCCTGCAGACTGTACTGATCGAAGTAGAGGGTATCCTGAACAGCAAGCCCTTAGGATACGTTTCATCCGACGTGGCAGACTTAGATCCAGTTACCCCCAATACGCTTCTCATGGGGCGACAAGACGCCTCACCCACAGCTTCCTAGAGCCCAATGGCCAGTTGGTCGGGTTGTCAAACTGATCCCCTGTGCTGACGGACACATCAGGTCAGCTCAAGTGCAGGTCAATGATCGCCTATACCTACGTCCTGTGGCCAAACATGTCAGACTTCCGACACTTCCGGATGGAGGTGAAACTGACCCCAACGACTAGGGAATTTACCTTTAGACATATTAGCTATGCTAATCTGGGGGCGGCTGTTCTAAATTCCCTATGTATCTTTATAGTGGAAGGACTTTTATTATGAATGTGTGCCGCTAGTTGAGATTAGTTTCCGCTATTCCGCTTTACTTTCACTGTCACCAGTCGTTTGCTCCGCCATTTCTTCAGGTGTTATTGTGCGTGATTGAATGCAAGTTTATTTAATCATTCCTGATTATAAGTCACCGATGTTTATTCCATTGTTGTGTTTAAATGTTCATCTTGTGCAATCGAACCTTACATTGTTTCTAATGTTGTTATATTTAAGATATTCTATGATTCAAATGTGTGTGCTCGCAACTGTTGATCCTCTCGACATGTTGATTCATGTATAACGTATCAGTAGCAGGTTGTTATTTACATGTCTATAATTTACATTTAGCAGATGCAAAATGATGTTTACTTTATTCTGTTTATTTCAGAAAGACCACATTTAACACTTTGTGACCATAAGTTGTACAATATCCAATCCAGTTGCAGCAATGTTGTGCCATCTGCTGTAAACAGTTAAATACTTGAGTTGAACAGTGCCCTGTCTCCTGTCGCACTTCTTACACGAGTCCCGTGGTGGATTAGCATCAATACCCCTACCGATCTATTAGTCCCGTTCAATGAAAATAAATTAAAATAAAAATGTTTTCAGTTGTCCTCTGTAAGTTAGGTGACTGCTTCTCTAAGTTGGGCCAGAACCATGAATGATGCACAGATATTTTCTTACTAATGCACAAATAATTTTTTATTAATGCATATATACAAATAAGTATAGAAATATAAAAATATAAATAAATAAAAATAAAAATGTTTTAGGTTGGGCTTTTTAGTCACTTACAAGTTTTAATCACTTACATGTTTTACAAGTAACTGCTTCACAAATAGTGCTTTTCCACTGCATGTACGGCTCGGCACGGCTCAGTTCGGCTCGGTTTGCGTTTCCACTGCAGTTTAGTACCGCTTTAGAGTGGGCGGGATTATTCACGTGTCGTTATACTCACAACCGGCGCAACGTCATAGAATGTCTCTGAACAGGTTCACGCCCACTTTTGGGGGAAAACAAACCGCCATACAGCATCGGATCGAGGAAGTGAACTAACCTTACAACATGCCAAAGAGTTGTTGTGTGGTTGGGTGCACCAACAGTGTTTGTAAAAACCCAAATTTAGCCCAGGCTACCTGCCATCATCATCCATATCTTGCTGTTATGGAAATATCATGAATTACAGATGATGCTATCGAAAGCTAAACCAGGCTAGTTGTATGGCTGGACAGAAAAGTGCACTCAGTACTCTAAATTTAAGGACATAATATATACATTTAAAGAGGTTTACTTTCAAATACGAAGTAAAATCATTCACTGGCTTACCTGGTGATTAGATTAGGTACGAGTAAATGTCCGGTAAGACACCTCTGGCCACTGGGTGGGGTTCTTACACCAATTTGATGCTGGCATAATGAGTTTTTAAATTGACCAAATTAAGTTTGTAGATGTATCTTTCACGCTCTATGGCAGGCAGGGTGGACATATAATTACTTGACATGTTTAATCTGAGTGATTTCTTAAGTTATTCACGCCTGCCGGCTGTGTACGGACGTTGCTTTGTGCCGCTATTTTGTATTGAAGTCTATGGGAAGTCTAGTTTATTTTCCCCCAAAAAGGGGCGGTGACGAAATTGACAGTTAAGTTCCCGGATGTGCCGGTAGTACGTATAGTTGCGCCGCCTCTACTGCCATGACTCCTAAAAAACTAGGCTTGTTTGAGATGCGCATCACCTCAGGCGAGTGTATGCGGCTGCAGTGAGGGGAGGAGTAAGCGTGGTCAAGACAGACAGTTCTGACCTCTCGAAGTGGAGCTACGAGATCAAAGGCAGATATCGCGTTATTCTCACTCATGTGCTGTGATGCTGATAAACATGATATAATTTCAGTTCTGTTGCTTTTATATGAATATAAAAATGATGAACAAGACATTCAAAGTGCTTGCTATTTAATTCCATACGAAAGGCGTATTTATCATCCATTTTTATTTTAATTCAAACATGTATTTTAGATTTTTATAGAAACTATGACAACAATCACATATCTCACACAGAGATCACACTGTCATAGTGTTTGGGAATATTCATGCACAATTTAAATACATAATAGCATGAAATCAGATTTAAAAAAAATAAAACATTTTAGAAGGGAATGCAGCATCACGGTTGTCTGAACCAATGCGCATTAAGCTGTGTCGTCAGTCAGTCGTTTCCCATCATGCTTTTGATCAGCGCAGTCGGTGGAGAGCAACTGCGCGTGACTGCTCATTCCAACACAGCCGCCTCACCGTCGGACCTTGATGTGATGGCTGTGACTGAGGGGCACGAGGGTTCTGCTCCTTCCAATAATGGGGATGGAGCCATGGATATGTTCTTGTGTGAAGCCTCACAGCTCTTTGCCCCAGATGCCATGGTCGTGACTGAGGGGCATAAGCATTCTGCTGCCTCCACAAACGGGGCTGGGACCATGGATGCACTCTTGGGTGAACACTCTGAGCTCTTTGCCCTTGATGTGATGGTTGGGATTGAGGGGCACGAAGGTTCTGCTGCCTCCAAAAATGGGGCTGGAGCCATGGATATGTTCTTGGGTGAAGCCTCACAGCTCTTTGCCCCAGATGCCATGGTCGTGACTGAGGGGCATAAGCATTCTGCTGCCTCCACAAACGGGGCTGGGACCATGGATGCACTCTTGGGTGAACCCTCTGAGCTCTTTGCCCTTGATGTGATGGCTGTGACTGAGGGGCACGAGGGTTCTGCTGCCTCCAAAAATGGGGCTGGAGCCATGGATATGTTCTTGGGTGAAGCCTCACAGCTCTTTGCCCCAGATGCCTTGGTCGTGACTGAGGGGCATAAGCATTCTGCTGCCTCCACAAACGGGGCTGGGACCATGGATGCACTCTTGGGTGAACCCTCTGAGCTCTTTGCCCTTGATGTGATGGCTGTGACTGAGGGGCACGAGGGTTCTGCTCCTTCCAATAATGGGGCTGGAGCCATGGATATGTTCTTGGGTGAAGCCTCACAGCTCTTTGCCCCAGATGCCATGGTCGTGACTGAGGGGCATAAGCATTCTGCTGCCTCCACAAACGGGGCTGGGACCATGGATGCACTCTTGGGTGAACACTCTGAGCTCTTTGCCCTTGATGTGATGGTTGGGATTGAGGGGCACGAAGGTTCTGCTGCCTCCAAAAACGGGGCTGGAGCCATGGATATGTTCTTGGGTGAAGCCTCACAGCTCTTTGCCCCAGATGCCATGGTCGTGACTGAGGGGCATAAGCATTCTGCTGCCTCCACAAATGGGGCTGGGACCATGGATGCACTCTTGGGTGAACCCTCTGAGCTCTTTGCCCTTGATGTGATGGCTGTGACTGAGTGGCACGAGGGTTCTGCTGCCTCCAAAAATGGGGCTGGAGCCATGGATATGTTCTTGGGTGAAGCCTCACAGCTCTTTGCCCCAGATGCCTTGGTCGTGACTGAGGGGCATAAGCATTCTGCTGCCTCCACAAACGGGGCTGGGACCATGGATGCACTCTTGGGTGAACCCTCTGAGCTCTTTGCCCTTGATGTGATGGTTGTGATTGAGGGGCATGAGGGTTCTGCTGCCTCCAAAAATGGGGCTGGAGCCATGGATATGTTCTTGGGTAAAGCCTCACAGCTCTTTGCCCCAGATGCCATGGTCGTGACTGAAGGGCATAAGCATTCTGCTGCCTCCATAAACGGGGCTGGGACCATGGATGGGCTCTTGGGTAAGGCTTCCAATGAGCTCTTTGCATTTGGTCTGCATTTGGCAGCTGACGGGGACAAAAGTTTTGCTGTATCCGTTGCTGACTTCTCAAATAAATATGGTTGCTTGGACATGCTCTGGTGTGAAAGAAGCTTTGACCTCTGTTGTTTGTATTTTTCCTCCTTCGAAGCTTATATACATCTAAGTTGTCCTGTTGAAAAAGAAAAAAAAAAACAGACATAGTCATGTAATGCTTCAACCATTTCAACATGAGTGGTCTATGAATTAAAAGGGTGTGATACTAGATACAGATTAATGTTTATATTGAATTTAAAAGAGCAATACTTTAAAATTAGGGAACACATTTACTATTAACTACACTTTTTCCCTCAATAAACTCTTAATTTTACTTATTGATAGGAAGTAAGGTAGTTGTTGTAGTTATGTTTAGGTATAGGGTAGGGTTTAGGGATCTAAAATATGCAGAACAAGGCATGAATATGTTTAAGCCATTATTTTAAAAAATTTTAAATGGATGTGAATAGTTAAAAATTAAACATAAGAGGGACAAACCAATTCTTCTCTGCTGCATAGATAATTCCTTTTCCGATTAGGCTTAGAGCTTGGGCAAGGACTTACCTCGTATCTTTGATTATTCTTTTCTCTCCTTCTTTCAGGCTTCTGCTGTATCTTTGGCTCAGGTCCTTTCTTTGAGAAACACACTACCATGGGTTCCTCCTCTGTAGAACACAGTTCCATGGGTTCCTCCTCTGTGGAACACAGTACCACATTTTCCTCCTCTGCAGAACACACAAGCATGGGTTCTTCCTCTGGGGAACACACAAGCATGGGTTCCTTCTCTGGGAAAGACTCGGGCAAGGGTGCTTCTTTCAGAGACTCGGCAGATTGGTATGCTCCCTGTGACATCTTTGGCTTACTAGATGAGGACCTGCAGGGTTCTGCTGCCTCCATCGTTTCTTTGTCAAGGTAGGCTGCAAGAAGAGACAGGCATTGTGGGATCCCGGTGGGCATGGATGCTTGAGGGGAACATTCAGGCATGGGCACAACTTGTGAGGAGCACTCTGGCACAGGTGATTTCTCTGAGGGTTTGTCAGGCAAGAGTCTTCTCTTTTTCAAGGTTGCTTGAGACTTTCGCAGCTGGCTCTTCCTTGTGGAAAAAACGGGTACAGATATTCCCACACTGAATAGCCTGGGCATTGGAGCTCCATGTGAGAAGCCAGCAGGAGAGGGCATAGATGCTTCCTGTGGGAAACACTCAGGCTCAGGTGTTTTCTCTGAGAAACACGCAAGCATCAACCCTTGCTTTGAGAAACACTGAGGCATGAGTGCTTCCTGGGGGAAACATTCAGTCACAGGTGCTCCCCGAGAGGAACACTCAAGCACAGGTGATTTCCGTGGGGTCTTGACTAGCAAGCATGTTCTCTGTCTCGTGGAGGCTTGATACTTATGCAGCTGGCGCTTCTTTGTGGAAGAGACGGGTATGGATATTCCCAGGGTGAACAACTTGGGCATGGGTGCTCCATGTGGGGAGCTAAAGGCCATGGATGTTTGATCAAGGTTAGATGCTCCCTGAGAGGAACCTTTAGGAATGAGTGCTTCTGCTGGTGAAAACTCAAACACAGTTGCTCTCTGTGGGGTCTCAGCTGGTATATATACTCTCTGCAGTGATCCTGTGGAAACTGGTGTTCCCTGAGAGGAACACTCAAGCACAGGTGCTTCCTTTGAGGAGCACTCAGACAAGGGTGATTCCTGTAAGGAGCACTCTGGCACAGGTGATTTCTCTGAGGGTTTGTCAGGCAAGAGTCTTCTCTTTTTCAAGGTTGCTTGAGACTTTCGCAGCTGGCACTTCCTTGTGGAAAAAACTGGTACAGATATTCCCACACTGAATAGCCTGGGCATGGGAGCTCCATGTGGGAAGCCAGCAGGAGAGGGTGTTTGATGAGGGGAAGATGCTCCCTGAGGGGAACACTCAGGCATAGATGCTTCCTGTGGGAAACACTCAGGCTCAGGTGCTTTCTCTGAGAAACACTCAAGCATCGATCTTTGCTTTGAGAAACACTGAGGCATGAGTGCTTCCTGGGGGAAACATTCAGTCACAGGTGCTCCCCGAGAGGAACACTCAAGCACAGGTGATTTCCGTGGGGTCTTGACTAGCAAGCATGTTCTCTGTCTCAAGGAGGCTTGATACTTATGCACCTGGCACTTCTTTGTGGAAGAGACGGGTATGGATATTCCCAGGGTGAACAACTTGGGCATGGGTGCTCCATGTGGGGAGCTAGAGGCCATGGATGTTTGATCAAGGTTAGATGCTCCCTGAGAGGAACTTTTAGGAATGAGTGCTTCTGCTGGTGAAAACTCAAACACAGTTGCTCTCTGTGGGGTCTCAGCTGGCATATATACTCCCTGCAGTGATCCTGTGGAAACTAGTGTTCCCTGAGAGGAACACTCAAGCACAGGTGCTTCCTTTGAGGAGCACTCAGACAAGGGTGATTCCTGTGGGGAACACTCAGGCACAGGTGATCTCTGTGGGGGCTTAACAGGCTTGGGTGCTCTCTGTCTCAAGGAGGCTTGAGGCTTATACTCCCGGCGTTCCTGAAACAGACCTGAATGCTGTGATCGCCCTTTCTGGACATGAAGGTTCCTTGTGGAAGAGACAGGTACAGATAATCCCAGAGTGAACAATCTGGGCATGAGAGCTCCCTGTGAGGAACACTCAGGCATGAGTGTTCCCTTCGGGGAACAGTCGTCAGTCATGGGTGCTCCCTGAGTGAAACAGCCTACTGTTGTTGCTCCTTTTCGGAAATAGGCAGACATGGTTGGCTGTTTTAAAAAATGTAAAATGGTCAATCCAAAAAATCGTGGAATTGTGCTAGTCCGCTTGTGTCTGTGACACTATCTGTGAAACACTGTGAGAGAAAGAGAGAGAAGAGAAAAGTTAAGTAAAAACACAAGATCATACATTTGCATTAGGAGCCTTCTGTGAACTTGACATGTTATCTTAAAAATGTGTCACTCATAAATGAGACACATTAAAAGCAGAGTGAAGCAGTGCAATGCTAAAATATATTCATATACCATATGTTAACACAGAAAAACAATTTAAATGAGCATAGTTGAACACACATTTGAGTCATTTTCTATTGTAAAAAATAAGCCTTGACTTTTGAGAAAAACATGGAAAAGAAATATAACTAATTTAAGAAAAAAAATTTGGTCTTATCAATGTTAAAAATATTATTAATGTATAAAATCCTCATGGAGTTATGGGTTTATGCATGAGACCCCTCTACGTCTTTTTGCACATAATTTACTGTTATGATTAATCTTATGACTTATTGATTGTAGATTATAGGAGGATGGGTAAATATTTTGAGATGATATTGACACCATCTTTAAAAAAGAATGTGAAAAAATCTTGAGGAAAAAAACATTTTTATGAGAATTTGTCACTGGTGTTATCATCTCAGTAAATAAATAATCAATTATAGGGGGGAAAAACTAGCAAAACTGAATTCAAAACAAACAACTGTTCTTTTAAAACAAATCTTTAGGCCGAAAATTTTTGCATGAAAAAACAGGTCCATTGTCAATAGCATAGAAATGTGTAAAACAAAGCTTACACAGAAGTCAAATTTAAACCAAGCAGCTGTTGGATAATCAGTGCGACAAATTTAGGTGACCATCTTTTTTGCTCTTAACACTACAGACTGTGTGCATATTCAAATTACTGAATTTCGCCCGTAATATTTTGCTGAGCAACTGTAAATGTGATCACCCATTCTCAAATGTGTTCTCAAATTCAGTTTTTACAATGTATCTAAACTCAGCAAAAACAGAAAGTTCCCTTCAATGCTGTATTTTCAAGATAATTTTGTAAAATCACATTTTATAAAATTTAGCATTTGTAAAAACAATTAAGTTTTATTTAAAATTAATTTAACATTAGCTGGTGTTTGTCAAATGTCTGAAACTTACTGCAAGTAAAAGCAGTTGAAAAAAATATTATTTCCCTGCTTAGTGCATTTTCTGTCATGAAAAGTCGTGAAAAGATTAAAAGATTGGGGAGAAACTGTAGATGAAAAGCATACTCACAATCACTCGCTGATAACACGGTAAAAATGCGCGATGTAAAACTGCACTCTTTAAACGAATATTCTAAGGAATGAATCACTGTGACGTCACAGAGGAGCGCAGTCCGGGGGGGGGGG
Organism: Acrossocheilus fasciatus; assembly: GCA_036784905.1. Lineage (NCBI taxonomy): Eukaryota > Metazoa > Chordata > Actinopteri > Cypriniformes > Cyprinidae > Acrossocheilus > Acrossocheilus fasciatus. The sequence goes on from CM071942.1 coordinate 22,825,069, forward strand.
GGGGGGATCACTGATCTTGGAATGCTCATGACGTCATCAAAAGTGCAGCACCGCGCCCTATTCTCATCCATTCATTAAATTAATAGGAAATCATCCGATTTTAAATAGAAAACAACGAGTCAGCGTTTTTAAATCTGAAGTCTCCCTGTACATTCTTACAAGGTAATCCTCCTAAGCATTAGGTGTGTTTTTAAAGTTGCGAATTTCCCCTGCTTATTAAAAAAGTTATTTCGTAGCCTTACAGTAGCGAGCCCTATAAAATCCGAATAAATATGTTTTTTAAAGATTTTGCCCATACACCTTAATTCACCTTGTACAGTTGTTCACAGTTTAATTAGCCCATGTTGTTTTGTAATATTGTTTTATTTTTGCAGTAGGCTAACTGCAAATGTTTCTACAATGATCACGGCAGTGTGCATTTTGAAACAGTTAATGATGTAGCATACTTTGTTAAAATAAATCATTAATTCAGCAACGTAGCATACATAACACTTTCTATTACTTTCACTATTACTTTCGGTTAAAGGTTTGAAATATTGCATAAATTACATTTGACTGAAATGCTTGTATTGAAACATTTTGCATTCTACCTATGATAAAACCTTTATGGACTTTTACATTAACTGTTCCCTCCTGGTGGAATGACCTTCCTAACTCAATACAAGCAGCAAAATCCATAATATTTTCAAGTAAGGGCTGAAAACACATCTCTTTCATCTTCATTTGACCCTCTAAACTCTATCACTCTCTATAATGCTAATTCTAATTTTATCTGTTTTTTTTTATTAAAAACTTGACCCTCTAACATTTGCACTTTCTATTCTATTGCTTTTCTAACTACTTGTTTTATTTATAAAAAAAAAAAAGAGCCTCTAACACTACCATTCTCTATTCTTTCTCTATTCTTTCTACTTATTTTTATAAATAATGACCTTCTAACAGTAGCGCATTATCTATTCTTTTTTCTGTTCTATTGACTTGTTTTATTTTTATTTAAAAATGACCTTCTAACACTAGCATTCCCTAATCTTTTTCTATTATATCTACTTGTTTTCTACTTGTTATTTATTATAAAAACAAAATAAGCAAACAAACAAACAAAAAAACCTTTCTAAGTATAGTTAGGCGAAGCCCCGCCCCCTACTGTCCTCTTTTTGGAAAACTAAAATATGGTCACCCTAGTCTATGTTGCTCAAGGAAACATTACATTATTCAGGCAAAAGGCTGACTGTACGGACTTTATTATGATGGGGTTTTTTTACAAGATGATGCATAGTGCAATATGGCTATTGTAATATTGTATTTGAATGGGGGTTGTATTTTTTTGTTGTTGTTGTTGTTACAAACACCATATTCACATTTATTTCCTGCATAATTACATAGGCCTACATAAAGAAATATATTTTGTGTTAGGTCAGCTGTCTCCTCAGAAGCTGGTCAGAAGACACACCTTACGATTTCAATATAGCCTAGCACTTAGCTCGAAAATACCATAAACATTGCAACAATATTTTACATATCCTAAAAACTACTACTACTACTAATAATAATAATAATTATTATTATTATTATTATTATCATTGCCATTATTATTATTAATGTCAAAATGATTAAAATGTCCAATCAAAGAAGGTAGCCAGATGCCATAGGAGAATTCCAACGTGACCGTTTTGAAAGATGAAAGAGTGCGAGTTAAGAAGCTAAACATTTAATATTTGATTCAGATGTTACATGATCGAAATAATAAGTAGGCTAATGCAACCACTCTATTTTTTTAATTTAAAATTTAAGATTTACATCACTGATTCTCAAAGTGTGGTAAGTGTATGCCTGCGTGGGCTCTCTAATGATACGCAGAAGAATCACTGAATTAAATATAAACACTTTTAAAAAGTTTGCAAGCTGGCTAAATGATGCCTGCAGGGCCGTCCCTGGCTGACATGGGGCCCGGTGCGACCGCACCAGTTGCACCGCCCAAAGGACAGCCCTGGATGCCTGTGTTAATTTTTTTGATCAAGTACTGTACTTTTTGTACTTTACATTTAAGTACAGTACAGTTTTTATTTAACTTTTAGGTACATTACATTTTAGTTTAATCATTTCAGTTTTTTATTTACCTGTATGTAAGCACAGTGCAGTGGTAATGTTCAAAGTGTATTTACAATGTTAAAGTGGCCGACAATAATAAATATTCTTATTAGGAATAAAACTGCCTTGTTTTTGATCTGTGCATAGCTGAATGATTAGGCCTACTATGCTACTGTATTTTAATGTTGGTCATTATGGTGGTACTTGGAGTGCCAAATATTTTCTGAAGTGGAACTTGGTGTAAAAAGTTTGAGAACCACTGATTTGCGTGATTCATGTAAATCGTGGTTGAATATGACTAAACAAGAAGGCAGGTGTATGCATGATTAAGAGTGAAAGTTTGCATATTTGCAAATCAAAATATTATTTTCATAGTTCAAAAAGATTACTTTACAATTACAAAAAAACAAAACAAAAAAAAAACACATTGGTTGGCATTTTGTTGGTTACATAATTGAGCCATTAGGTGGCGACAAGTGATTTATGTTTTGGGAGTGATTTAAGTATTTGATACTTTGTATTCCTTTGGAGATTTGTAATGTTTTGCCTGATTCTCCTTTGGCTTCATTTTAGTTGGAGGAGCACAAACAGACAAAGTAACTGGCAATATTGTGTCTCATATGTAATTTAGAACTATTTTATCCACAATATTTCGAATGACCCTGACGCTGTGTGTCTGTGTTTCCTACACAAATCTGTCTACATCTCCTATACCACAGATAAAAGAGTGGTTAGGAATTGGCAGCTTTGTTTTGCAGGTTTGCTTTCCCAGTACTTGGGCTGAGTCCATTCCCCTGAGAGCACTCTGGCAGCATGTGCTGCCAAAAAAGCTCTTGAATGCTGCCTGACTGTCACTCTTATCTGCACCATGACATCACACAATAGAGGAAATATGACTGTGCGGATCTGAGGTCAGCTGGTTGAAGATTTAGCAGAGAAGTTAACTGCTGCTGCACCAGTTCTGTTACTCAAGAAGCATGAAAGACGGGTAATATTTGGATCAGGTGACTCACTCAAGTAAGGCATTGGGTCGGGGCCAGTGCAAAACATAGTTTTGTGTACTCACGCATGCTGTCAGTATCAGAGGTGCGATACACAGCTGTTTAGAATTATCATGGAATTTTGTTTGGGAGAGAAAAATGTTCTGGAAAGCAGGAAATTCTTGTTTTGCTTCTCATTGGAAACCTTATGGTTATCCTCTTATAAAAAATCTAGATGTGAGCCGAGACTTAAAGTACATACAAACTGTAAGTGTAAATTCAAACACTTAGCATGATGATATACTGTATTTACTGGACACATGATGATTTACTGTGTGTACTAGACACATCACGGGGGAAAAAAGAGTAAACTTTTGCTACTTTCACATAGTGTTTGACAGCTGTATTTACTAACGGGTGTCATTCAACTCAGTATACTGTACATATTTTAGCAGAACAAGATATGTTTTTTTTGGATAGGTAATTTAAGTCAATTCCCCTCTTTGTTCCCATCATAGTCATGAATATTAATCCTTTTTTGTTTGGAGCCGTCATTATTCTGGTGACCAGTCATGAGCTTTAATTACCACACAATCCCACTCCTCTCAGATATGTTGTCAATAACTCTTTGATTCCATTTTAGGTATTCAGTACCATTCAATTAAGATAATTCTTAAGATATTTCTATATAACAACCTCTGATCTAACAGATCAGTATGTAGTTGATGATATACTGAAATTAATGCCAAGTTCTGTGACACAACTCTAGATGGCACAGGCTGATGGGTTCTTAACACAAACTGATTATATTCACAACTTTAACTGCTTGGCACAAGCTGACTGGTTCATGTTGCATACGCAGCTGATAGGCTTGCTGCTTTACATTTAAATATCTGGCTAGCATTCACTAGAGCAGTTTGCAGTGCACTTTCAGAGTTCGTCTGAAACCCTACACCTTCCCCTGCTACGGGTTATTTTATATGCTATTTGTGCAGCAGCAGTATGTCTTAAATACTCAGAGCACCGTATCAGCATATGTTTTGTCAGTATATATATATATATATATATATATATATATTTATTTATTTATTTTTATTGTTTGTTTTTTTTTGTTAACTTTTTATAAAATTTTCTTCTGGAAACAGTAGTAAAAAAACAAGAAGCAACTGTGCAAATTTAGAACCCAACCCATCCCACCCCCTGGTAGACTTAAAAAATAAATAAATAAATAAAAGCTGAATGCCATAAATTTACAGTTTTCACATTAGAGCCATGTATACAAGAAATTGAGAGTTCCATCGAGATGATGTCCAACAAATACACTGTCTAGGTTTGTCTGTCCATTGTGTAATATTCAATATTTAAGACATTTTAATCAACAAATCAGCATATTAGAATGATTTCTGAAGAATGTGACACTTAAGACTGGAGTAATAGCTTCTAAAAAAAATTTAAAAATGGATTAAAATAGAAGACATTTTTTTGGAATTGTAATAATATTTCACAAAAAACACTGTTTTAACTGCTACCCATTAAAAAATGAGTGTGGACTGCATAAAACATTACCATTGCCTTGGAAGAAAATACACGTAAGAAAACATAACATAGACTTTTTGAAATTCTTACTAATAACATCATTAAAAAATCGCTTAGCAGGTAAAGGACATCGAAATAAAAGCGTCCGTTAACCACTGGCAACTAAATTGTTTTGTATTCTTAGCAATGGATGTTTGTTTGTTATTTGTTTGTTGTTCTTGCTCTCTCTGCTCTCTCCTTACACCAAAAACCTTGTAAATATTTCAATAAAACTCATATTTGGAGCCTGCTGCCTTACCATATGACTTGTGTACTGCCTTTGGTCTCCTGCCCTTGAGCTTGCAAATCTGCTGTGGAGTCAGCCTAAAATGACCTTTGGAGGCACCAGGGATGTGCCAGCATGGTCGATGAGATTGTTTTTATGTTGTTGTTTTTTTTTTTTTTTTGCCACATATGTTTTTTGGAAGCTGCCCTTAACGTTAATAATACAAAACCCACACTGAGGAATACACCATTAACATTTATTTTCCTTGGCTCTTCTCTGGACTCAGGTTAGAGACTGAGGAAATACAAACCAGCCTCAGGTTTTTTTTTTTTTCAGAAAAGAGGTTAAGCTGTCTATAATTGTCCATATTTTTCTAATCAGTTCATGGCACTGTTTGAAGGAGACTGACTTAAGCATACTTTGGGGGTGAATGATGCAAAATGAAAACTTTGGAGTATTTCAAACATTGGCAGAGGCTTTTGAGAGTGGAGTATTTACAGCGGGAAAAATGAAAGACATAATAGGAAACATTTGAGGCAGTGAAAGAAGGCAGACAAACATGGCAAAAAGGACTGAATGATTCTGCTGTACACAGAACCTGAAGGGCTGCCCATATGTTTAAACGATTAAATGATAGAATGGACCAGGTTGCTCCTCATATGATCTTCAGTGATATTAAGAGTGTCTATGACAGTGAATTAAATAACAGGCAAACAATGGTTACACGTTGTCAACTTTACACCGTTTCTCTTGTGTGGGCTGTGAATGTTCTCAGCAGCAGTAGATCACTGTCAAACATAAAATGAGCCCTGACCCACTGATTTGGACAGCAGCCAAATGACCCCAAAATTATCTATTGATGGACTTTTCTCTGGATGATGGAGTAATGAAATGATTGCGTAAACCCTGTTCTCTTGGAGCTCAGGATTGGAGCAACAGTCTGCCCTATTATTGAAAGAGAGAAATATTTGCTGTAGCCTGTCAATTCGTCTTCAGCCCAATCTTCAAATTCGATCTGCTGACATTTAGTACAAAGACGCTGGGATGTTTCCCTGTCTGTGGAGATTATATAATGACCTGAAAATCATTTTTCCCTGATAATATTTCAGTTTTCTATCAGCGGTGTAGCATCCGAATTAGCGATTTCAGATTGCAAATGAATCAATCTTTTGATCTTATCGGTTACACTGGTTTGTAAAAGGGATCTGAAATTGTTCGCGATTCAGTTTTATTCATTCGATTCACGCACACACTGATTCGTTTGCTGTGGTTTCTCAGCAGGATCATTTTAAGTTGTAGGTGCTGGAGGAGGTGGATATTTACCTATGGTAGGAAACCACTTTCAAATGTCAATCAGTTTGTCAGCGAAGAAGCAGTTTATAGCGCACGCAGCTTGAGGGACTGTAGGCCTACAGCAGGTAGGCTATTTATTTATAGGCTGTCTTAACACCCATTAAAATATGGGGACATTGATGTGGGGCCTGTGTTACGCTCCTGTACGTGATTGGCTACCTGAGTGCGAAAGAAGAGTGAACGGAGAAAGAAGGAGAGAGCGACAAAAAGAAAAAGGGCTGGGTGCCTTTAAGAGATGAGGACTCCTGGCTCATCGCCCGTTCTCCAATCTGCTGATGATGAGGCCTGTGATGAGGAAGGAACCGGGATCCATTTTTAGCGATGAGTTCATCCTTTACGGCAGAAAAAAAAGAGAAAGAGTGCAGCCATAAAAAGTGCAGTCCGTGTGCTCCTGCCGGCACCTGACAGCACGTCACATCTGCACTTATCTGAATTTAGCCATCAATCAAGAGTGAACACATACTGCGCAAGAAGACGTTAATTAAAATAATGACGGACCTTAGGGAACAGTGAGGAATGCTGAAAGTTTAATGCGTTTCTGAATGTGGACCTCTTCCAGAAGGGTTTACACGTCGCCTGTTGCATTTCTGAATAGAAAAAAAAAAACCAAATCTTAGTTTTGACAGTAAGCTAAATAACACAATAAAGCTGCAAGAAGCAATTAGGCTACCAGGGTCCGAATATGGCCCACTTAAGCCAAAAACTTAAGTATTGTTCATATTCTAAAGCTGTTGTCTTTTTTTACTGACACTTAATGTTTAAACAAATTCATAAACATTAATAGCAATGGTGTTATTTCTTGTTGTTCTCTGTTATAGCGCCGCCCTTCTGTTCAAATGAGATGAAACTTTGTATTTTTTTCAGACTCTGTCCTTACATAAAACCCAAGTTTTGTTTTCGGTTGTCCTCATGTACCTCTCTGGGATCTCGATAAATAAATGTCAGGGTACTTGAACCAATAGTCCCAGTTACAGTCATTATTTTGGCACTACAAATTGACTTATAAATTATACATAGGCCTACATGCACCAGATTCCATTACAGTTACTTTTTAATTATCCATTGTAACAAAATAAACCACACCCAGCATTATTTATTGGTGTTTGGCAGTCATGTTGAATTAAAGTTCGGAATGTTTTCATGACTGTTTATAAAGGCACTCCAGACTTAATGGATGCCAAATTTGGTGGAGATCTGGCAAAAAAAAAAAAAACTAGGACTAGTCTGCAAAAATATGTTTTTCAAAAAAAATCCAATATGGCAGAAAACTTTTCCAGGCAGAAATAAATGAAGGTATGCGGGATGTCTAGATCATGAGCCAAGGAATCTGTGCACATAAAAAAACATTTGGTCTAAATTTCACATTTCTGTGTACATACCGTTTTAAGGCATAACAAAATGTATAATAATAATAATAATAAATCCAAACAAAAACAAAAGTCTTCATGTTTGTGCACCCAATTAAATAAGTTTGTACATTTCTGCATGCTTCATTTGCAGTGAAAACAAACATTCCAGGTCAAAGTAAAAAACACCCCAGACTCATTTCATACTGAAAATCTTCTTGTTGCCACAATTTTAGGAGGCATTTGCCTGTCTGCGTCATTACAGGTGTAGTGCGGCTCTTTTCTAAGAAAGACAAGGCTTTATTGATGTTTGCGTATAAGCCACAGTTGAAGCAGGCCGGTGAAGTTAGCGGAGGGTGATTCCTGTCCTCACATTCCCTTCATACTGAGAGTGCTCTCCCACCTCTCAAACTCACAGAACTGCAGAAACACATCCCCATCATTTCCCTACCATCCCTCTGTCTGTCCAAATGTAGACCGTTGGGTCAGGCGGTACGACTCTTTAATAACAGCTCAGCAGTATGATTGTAGCACCATCTATGGGTGTGAATGAAAGGATCCTGAAGATCTTAAATAACTAATATCAGCAATTTAATACCACCATGCACAGAATAACATTTACATTTAGTCATTTAGCAGACGCTTTTATCCAAATAAGAGACTTACAAATGAGGACAATGGAAGCATTTTTTTTAATTAGCCTATATAATAAATAAAAAGAAAACAGACAGAATAGAAAAAGAATAGAGCAAGCTAGTATTAGAGGCCTTTTTTGCTTTTGTTACATGTATAATAAATAAAAAGAAAACAGACAGAATACAAAAAGATTAGAAAAGCTAGTGTTAGTTTTTGTTGCTGTTGTTTTGTTTTTAAGAAAACAAGCAGTTAGTAAATGAATAGAGTTCAAGTCTAAAAGGGACACGTTTTTTTTTTTTAAGAATAGAATTAGAATAGAGAGTGCTAGAGTTAGAGGGTCAAATAAAGATGGAAGAGAGTGTTTTTAGCTGTTTCTTGAAGATTGAGCTGCTCGGAATGAGTTGGGCAGGTCATTCCACCGAGAGGAAACATTTCATTTCAATACACGTATTTCAATAACAATACATGTATTTCTTTAACAGTTCACAGACTTTTTAAAAATTATTTAGATAAAGTGAAGAATGAACCTGAAAGAAAAAATTTGAAAACGTGAAAATTTGAACATACCATCTTTGTCGTCCTTTTTATTTTATTTTTAATTTAAGTAAACAGATTTGAACTGTTAATATGGAAAGTGTATATTCTAGCTATGCGTTTGATTTATTTGTTTCGATCGGGCAGTTATGCAGATTTCAGGATAATATTGACAATATGGTAAATGTCTATTTTTAACTTTACATTTATTTATTTAGGCTAGATATCACATTTAGGTATGATTTGGATACTAATTCAGAATATTTAATTTATTATAATTGAACAGGATTATTTCATTCTTAAAAGTTAAAGAAGAAAAACAAGTTTTTTTCATTAGACTGACAATTATGGAATTTTGGGGAAAATATCTGTAGCTAAACATTGTTATTTACTGAGATATGAAAATGTTGTAATGCATATTTCAGGATTCATTCATCTTCTTTAAATAGGCTTCATTTTACACGACAATCATCCTCCTTATAGTAAAGACATCTGGATTGTGTGCGTCATCACCATCACCCACTTGACCTGCTGGCTGTCTGCGTCTGAGACAGCGTGTCCTAAGTCCTTTCCTTCACCTACACGGTTATTAATGAAGCTGTATGACTCACCAGCGCAGATCATTTGTGTTCACTGAACATCTGCTTTTGGAACCTCATTGCACATATAAGAGCGGCTTTCTTATGAACTGGCTTACTAATTATACAGTAAATGTATTCATTTTTTACATCTATGAAACACGAGTTAGAACGGGTAGATCCTGTACTGTGTAAATGTTTTGCAGTGTCTGTGTCATACCTGCAGAGCCGCCCTGGGGAAATAACTCTTACAAGTAATTGTTGATGCATTACTGGGTAAACATGTGGTGTAAACACGCTGGTGCAATGTGTCATAAAAGTATGCATACAGTGAATAGTTGTTCTTACAAACGTTTGGATCAGAGGCAGTGCAAAATCAAAAGCTTTCATTATATATTAGGCAAAACATGGTTTTCACTTTCCTCTAATTATGTTGCTGTTTTCTTACACACGGATAATTTCCTTTAATTTGTTTTCGTACAACATCAAGTTTAAAGGAGTGTGTTCCACACCTTCAACAGCTGCACGAGGGGTCAAACCCAGGCGAAAGTAAGAGGAAGCACTGTGCTCCCAGACCCTAGTGTTTGCCTCCATCTCTGCTTTCACGGAACAGAGACAGTGAATAAACTTCGTCATTTAGTTACTTCCATTTTATTTTACAATTATTATATTATTAGTATTTTATGTCTTTATATATACACATTTCATACATATTTTTAACCCTATTTACATATTTATGCTCAATAAAATAAAATAAAAAATCAATTTAAAATAAATGATCTCTAAATCCTGAAGGCTTTGGATTATTTGCATTATTCTGGAGCTTTGCTGCCCTCTGGGATTTTTAAGTGCATAACCTTTTCATATATTCATATATGTATAATTTTCTATGTATTTTGTTCTACAGTATTTTAATACAGTTTTTATTTAAATATTTTAAATGTACAGCCTCTTCATAAGGGCAATATATTAAAATCCTATGGCATTTCAAAACAATACAATGATACAAATTAATTATCATTTTCAAAAATAAATAAATACATACCCAGTTGACTTCGCTTGAATGTAATTTTATTTGATGAGAGTATGTTACATATGAAGGCAGCAGTGAGTGAAATATGACCACACAAATAAATACAAGAATTATTACAGAAGGAAGGATATTGTTAGGATGAAGGCAGGAAGAAATCGACACTGTATTTGCCAAACATGAGTCTCCCAAAGAGCTAACTGGTAAATAAATGTGTAAATCAACACAGAACACAAACATCTATGTACAGCGCATGCTCCTCTATGTTAAACCACTATTACACACAAACTCTGGTGTCTTTGACATGTGATCAACCGACTAACAGCAATGACAACAAACAGAATACCTTCAGTTTTAACATCACTATAACTGTTAGTCCGTATTTACATCAGGAATCACATTTTCTTTCATTTGAACTTACTATGCCTGTATGATGCATTACTGGAGAACATTTGTACACTATGTATATGTGTGTGTGTGTGTGTGTGTGTGTGTGTGTGTGTGTGTGTGTATATATATATATATATATAAAAAACGTCTGACCCCTTTAATATACTGTTTTTGTTAAAGAAATATTAATAAGAATAACTAACTGTATATTGCACTTGTAAAAGATAAGGGATTAGAGCCACGGGGCCACTACATGGAGAACAGATTTGGAAATATTACCAAAGCCCTTGAAAGTAATAAGAATTAGTGTTCTGTCAGTAGTATTGAGAGAACATAAACATGCTGTCAACTGCAATTCAAATAAAAAAACAAAAACAAACAATAACTAACTTAGTTTTGTCCAATATCATCTCACTAGGATCTTATGTTGAGATCTGTGCAGGAAAGAAAAGTGAAAATGTATAATGGTAAAGCTGAACAAAACAGTACCAAAATTTCTCTTTTTTCCCAAACCCATCATGCTTTGCACCCTCTATGTACTGCCACAGGGTCAACGGGTGCGAAGGTGTTTTGGGCACTGGCAAACACTTCCAGCATGTTCATTACACATTTATCGCCATTTTATTGCCACGACCGTCCAACAGGGTGCAGCACAGAAGCGTCCAAAAACAATCTGTCCATGCAATGATCCATCGGGCTGAGCTCTCCAAGGTGCTTAGCTGACTGACGTTTCAATATGAAGCTGTGCATCAGTGGATTATGTGATTGTAGACACGTCATGTTCTACTACGGCTCCAGCAATACTGATCTAAAAAAGTTTCAACGTCTACCGTTTGTCGTCATAGCTTTAAGATGGATCTGCAGCAGAGCCGGGTCTCTTTTGGTTGGTTAATTCCAGGTAAATGTCAGAGCGGAGGAATCGAGGGTACGAGTCTCTTTCCATTAGTCCAAAGATTCTGCTCTGAGCCAGGTCAAAGCAATCTGCGCAGATGTTCTCCATGTTTTCCTTGATGTGCTCCCTGGTGTACGAGTCCAGATTAACCTTGGAAATAAAACAAGAGACTGCTTAGGACGCTTTTCATATTCATTTTGGATTGGTTTTCTGGCACATCTGCTCTCTGGAATCAATTACAAATTGCAAGTCGAATGTCGAATAAAAAAAAATAAAAATCTCACACAAACAAATCCTGTCCAAGAAAAACGGCATGAGACTTTAGTTGAAATTGCATTGGACATGTTATTGCTGAAAACAAGTAAACTAAGAAATAGAATTTTGATTGTTCATTTTGTCAGCTCAATGCATTATTTCTTCTATTTGCACAATTCTCCACACACACAACTGTATGTACATTTCTGTATAATTCCTGAATATAAATTAGATTTTTTTTGTTTGGACTAAACCATTTGCTTAAAAAACATTACAAATGCAGTTCTGTGACTGTGAATATGTCATATTTCTGAATTAAAATTAGTCTAGGTTCTTCTTTTAAGCGTAGACTCAAAATGCCATGGTGACCTGAGATCAAGAAGAAAAAGTCTCTTTCAAAGGCTGAAATTCTTGTACAAAAACCCTTAAGTATTTTGGCATAATCTTATATTGTTGTTTCTTTCAAGTACGTAGTAAGACTGTAGTAAGATGTTATTAATATGCAAACTTTTTCCTGTCAAATCAAACTCACTGTTCTATAACTAAAATCCAAGGAGCATTTTTGTGTCAAGAAAACGGGGAAAAAATAAAAGATAACTGCGTATCAAGCTCAGTAAGTTTCTTTAAACATTTACCTTTTATGAAATGCAACATTAGTTTAGGTTGTCAGATGGTATAAAACATTTAGAAAGTAATCAAAAATTAATGATTAAAATTTTTGCATATACATTTTGTCATAACATAAATAAAAATACATTTATAAGAACCTGACACGTGCATTATTAGATTTAGGTAAACTGGACTGAAATCTTTATATTGTCACCATTCTTAGTTTTTTTTTTTTTTAAATCTGTTGAAAAAAAAAAAAACTACCAAAGGACATTTAAAAACAGTAAAAATAAATAAATAAATAAATAAATGTATGCATGATTTGTTAAATTCTGCACAATTGTACAAAATTTATAATGAAGAATAATCTTTATCTTTACTGAATTAAAGATGCTTTACCTTTACTGATCATCTTTACCAAATTATTAATGCCACACAATCTGCAAAATGACTTCACGTTATTTTAGTGACCAAGAACCACCGTAACTAAACTTTAGCTTCTTAATATGAAAACCTGAAAAACATTTTTTCATCTTACCTCTTTACAAGACTGTATGGAGATGTACTCAGTGAATATCTTCTTTGCTCTGGATGCCATTTTGGACAGTGATTTGATCCTCTTGAAGTCCTCACAAGCCAGCCAGAAGTCCAGATTCTCCTCACTGAACTCAGTCTGCAGGAAAGAGCGGAAAACCACCAGGCCATCTGAAGAAGCAAAGAGAAAATTACTCTAACGCTTATTAGAAAACGCAGAATGAGTGCTAAAGAGAATCTGGGGTAAATCTGGATTTGGATCCTGGAGCAGAGGTTAATATGGATAAACAACATGGTTTAAAACAGCAGTAACAGCTGCTGCGGTGCAGAGATCAACACAGCTGTCATAACGAATGAGACATATCTTACATTTGTGAGAAAGCAGCGCATCAAGCGACTCTGCCCATTTGAGAGCTTCCTCTGGAGTCGGTCTGTGGATGAGCAGACAGAGCGGTCAACAAAACCATGACTCACACTAATGACCCATTCACAGATAATTATAGCGCACAAAGTAGGCCATCTACTCAGTAACTCAAAAACGTCACTGTTGTTTTGATTGCAAGCTCAACACTCATACATCAAAGCTCAGCCTGTGCACCCATTCAGTGCTCATCAATGACTCTCTCGATGCTTAAAAACACTGATACGCATATGACACGCAGGGAGTCAGCTCGGGTGAACGAGGAAACAATCACGTGGACTCACTTGTCTGACTTAAGGACTTTCTCAAGCTTGCTGGCTGGATTGCTTCCATGTCTGTCGTTGGTCTTCTTCCGCAGAAAAGTCAGACGGTTTTTCATGTCTTTGGCCCTGTGTGACAAGACAAAAGGCATCACATCAGGTGATTTATTAGCTAAATGTTCACTCGAGTGCTTCTGGCAGGAAATGTATTCTGGTTATAGCCATGAACTTTATTGTAGGAGGAACATAGATAGTAAAGGCATAAATAATGCTTTCCTCCAGTGAACCTGAGAATGGAAAGCATTACATCCACATCTCTTAAACCAGAACACCTAAATATCTCATGGTTACATGGCTACATTTCTTATAACAAGAAATTATATGTAGCATGAAAAAAATGAAAGGAATAGGTTTTAAAAAATGAAATTTGCTGATATTTACTTGCCTTCAGGCCATTTAAGATGCAGATGAGTTTGTTTCTTTATCAGAACAGATATGGAGAAATTTAGCGTTACGTCACTTGCTCACCAATGGAAACAAATCCATCTTTAAAGGGATAGTTCACCCCAAAATGAAATTTCTGTCATTCACTCAAATTATGGATCCTCATGTCATTCCAAACTTGTAAGACCTTTGTTCATCTTCGAAACACAAATTAAGATATTTTTGATGAAATCCGAGTTTTCTGACCCTGCATAGACAGCAACTGACACATTTAAGGCCAAGAAAGGTAATAAGGACATCATCAAAACAGTCCATGTGACATCAGTGGTTCAGCCCTAATTTTATGAAGCTACGAGAATACTTTTTGTGCACAAAGAAAACAAAAATAACGACTTGATTCAACAATTTCTTTCCTTCTGTGTCAGTCTTCGATGAGCATTCACGGAAGTACCACGACGCATGCGTTTGGTGATGCTGACTTCGTAATTTTATTTTTTTGTTTTTTTTTGTGCCCAAACAGTACGCTTGTTGCTGTCTATGGAGGGTAAGAAAGCTCTCGGATTTCATCAAAAATATGTTTTCCGAAGATGAACGAAGGTCTTACGGGTTTGAAACGACATGAAGGTGAGAATTTTCATTTTTGGGTAAACTAACCCTTTAAGCAGAGCAATATTATGGACAAGAAGACTCATATTTTAGCTGGAAGCAACTATTTGAAAATGTATTACAAACATGCATCTTAGTTTACATTAAGATGTTAATTGTGGATTATTGTGATGTTTTTATCAGCTGTTTGGACTCTCATTCTGACGGCACCCATTCGCTGCAGAGGATCTATTGGAGAGCAAGTGATATAATGCTAAATTTTTGCAGATCTGTTCCAATGAACAAACTCATCTACATCTTGGATGGCCTGTGGGTGAGTACATTTTGGGGGGAACTATTCCTTTAAGCCTATTTGTAGGAACATTCCGATTTTAATTTAAAAAGAAGGAATACTGTATACTGTATTTCAATGTAAATGAAAAACATGACAGCGCAAATAATAAATAGTCCAGATTAATCTAAAATCAAAAGATAAAAACAAACAAACAAGACATTATATTTTGTGTGAAGAAAATTGAGCCTATTTGTAGGGCTATTAAGTTTTTTATTGTTACATTATTTTCATGATAATGAGGTATTTTTATGATAATTCTCATTACTATAATGCAAAATGGCTTTTGTTGATATAACCTTACAGTGTCAAGACATTAGTCATATTGCCATATTGAATAATTCCTTTGATTTGCTTTTGTTGCTTTGAGCCAGTAAAATCTGATGCTACCACATGAATCCCCTAATAAAACATTTTTGATAATGTAGTAATGACAATGAGATTTTCACCTTCACTGTCATGAAAACAATTTTAAAAATGCAAAATTTAATGGTGCTCCAAATAGGCTTTTTATTTCTTAATTGCAAAATAATAATAGAAAGATTATTGGTTTTGGGGTGAAATATGTCCCCAACCTGTCAATGACAGTAATGAGATTCACTCCATTAAATTGCAAATGAAGTAGAAAAAATGGTTTGACTCACAGATTCTTGGATTTCTTCTTTTTGACACCTGTTTTTCCTGTGTCACATTTACAGTTTGGCTTGCCACAAACCTGTGGAAGATTTACAAAAGACGTATTTTAAATTAATTAAACTAAATTCAGCTACTAATTCAATTCTTTTCGAACTGTTTGACAACAGACGTGTTTTACCATATTTAGTTCTAGTGACATCAAATAAATTGTGGTATTTGTAATTTAATATAGATGAATTTTGTACGCACCCTCCTTCCAGTGAAGAGAAGACAGATCTGGTGGACCGATCCTCCATTCTTGGTGAGCTCTTTCCTCAGGGTCTGTGGTGAGGGAACCGCCCAGCGCTCCGAAGGTTCCCGCTTGACCTCTATGCAGTCGATGGCTTGATCGGAGATGAAGCGAGGAGACCGAGGCTCCTGAAGCAAACTGCCCTCGCTGTGCGTCCGTCTGTGGAGGGACCTCTGCACACACAAGCCCCCGCTCTGCTGCCCACTGCTAGGAGATGACTCCACCATACTCCTCCGCTTCAGAAAGCCTTCATCGCTGTCCTCGTCATCTTCCTCCTCCTCCTCCTCCTCATCATCGTCAGTGGACGGTGAGGTCAAAGCATCTGCGTTGAAGGAGCGATCCAGGCACAGCCTAGGAATGACTAGAGGTGAGGAAGATGACGATGAAGATGTGGGTCTGGCGCCAACGCTGATGGTCTCGGAAGCGCTCTCGCCCTCCCCCTGCTCCCTTTTCTCAAGTTCTGACTCTTGGCCACCTCCTTTCACCTCCTTCTGTCTGTCCTTCCAGATCTCGGAGGTCTCCAGGTATGGAGGTTTGCAGGCGTCTCGAGAGGTCGGAGCGGTTTGGCTGGCGTCTCCAGTGCTGCAGTGCAGGTCTGGGTAGGAGAGCCGCTGAGCTGGAGAGCTGCAGTTGGTTCTTCTCATGATGGGCGATGCAGAGGGGCATGATGGGGAACAGGGCTCAGACACACTGTGAGGGCTGAAGCCGAGCAGACCCTGATCAGCAGCCTGTTCAGCTGCTTTTGGTTCCAGCATCTGTCAATACAGATTGAAATCAACATTTTACAAATGGCTCTGGATTTAACAATAAAGACTGAAGAAAAGCTGTTGATGAAAAACATGAATGCCATTTTGCACAAACAATAGCATAAAAAAAGCTCTCAGCTCTTGACACTTGTGTATCCAATGCAAAATCACTAAAGCATAGTCTTAAATGTATGTACATAAAAATTATGTAATTTTAAGTAAATGAAAAACATGATAAATTCCAAATAATAAATACATTTTTATTAAAATTGTTAAAAATGTACTATATTTAAAATTATTTCTGCACATAATTATATATACATTTACATACGTTAAGTAAATGGGGAACCAATACAGAACCAATTGTGCAATGTGCATTATAAGAAAAAACATTAAATACTGCATTTTATGTGACGAAAAACACAAAAATGTTTTGTAAAAAATGTAAAAATGTATTTTAAATATATTTTATTATACATTATAATATATATATATATATATATTTGTGCTGTCAAACGATCAATCATGATTAAGTGCATCCAAAATAAATGTTTTTGTTTACAGAATATGTGTGTGCACTGTGTATATTTACTATGTACATATAAAGACACACACATACAGTATATATTTTGAAAATATTTACAGGTATTTACATGTATATATTTATATTCATATAATTTATATTATATATAAATATATAAACATAACAAATTTTTCTTAAATATATACATGCATGTGTGTGTATTTATATACATGACATGAAATTTATATATATGATAAATATACACAATACATACACATATATTCTGTAAACAAAAACTTTTATTTTGGATGTGATTAATCGTTTGACAGAACTAATATATATATATATATATATATATATATATATATATATATATATATATATATATATATATATATATATATATATATATATATATATATATATAAATGAATGTGTGATAAGTAAATGGGGAAAACAGAATTGTGCATCATTAAAGCTGAATTATAGCCTATGCCAAATCATTTAGTAAATAATTAAATTCATTCACATACACTGTAAATGAATCATTGCTCATCATTCAAAAAGCCACACTTCTCCTCATGTTTGATATAAAAATACAATACATTAATTCAATTCAATTCAATTTTATTTGTATAGCGCTTTTCACGATACAAATCTTTGCAAAGTACCTTTACAGAAAATTTTACGTTTCTACATTATATTTAGGAGTAGGTTATTAGCAGTGACTATGGCAGAATTGTACAGTAAGAATCATGCAGTTAGTTACAAACGTTACGTAATCAAACAGATGGTGAACACTATTAACTGCAATGATCATATGTTGCGATTAAGCAAAATTTGGTAGTTTTATATCTTGTTCCAGGGTTAGCATCATCTGAGGTTTTTTTAATATTTTAAATATTTTATTTAAAATATTAAATAAATATTTTATTTATTTAATAAAAACAAATATTTTATTTATTTAATAAAATAAATATTTTATTTATTTATTTACTGGGGGTATATTTTGAAAATACTGTTATTCTTTTTACATGTATCAAGTCAACAGAGTGTAAGAGCTAAAAGCTTAAGAAAAGTAGAAACAATATAAAGCCAACTACCTAAATAAATAAACTACATTAGAAATTAATGAGTAAATGAAAAAAAAAAAAAAAAAAAAAAAAAATAATATATCGACTCTGCAATACTCCATTATATTCAGTACTGTTTTCTAATGTACCAGGGGGACAGGTAGAGAGGAAATGGAAAGGCAGAAAGAGAAAATGAAAGAGAAAAAAAAAAACATGAAAATTGTATTTTATGTCTCCCTATCTTAGAGGAAAAGGTTAATGTATTCATGCGCCCTACACATCCAATCAGTTCATAAAGTAGTTCGCTGGCAGCGCGACTGACAGCTCTGCTGCTCTTTAAAGACACAGCACAGAAGATCTGACAGAAGGAGGCAAACAAAAATTACTGATATGAGTAGATAGAATGCCAGAAGTCCTATATGATGCTCACTCAAGTATATGGTAAACACTTATGTTACACTTAGATCATTAGATAATAACATACAAGATTTTACTTGAACAACTTCAAGATACAATGCATTTTCAAACTTAAATATTTCAAAACAAATTCATATATCCAACATTCACAAACACACACCTTTATGCCACTCATCAGATCACACTGAATGTGCTATTGATGAAAAACCCCTATTTTTCACCAGTCACACTGCAAAAGCACTAGGCACACACAGAACATGCAGAAAGCAACATGTAAAAGACCTCACCTTCGCTTGTTTTTACAAGCAAGTAATGTAGTCCTCCATCATACTAGCATGCATTACAACAGCCCTGTTTTCTCTCTCTACACTCTCTTTCTCTCTCCCTCTCTTTCACGCCGTTACATGCGCGTGTCTGTTTGTGCTAGTCTGATGATGATGTCGCTGCTCTCCTGATGTCACTCGCCCACCGAGTGGAGAAAGTGAGAGAGAGCATGAATAAGAAACAGAGGAATAAACATTATGCTTAACTCGTAAGTGCACTGTATGGAGTGGAGCGAGCGTCTGTCACATAACATAGTCTGCTGAAGTAGATCACAAAATCATAATTGGCCATATTTACGTTCTTAAAGACTCCATGAACTCAAAATAGGAATTTTGTGGTATTTGCTCCTGTACTCCCAAATGTTGATGAAAATGACTGTTTTACTCATTTAAAATTCAGTTTACAGAGAAAACACCAAAAAAATATTAAAGATGTTGCACAACATAGATTTTTTTTCCAATCAGACTCTATTTTAAACTCACTTTTTTATAAAATATCTGTCTACAGTATCTATTATATATATACACATATATACACACATGCAGTCAAATCCAAATTTATTCAGACACTTTCAACATTTCTCACATTATCACGGGTTTATTCACTATAGTTTAGAAAATGGTAATAAAATATGACAAGAATTCAGTTAAACTGTCAGAACAAATTCATCTTGATAATGTCAGATAACTTTGATAGAAAAGTATGTAATGGATTACAATCAACCAAAAATTATTCAGCTGTTAAATTTAACTACACAGTTAGATATCACCAATTTAGGTCAACCAGTTACCAAGCAATGCTTAATTTTATTCAGTCTGTTGTGTAAAAAGTTCACATTAGCAATTAAAGAAAAAACACTTAAGCAAAACACTTAAGTTCAAAGTGTCTGAATAGTTTTTGGTCCCAATTTTTTTTTTTTTCCAATTTTACTGGTATGTTCTTCACTGTATGAAGAATTTTTGGGTATAATGTGTCACAGTTCACTTTATTTTCTTATCCTCACTTACATAAATTAACTATAGTGTCCTGTTTATATCACATATCATGGGGCTTTAATACATATTTCTGGTCTTGCGCATACTATTTTAAAGGGAAATTTTTGTATGCACAATCTTTGATAAAACTGCAATAATTTGCTCCACCTCTGAAATAATTTTCCTTTTCAGCTGATGTCATCAAAACCTTTTATTATCAACTTCTGCCCTGCAACCACAAAGACCTTTCTCGAACCAATCAGTTCCTAATGGATAAAATGAAGTACCGTCCTACACTGAATATCCCGTTTCACTCAGGATACGTCACATTACAGAAGCATGTTTCATGCTGACTTTATAAAAAATAAAGCTAGAGAGAGAGAAATTAAGTGCAGATAAAGCTCTTGAAATTCAAGGTCATTTTGCAGATGCGAGTCCTTGTATATAAAGCCCCACCTCTTCTGAGCGATAATACATAATACTCCATAACTGCTTAAGAAATGCAGACATGCTGTGGTTAAAAGCGAGACCCAAGTGGGTGTTTTTGCGAGCGAGTGCACTTGTGTTTTAATTTAGTACCTGGTCAGGGCCTATTCTGTCCCTCAGGGCAAGCTGCTTGTCAATATTGTCTCTCAAACACTGAACGACCCTCCTCTTCTGCTCGGATGAAAAGGCTTCCAGGCTGAACAGACATTCGGTCCTCTGCAGAGACACACAAAGACAGTGTGTAAGCCACATTGAGGGAGTGATTATGAAAAAAAATTGTGTATGTGAGAGAAAGGACAGAATTCTATATCACAGTCTTATTAATCTGAGGAACAAGGACTCAAATGTTTTTATAATGCAAAGATGTTCCACCTATACAAGATCACCTCTCTAAAGAGACCCCAGTGTCATGCGCTGTTATGCAGGAGAATGGCATATGAGAGATGCAATCATACTCACTCACACATTCATGTCAGTGCACACGCTTGTGTGTGTGTGTGTGTGTGTGTGAGGTGTTGTCAGGGAGATGGGCAGATGGCTGGGTCGATGAATGTGTTTGCTCGAGTGAGCAGGCTACGTCTTTCAGGCACGTTTACTCTGGAGAGAAAGAGCTGCTTTAAAGGCTCTAATATGTGACG
Organism: Acrossocheilus fasciatus; assembly: GCA_036784905.1. NCBI lineage: Eukaryota > Metazoa > Chordata > Actinopteri > Cypriniformes > Cyprinidae > Acrossocheilus > Acrossocheilus fasciatus. Next base: position 22,846,263 of record CM071942.1, read on the forward strand.
TAAACCCCAGACGCAAGAGGCTCTCCATATAACAGCCGCACAAACGTTTACATCCTGTAAATGTTTACCACAGGGCCATCCTGTCGGGTCAACGCTTCGGTAGGAAACACATTACATCGCGCATGATTTGTAGTGCAGAGCACAGTGTTAAGCATGATGTGCTGTGAGCAGAGATCTGCGCTGAACGAGTGGGTCGGTGGTTAGATGCAGGATCTCACCTCTATCCAGTAGGAGATGTACAGCCGCAGTTTGTCTGCAGGAACTGGAGAGAAGAAGACAGAAGTGTGAATTTCTTCATCTCGAGGCTGTCTGGGTTTTTTTTTTTTCCTGTCCTGACTCTGGGGGATGTGAACACCCACATGTACTCGGATATATGTCACCCATATATGGACCACATAAACAGAGTGCTATTCAAATTTACTAAAAACAAGGACTACAAGACATCACAAGGATATGTTCAGATTTTTATATTTATAAAAACTTCATATTTACATGAAAATTGTTTTGACTAATTGAAATATAGCTGAAATAAAATATAAATATAAATATTAGATGAAAAACTTAGAAAAATAGAAATGTTGCCTAAAAGTTACATAAGTTTAAGTTCTGAAAACTATAACTGAAATTAAAATAAGTTAAAGCGGTAACACTTTACAATAAGGTTCATTAGTTAACAACATTAGTAAACATGAACTAAGAATGAACAATACATTTACAACATTTATTAATCTTAGTTAATGCATTATTAAAATCACAAGTTGTGTTTGTTAACATTAGTTCATGCACTGTGAACTAACATAAATAAACAATGAACAACTGTATTTTCAGTAACTAACATTAACAAAGATTAATAAATGTTGTAATAAATGCATTGTTCATTGTTTGTTCATGTTAGTTAATACATTAACTAATGTTAACAAATGACTTATTGTAAAGTGTTACCGTTAAAGCTAAAACAAACATGTAAAAAGCACATGAAATTACTAAAATTTAATAAATACTATAATAGTATATAAATAATACTAAATCTAATCTAATATTTATATTTATTAAAACACTAAGGAAAACACTTAAAGCCTTTATGTATAACGCATTATTATAATAGGGTTATTAAAGGGTATAATGCATTAGAATTATTCATAATGTGTGTAGTAATACATTATATCTTGTCATAGATAATTAGAACCAGATTTAAATTGCATAGTGTGACAATGAATTGATAACTGTTACCATGTATTAGCTGTGTGGTTACAAGTATTCATTAGATTGTACAATGCATTATAAGGTGCATTACGAGCCATAATTAATGCATTAAAACTACTTTTAAAATGCATTATACATAAAGGCTTTAAGTAAATTGTTACCAAAAATGATATCTATTAAATATTTTCTGGGAGGGGTAGAGTTAGCTAAAATCCTATTCTTGTTGGTCCTGTTCTGGTCATTGTGATATCTGGCCCCTCTCTGCACATTTAGGCCCATTTTTCCAATAACGGACTTTAACTGCAAAATCAAGTGCCTCGCCTATACAACTAACTTCATATCCGAAAGGACAAAGGTCAGCACAGTGATGGCTATTTCAGAAAAAGAGATGTCAAATAAAGGCTGAAGATAGAATTGCCCTCTGTGCCACATGCTGCATTATTTCTGTTCTCAGGAAGGTAAAGAATACACTGTCCCGCCCGCCCTGCTTATAATGGGCCATACCGGAGACACGGCCATTGTTCCCAGCAGACACAGAGAGTGAGGAGAGCTACGCTCTCATGACACACACATACTCATTCCCACAGTCCTGACGCCTCCTTCCTGACTATCGCTACTAACACACAGTCACAAATAACACAGGGCGGACCTCCTTAACATCCCCTCTACTCTAAACAATCAACTCAGAGAGATGATATACAGATAGACTGAATCATTAAGACAGACTGAGAAGTTGATAGATAGAGTGATAGACTGACTGACAGCTAGATGGATGGATAGATAGATAGTCTAACATTTGAAATTTAGTTCACTTCAGGATGTTTATCTTAAGCAGATGTAAACCAGGCACTAGCACTGCCTTTGCTCTCACTCTAAAATGCAGCGACACATTGCAGGGCTCAACAATAAGAATAGCTGGATGGCCGAGGGCCGAGGGCTAGTGTAAGAGTTTTGCGATAGCTGACAGAAATGAAACTCGTTCTATCAGGCCAAAGCTGCATTGTCACTATGTTTGTTGATCATACACATGTGCCTTTTGTTCCTTGCAAACTTATCTGTGATGTATTAAACATTGTTTTTTTGAATACTGCACATTTAAATATCCCATAGATGCCAATTTTTTTGTGATAAGCATCGAACAAACCAGTCGTGATTTGCACATTATGTAATGGTATTATTAAGAGCATAATAAATAATATGTATTTTTTTTAAAGACAATTATTTTTAAAGAAAATGATTCTTTTAAAGTCACATATGTACCGTATGAACTTGTGTGTGGAATGTAATTTATATAGATTATATAGATAAACATTGATGCTGCGATTACATATGAAATATAATGAAAGACACTGATCTGCTGCCGGATAAGTGCACAATCAAAAATTGCATGCTTTATATTAAGCTCTTCAAACTAAATAAGCCTACATGTTTTTTCCTCTGTTGTACTGAACAGTGATTTTAAAAAAATAAATAAAAAAACATATATACATACATACATACATACATACACATATATATATATATATATATATATATATATATATATATATGAAGAGTTTATTTGCAAAAACAGATAACTATCTGATAACTAATTATCAGTTTTCAAAAATCATGTTTTTTCATTGAGCAATTAATCTCAATCAAACTGCAGTTGGCTAATTTTGATTAGATTCAAAAATAACAATGAAACACAATAAAAACATGATAACATCATAAAAACATGATTTTTGCATGATATATGACATATAAAACATATATAAAACATGATACACACACACACACACACATATATATATATATATATATATATATATATATATATATATATATATATATATATATATATATATATAAAAAATGATGCACAAAAAAAGCTTTTTATTATGGTGAAAAACGATGCTCAGAAGGTAAAAATCCCCACCCGAGCAGAAAAAAATACTCACTTTTGAGCAAATAATATGTATACAAGATTTTCAAATATACACAGAAAAAAAATTAAACAATATGCAGTACTCCAAAAACAGCTATCATAGCTGGACAAAAAACGTAATACAAAGTCTTCTACACAGAGTTAGTGGAAAATAGTAGTACGTACCGTCCTGCAGCTGGATCTCATGGAGGTAGAGCGGACTCTGTAGTACATTACAGCGGCCCGGTTCATCTTCCCTGGTCAACAGCATCAGATCTGTGTAGATGAACACTGTAGCCTATAGAGGGCGATACAGACAACAATCAGAACCACACTGAAACATCTCCGTCCTGACCTTCTTATGTCACTCTCACTCAGCTTCTACCAAGTGAAGACAAACATGATTCTTTATAATGGAAAACATGAGCCTTGATCTTTAACTATTTGTAGCGTTCATTTAGACTGGAGAGCAGATGTAGAATGGTTTAAATAATATCACACACCTGTTAAAGATACGATGAATCAGGTAAAGTCAAGTTAAGGTCATTAGGAAAGGGAAAAGCTCTGATTCCCACACAGAAAGCAGCAGGCTGGTTGCGCTGCTTTGCCTTTCATGGCGCCCACTGCCCAGGCTTGGAATTAGGCCAGCTTAATAAAAGCAGCTGATCTAAATCACACACGCTCGTTCTAGGACACTGGAGGAATGTGTTTAGTGATGTACAGCTCATCCTTCTTAAACACTCTGATCTTTAGAAACTCTTGACTGCATTTCTCAAACAGGTCTCTCGGCAAAATTGAGGTCAGCTGGCATGCAGACGGGGGCCCTGCGAGAGAGCACAAAGGATGTGACAGACTCTCAAAGGGAATCGCTATAGATACGAAGTCGGTTTTGGAGGCTATTGTGGCACTCAGAGATTTATCTTTGCACAATATTGCTCATGCTGAGGAAGCCGAGGTCATGTTATTCCCAAACTGCAGGTTTCCTTTAAAGCTGCAGCAGAAAGAAATCTCGGATCAAGGTATCTGCTTCCACGCTATGTGGAGCTGATATTTTGTGTCGGGCATTACTGTCAACGAGACAAATATTCCTGTAGTTCCCAAACGATCGTTCAGTGAAACGGATCTAACAGAAAAGGTAGTGTTTCGTCCATCTCGAGAAAACATCAGGGTCACCGGACTAAGCAGGCTTTTAGAGGGGTATCATGAGAACAAGCTCAAATCTGACCGAGCAAAATAGTCAATTCTCCTGAAAGGGGACACCAGCTCTAGGTCACCTTCAGAGCCCACAAACAAGACATTACAAGAATCGCTTCTGCATATTTTATCCAAGATGAGATGTTTTAGACAGTATGTCTCTTAAGCTAGATTCCTGGAACCAGATCAAGGACTTGCTTAAAAGGATCCAAGCGTCATCAATTGTTAAACTAAATGTAAAAACGTTGCATGTTTTGAACATGACAATGCAATCTGCAATGAATGTTGGCAGATTCATCAGATATAAAATAATAATAACAAAGCCATCACATAGCTTAAAGGGATAGTTCACCCAAAATATGAAAATTCTGTCATCATTTACTCACGCTCAAATTGTTCCGAATCTGTATGAATTTCTTTCTTCTGCTGAACACAGAAGACGATATTTTGAAGAATGTTGGTAACCAAACAATTGACAGCAGCCATTGACTTCCATAGTATTTTTTTTTTCTTCTTCTTCATATTATGAAAGTCAACTGTTTGGTTACCAACATTCTTCAAAATATCTTCTCATATAGTTTTGAAGGGTGAGTAAATAATGACAGAATTGCTTTTTCAATGTATGGAAAAGAGCAGCATAAATATTCTGCTAAACTTCTCTTTATGTTCCATGGTAGATAGTAAATCTTAATTTTTCAGTGTTTTTATTTTTGGATAAACTAGCCAAGTCCGTCATATCTCATCTGTTTCTCCAACAGAGCAATGACAATAAAAGGAAAGCAAATAAAGACTTGTGCTTGCTTTAGATGTTAGTTTCTATCTCACAAATTGTGCTCAGAATTAACCAGTCTGCAATCAAAAGTCATGAATCACAATATGAACCTAAAGATTTCTCATCAAAAAATTATTTGGGATATGCCATCCATATTATTTGTATGGCTGTATAGTCTTATTATATGCTAACAATTGGCTCATCAGTTATAAATACATTTTTTAAAATGTAAATGAAAAATTTGATCATTAAATACAACAGAAAACTCCCCTAATTAAAACAACAACAACAAAAACAACCTCTGAGCAACACATTTTCCTCTGGGGAGAGTGTGAGTTAGTGGCGTTACCTTAAGAGCTGTGTGTTTACTGTCATGAAGGATCATTTCCTCTGACAACATCAGGACTCTCTCTGGGCTGCACAGGTCCAGTGGCTGCAATGCAATTAAAGACTCATTACAGCTACACTGTGTGCATCATGTCAATCATGTTATTTGCTGAAAGGTGTGTATTAGTATACAACACATTCTAGATATGCACTATAATAACAGCACATTGGCCATTAAATCGGCATGAAATGCCAAGCAGTGAGAGTAGTATGCTGTGGTGTGGCATATATTTTAAGTAACATTTTTGTTTTAAAAAACGCGTAATTATTATACATGCAGCTTTTCATGACCTTGTATTACTTGAGGAAAATTCTCTCTCACACCACAGAAAAAAAGCTAAAGATTATCAAAAATGGGGGAAACATATGAAAACATACACTCTTACTTATTAGATATTAACCAATAATTAATATTTGTTATTGACAACACTTTTCCTCTAGCATGAATATTTAAAATAAAACATGTACAAAGACTACATAATAAACCTGGAAGATAAACAGATACTGAACATACCTGAACAAAAACTGGGAAGATGAGAATCTTGGGGGCCAGACTGACGTATGTGCCATAGTTGGAGTGAGGCAGGTGGGACTGGACGATGGTGCAGTTCTGGTAGTTGGCAAAGCTCTGTCTGTAGGATGAAGGAGGCAAGGTGGTGGTCTTGCTGTTTATAGACCTGCATAAGGTGGCTTGTGCTTGCAGCCCCCCATTCTGCAGGTAGTCTGGGCTCTGCTGCACTCCTCTGCTAGTCTGATAGATTCTTCCTATGAATCGACATGAAATAGCATCAAAAACTTGCAAAAACTGTCACGTTTGATCAATTTAATGTGTTCTTTAAAAAAATCAAACAAATCAATCTTTGAAAAAGAAACAATTTCTTTAAAAAAACATCTTATTGACACCAAACTATGAGCACATTAATCATTCACTATGGTTACGAGCCTCGTGATACTGCCATCGGTCATTTCATCACAACACTTGGGGATAACAATAACATATTTTATGCTTTTTTCCTAAAGAGCATGTGCTAAACTTTTACGCTTCAAACTGATCTGAGACAAGTCAACATTAGATCTTTGCCTAAACATGTAGAACAGAAACATAAAACCTTCTCATAGGCTTACCTAGAGTTCCCAGGGTGCCATTGGAGTCAGAATACACTGGCTGCAGTATCTGCAACATTAAACATTCAGATAAGCAACATGTTACCCCAGTCAGACTGAACATGAATACAATGGCTTTCAGACTCCCACCTGGTTCCCAGGGCTGACAGGAGAGAGGATGATGTAGTTGTCACCGTTTGATGATGTCACACGGGTACCTTTGAGGGTCTGTGTGCGTGTTTTGTAGTCATTTTCTTCTCGTTTGCCAGTCCAAGACCACAATGACTCCCCTACTCCGTTTCCTGTGTTATCAGGGCCACTTCCTTTTTTACGGCGACCCTGTTTGTGATTGGTGGGTCGAGAGAGTAAAGGTGGGGTTTTGTTTTGTGTCTTTGCAGTTGAAGAGAGAGAATCAAATCCGGAGGGTTTGTAGGAAGGTCTGTGGATAAGCCCCTCATAGTAAGGCTTCATAATAGGCACTGTCCTCCACACCACCACTGTGATCTCATTACGACAATTCCTGCAGGAAGAAGGATGATTTTAACAATAAGCCATGAATGTATTTCAAAAGAACCACTGTCCCCATGCTAGCTCGTTATACTATTATTATTAAAAAATAAGAGGTGATTATTAAGTTGTTGTGAAACCTGTGGCTACAAAATAATGGCCAAAAACATCCCTACACACCTGATGGCATGAGCCAGTTCTACACACTTCCAGTGTTCAACAGGCTGGCCATTTAGCTGCAATAATGTGTCCAGCTGCTGTAAACCTGCCTGGTGAGCTGGACCACCTAAACAAAATACACAAAGACACTCAAGATCATAAATAGTTAAAAAAGTATCCCCATTTAAAAGAAAAAGACAATGACATCTCTTTGATATGTCTGTTTTTGTTACACTTTATTTTACACTGTAATTTTACACTGAAGTACTGAGTAATATTAATTAATAACATGTACTTACTATAGGGTTAGTGTTAGGGTTTGGTTTAGGGTTACTGCATGTAATTATGCATAATTAACTTTTTTGGTCACATTTTAATGTCCCATTCTCGCTATCAATAAAACATTAACTAAGCTTTTGTCTCAATAAACTCCTAACTTTCTGCTCATTATCAGTTAGTGAGGTAGTTGTTAAGTTTAGGTATTGGGTAGGATTAGGGATGTAGAATATGGTCGTGCAGAATATGTACTAATAAACAGCCAATATGTAAATAATAGGCATGCTAATAAGCAACTGTTAATAGTGAGAATTGGACCCTATACTAAAGTGTTATCTTTTTTTGTGCCTTTATGTTTTGGAAATGTGCAAACATTTACAGTGTCACTGGGGCAGCACCCTTTAATGGACAACTTTTTACCTGATCTACCCCTAAAAGGTGCATATTAATAACTTAAATTATTATTATGTACCCTTAAGGTACTAATATGCACTTTTTTGAGAGTGTGGCAATACCAGGGTATTTGAGTACCTTGGAGCGCCATGTAAATACTATAATAGTTATAGAATACTATAATTTTTTTTTACTTCTCAGAAATATTTTAAAGAGAAACATCTGAGTCAAAGTTGTCAGTCAAATGAAACATAACTTAGATTTACTCTTGTGCTATGAAGGAGCAACTTCTTGGAAATACAATTTTACTCTGGCTACAATTTTATAATAACTTGGCAAATTATGTGGACAATATAAACAATGATACTTTTGAGTGTTTAAAATTACCTGGATCAACAGCTTGGACCCGTACAGGGGAGTCAGAGCAGATGGTGAAGCCAAAACCATCTTTTCCTCTCAAAATGGTCACCTGTAAAAGAGCACATACAATTACACGATCACTCAAATGTTTGGGGATAGTATTTTTTTTTAAGATGTCAATACTTTTATTCAGCAAGGAGGCATTAAATTTATCAAAAGTGACAATAAAGACATTTATAATCTGTTAAAAAGGTTTGTTTGATATTTTTAACTTTATATTAATCAAAGAATCAGGAAAAAAATATGTAATAAGTAGTGCTTTTTTTTTTCCAAACTGACAATAATAAATGTTTGTTGAACAACAAATCATCATATTAGAATGATTTCTGAAGGACCATGTGACACTGAAGACTGATTGCTGCTGAAAATTCAGCTTTGCCATAAGAGGAATAAATTACATTTTAATATATATATATATATATATATATATATATATATATATATATATATATATATATATATATATATATATATATATATATATATATATATATTAGTTATTTTAAATTGTAAAAATACACAATATTATATGTAATATATTTAAGAAAATGGCTGTTTTTACTCTATTATATAAATGCAGCCTTGATGAGACTTATTTCAAAAATCTTTATTAAATCTTTAAAAAAAAAAAAAAAATTGGGGTTCACTCCTAATAAAAATTAAACTATATTCAATGAAAATCATTAATATATAGCATTCTTTAAAAAAAAAATTAATAAATAAATCTTCTTAATGGACTGAAATGAAGGTGACCTCAGGAACATTCAGGAAGATGGACCATCCACAGTAGGAGTACAGTGTAAGACCCCACAGTAACCGGGTCAGAGAGAGTGAGTGTGTGTGTGTGTGTGTGTGTGTGTGTGTGTGTGTGTGTGTGTGTGTCAGAAACAAACATCCCCCCTAGAGCGCCACTGTACCCCGGCAGCACGAAGACTAAAATGCCACAGCACCAAAGAGTCAGGGATATTAAAAACTACAAGCTGAGAAATTAGTCAGGGTTGCTGGGTGATCAGGGGGCTTTTCTTTTTCCCTGGCAAGAAAAGGAAATGACGGGGGGCAGAAAACTGCCATGGCACTGACAAACAGCAGACACTGAATATTTGGACAGTAGAAGTTCAAAATGTCAACAGAACCTGGAGCCAAACTAAATAGGAAATGTTGAAGGGGAGGGGGGTGTCTCACATTTAACATGACATTGACCGCACAACAACAAAGAGCCTTGTTTGGGGAGGGAGAGAGAATAAAAAGAGAAAAAGTGATGACAGCTTTAGGACTTTCACTGCCATTCCTCTTTTCTCCTCTGGGTCGATGTGGTCACCCTCTTTACAAGCTCCATTAATTGCTGTGATGAAATAATTATCCACATCAAACTGCACTGTTTCCATTTTCCACTGCTCCTGGTTGTTGTTCAAGTTCAAGTTCAAACATGGACAGTCACCTGTGTGATCAGTGAAGTCAAAGTAATAGCATTACTGAATGAGGACCAGCAATTGTTATGACAATACTCATTCATTATGCCATAATCCAGTTTAAGATGATGAGCAGAAAGGTCTTGTTTATCATTAAATGGAGTTTTAAACATAAGAGGGTTTCATGAGGTGTTGTCCCAGTTTTTGCTTTTGGCAGACTAAGTATCCTCAACGCTCTAGCTACCAAGTTTGGGACCGTTTGTGGTTCTCAAAAAAGAAAGCCGTTTCTTTGTCCATGCAACTTGATTTGCTTAGATTTTCATCTTCATTAAATCTTCAGAAAATCTGTCAATTTATTTGGTTGCTATAACAATAAGTATATGATTTATTATTGCCATAACAATAAATCATACACTTTCTATTCTATTCTATTCTATTTTTATGGTTTTATGATGATTTAATGTATTTATTATTCTATTGTAGAGTAATTTTTGTTTAAAATTGATGAATATACATGTACATTTACAAATACATTTGTTTTTTTGTTTTTTTTTTAAATCACGATTTTTATTTTGTATTATATTACATTATAATTGATTAAAATGAATTTAAATTCATATTTAAATGTCAACATTTACAAACATATTTGTAACATTATTCATTTTACGTTCTTTGCATTTGGTTCATTCAAATATAAAACTGAATAAAACAGGCTAAGAAAGTGGATAAAACACACCAACAGTAATGTAATGCACCAACCAAACTATCAGACATTTTCTCTTGCCTTATTGAATAAACTACATATCTTAAATCTTTTGTAACTACTGTTATTCCTATCATTACAAACAAACCTGGATAGGCACCTCCAACGAAATCACACCCTCCACCCCTCAACTTAAAAATCTGGTCACCCTTTTCATCTAGTCCTGTCAATCACATATAAGCGGCTGCTTATCACACTCATGTGACTAGTCATCCGGCACCCCTCATTGACCCCAACCCCACTTTTATTTCTAATATTTCTGCCATATATTGACTAACCTTCATTGATGAAGTCGTCCGTCCCTAGGGAGCTGGAGATGCTCCAGTGCTTGAGCCTTTCCATTACGCACAACAACTCAAATCTGTATTCCCTCATCATTCTAAACTCTAAAGGATCAACCTTTATAATCTAACGGAAAGGTCTGAACTCTTACTACTACTTCAGCTGACATATTTTTATCCAAATCCACTTACCTAGGGTTAAGTGCCTTGCTTAAAAATATCTTTTTAACATCCACTCCTGCACTCTACTCTCAAAATTTTACGCAACACATTTCATGAGGACTATCCCAGACCAAACACGCCATAACTCTTATAACACTTTTAATAACACTACAACCACAGCCAAAAAATAAAAAGCAGAGGAACAAACCTGTGGCAAGTTTCGTTCAATGCAGAGCCGACACAGACCGTGGATCGTATGCATCGCTCAGCGCATATACGTCCACCTACATCTACGGCGCTCTCTTCAGTGTCTTAAATAAAAGTAAAGTCACACAGGTGATGCTGCTTCCCTTCACACTCGCTCTAGTGCGGCTATGCATGCCCACTCATGGGAACTGCTCTGAGCAGAAGAATGACAGGAAACCACCTTCCACCCCCCCAGCCAGTGGCCAGGCAATATGTCTGCTCTCGATAAGCCAACATGTTTCCTGAGTAGCTCTCAACAGTAGTGGCTGAACTCACTCTCTCTGCGCAGTGAGATGGAGCTCACTCCGATAGCCTTGATTTAGTGTAAACACAAACATTCATTATGAGCCAGAGACATTAAAGTACGTTCGATGTTTGTTTAATGAGAAGCTGGACAAGCATAGGCTGACAGACGTGGAGGCCGTCCAGCCCTTGCACAACACCTCGATTCACGAAAACAGTGTTGAAATTTCCGAAATCCATTATTATACTCAAGCATGATCTGTGTAAAACCAACACAGTCATTTCATTCTACCTTAATCCATTGTTTGTTTATCTCTTACATCACCCTATCACTGATGTTCCAGTTAAAACCAGGCATAGCCAATCAGAAATCCCTGGAAAGTCAAGTACGAAATCTGAAAAATGGATTTTCGGGAAGAGAGGAAGGAAATGGAAGAATGATTAGCAGAGTATTTGACTGGCCTCCACGTAAAAATGCAGGGAACCAGCAAGAGTGTCAGTGGAGCGGGAATCAAACAGGGATAAATCATAAACACTGTGCGGGATTGGGCTTCCTATTGCAGCCACTTTGTTGGCTTTTCCCGTTTCCCAGCTTTGTCTGAGGAGAACAGTGCGGGCGGAGAACAGTCCTGGGAAAAGTTGCTCGCTAAAGTGGATGGGAGGGTTTAATGAGCGAGTGTGTGTGTGTGTGTGTTTGTGTCACACATATCCAAAAGCACATCCACACACCTCCTCATATTTCTACTGTCCGTCACGCCACAGAGCTGCTTGTATTCCCAAGCTGATGTAGTCACATCTCTGATGGTTATGTTGGCTGAAAAACTCTTTTGACTACATGCAGCATCGTTAGCTGTTGCTGTTGTTAGCTTAGCATAAGTCTGCACTTCAACCAAAGCAATTTACTCCCAACAAGCCAGCAAAAGTGGAGGAATCGTGTTTTGCACTGTACCTTTTCCAAACCAGTGTTATTATTAACTAAAAACTAAAACTACTAAAAAAAAAAAAAAAAAAATCAACAACTGAAATTAAGCTGAACTAAAATATGAATTTTAGACTTAATAAAAATAAAATAAATTGAAACTAAAGTCCTACAATTAATACAGTTAAAACTGAAAATCTAAATAATAATATATAAAACCACAAAGAACTAATGATTAAAACTAAAATGAAAATGAAACCTGAAAAATATAAAAAAAATAAACGCTAATTCAAAATATTAATAAATATGATAATATAATTTAAATATTAATATAAAATAATTAAAATAATACAGTTTGAAACATATTTCAACTGGTTGGTATTATGAGTTCCTGATGATTCCATTATGAATTACAAGAAAGCTGTAACATTTTATAAATAACATTGCATACTTCCCCGTGTCTACTAAAAAATTAATACGAAGCATTATCAGCTGGAATCTACAATTTTTTCAAATATTTTAAAATCTTTTTTCAATATCAAATTACACAAAAATTAAAACTCAAGTGTCCATAACTCTCAATAAAATCCTACTCTGTAAAAAGTGTAATTTGATATTTCTAGCTGAACTGAGCCTTTTATTGGTGTAACATTAGGTTTATTTATATTAAACATGTTTTACCATTAAAAATGTATTAATTTAGATGTTCCATCACATGAAGCACATTTTAGGTTAAAAAATGTTGTACAAAAATAAACATTTCAAATTCAATAAAAAAATTCCAAATGATATTTTATAAATTACACTTACTGTAAATGACTGCATGTTCTCTGGACTTGTGGTCTCAGGTCCAGCTTCATAGTTGGACGCAGCAGCTTCTGAAAGATACACAAGAGAGTCCCACGAGTCCCAGGCCGACAGATTGCTCTTTGAGTACATCTTAGCCCTGGGTACAAATCTCGACTCCAGCACTCTTTTAGAGAGAGGACAGCAGAATCCGGTCAACGCTGTCTGCAGGCTTCAGCTGAAAGTGAGTGTGTCTACACCATGAGAGATGAACTCAACCTGAATCGCTTTGACACAGAGCTGACTGCCCCACAACAGAGAGAGAGAAAGAAATCTACTCCCCTAAAAGCGTCACCCCCACCCCGACAACCCACGACAGGCTCCCCCACTTTGTAACCATAGAGATTACGGTCCCAGGAAGCAATGTCTTTTCAAACATTCTTCATGGAAACAGCATTCAAGAGGGATACAATACAGCTGGCTCTCTCTATTAAAGTCAGCCCAGTGCCTTGACTCAAGCCCCCTCTCTCCCTCTCTCTGTTCTCCTACACCTCTCACTCTCTCTCTCTCTCTCTCTCTCTCTCTCTCTCTCTCTCTCCAATCAAACTTAATCTCATCTGAATTTCTCTGACGGGACACGTGTCATTTCGGCCACACCCCAGGAGCAAATTTGTTCATTTTGTGAGCAATAATTAAGATGATCTCTTACACACAACGAACAAAAAAATGACTGCGCTGAATGTTTTTTTCATTGCAAAGGTCATTACGAAACGACAGAGGGAGGGAGACAAGATCTCTAAAGTGGATTTAAACTGACTTAGACACATCATGACACATCAACCTTTTAATTCTCATCTTATTCCCGTGGTTCCTCACAGCACACACTGTGTCGGCCCCCTGGCCCCCAGCTCTTTGTTACGGCTCTCCACAGGGATGCTGTACGTTTCAACACCGAGCCCTCTATATCCCTCCAAGAAGTACAAGGCAATGCTTGTTAATTCAACATAGCATTTGGTGAGAAGTAAAACATTCAAATTCCATTCAGACTCAAAAGTAACTTCCACTGCAAAGAGCTTGTTTGGATTCAGTAGTATCTGTTATCATCTAATCTATTGTTGCTGAGGAAAAACTGTCATGTGGAATTTGTCCATCTTCACTGCTAAAGGCTATCAGAGAGTGGCTACGATCCAACTGCGAAAGAGTGAGAAACTGCGTTTAATCTCACCAGTTGTCTGTCTGATGCGGCGTGAGGCCACTTTCAGATGTTTGCTCCTGCCCAGCTCCTCTCCAAGGAGATAATACCAACCTCTGATCTCCTGTCAGCAGAAAATGTGAAAAACACAATTAGACACAGAGAGCCATGGGAAGAAGACGCTCTTTCCTTTGCAAGGTTTTGCAATTCCAATATCTGTTGACTTGTTAATGCGTCCCTCATAGGGAGAGTATTAAAATCGGGCCCTGTGGCCGTTGGCAGCTCTGTCGTGTATTTGTGTGTGTTTTTGAGACCTTTGCAGCTGTAAACAGCTGATGCCCATTTTACTCTCCTGCTCAGCCAGATGGCATCGTGTTATATAAAACATCCATTGGGCTTGATCTAATTTTTCTCAAAATATCAGCCTCCGAGAAAGGATTTACTGTCTTAACACATGAGTATAACACTCTTGAATTTGACAACGGGACATAATGTAAAGGAACAGGGATCTCAGATGGGATATTTGTCGTTCGTCTGTGCAGGCGGGCATGCAGAATAAAGCCACGATGCCAGCATGTCTGCAGTGTGCTGCTCTTGGTAATTGTAGGTCATTTTTCAAGCCTCAATGAGCAGTCCCATCGCCACTTCCCCCACTGTGTAATTAGACGATGGTGTGGAGGAAATGCTTTGACAAGAAGAGAATGAAATTAAGAGGAACGTTCCTTTTGATAAATATGAAATGCTATCTTTCTTAAAGCAAGCTGAGTTGTGTTGCAATGAAAGAGGATTTTAGGTAAATTATGGATGATGTATCGTGGCAGTACATTTACGAAAGTAAAATCTGTTTACTAATATATCACTTTTTGCTTTCCATTTCACTCACATTTTACAATAGCATTCATGTTGCATATTTACTGAAGCGCTCTAATTCAGCACATGCACATAAAAATATACTATATATTCTATCATTCAAATGTTTGGGGTCAGTTCAGTTTTTTAAGAAATTAGCAAGGATGCATTCTTTTGATATTTGAGACCTTCATAATGTTACAATATTTTATTTCAAATAAAGTCTGTTATATTTCTTTTTAGTCATCAAGGAATCCTGAAAAAAAAGATATAACAGGTCCAGCGATGTTTCCAACATTGATAATAATAAGAAATGTTTCTTGAGTACCAAATCAGCGTATTATAATCATTTCTAAAGGATCATGAAAATTCAGGTCTGCCCTCATAGAAATAAATTACTTTTTAAAATGTATTAAAATAAAATGATTATTTCAAAATGTAATAACATTTCACAATATACTATATTTTTTGATCAAACAATTGCAGCCTTGGTGAGTATAAGAGATTTTCAAAAACACATTTATAAAATAACATGATAATAAATGAATTTTACGTATAAATACATTTTTTTTTAGTTTAGTCTTTTCTAATGAATATATGGGTGTTGGGAGAAAGTAAAAAACAACTACTGAAAATTGTTCTTAATTTTTCTGATAAAAATACAAATCCAAATGATTTTCAAAGCATTGCAGGGTAAAAGCGCTTTGGGCAAATATTTACCTTAGATGAGGTGATGAGGGAGTGGACACCAAAACTCATACAGCCCAGGAAGTCACTGCGCCTGTGGGCAAAATCAAACACTCTAAAACACAACAACAGGCGGGAATTTTTGAACTCCTGATAAAGTCAGGTCACATTCATATCGGTTAACCCCACTTAGATCATGTTCACTGTTCAGTGACGCTGCTGATATAAAAAAAAACAGCCAATTATGTATCGATTTTGTACTGAGTGATTTTGGCACTGCAGAGTGTCTTTTACAACGGGAAAATAAAATACATACTAGAACAATTGTCCTTATGGTACACATATAAATAGCCTCTATCTACTGCTGCATACATGTAGAAAATCAACACGTGAATGAAAAAAGATGATAAAATCCTACCTGGAAGTTCGACTGCGATTCCACACGGTTAACAACAGCCTCTTCTTCTGATCGTCATCATCCACATCTCTGCAACATAAATGCAACACTTCAAAAGCTCATCCATCAATGTCCAGCTTCATCCAAAAACACAATGGCCTTTCCCTCCAAGACTTCAAAAAGACAGCTAACAAAAGAGAGACAGCAGACTCAGCCCTAAAGTCTCTTTCAGAAAGACTGATTGAGATCTAGAGGCTGTCAGACGAGAGGTTAGAGAGCACATGATGTTTAACATAAATTATTCAACTATAAGATAACGCGACACTCTTCACTTCCTCTTTTTAAACACCATCATACAAGTGCTCTGCCTGTAGCGAACAATAAGAATCACTCACAACATAAATGTCTCGTTGAAAACAGGACTCTTGCAGTCTAGAACGGTCCTGGTCTTCCATCGCTTGTTGTGGTCAACATCTGGAGCAATACTTATCTGGAATAAATAAACACGTGTTGGTGGTTGCTATTAAGTCCACTAGTTTAACATTGCTAGAGGATATATTCATCATACTCAGAGGGAAAATCAATCAACACTTGAATTTGGAATCGAGTGGACAGCTGCCAACACAACTGATGCTTTCTCATGCCTGAAACCTGCTCAGGCTGACATGAAAACGGGTTCATTTCAAGGGCAGACGTCCACAGAGGATTAAGCGACAAATAATGACAAAAATAATAGCACATCATCACCAACAGTGACCGGGAAAGTTACTGCTGTCTCTCTGCTATAAGAAAAATAGGTTTGAGTTGTTTTATGAGGCTTGCAGTCACGTGACCTCAGGTGTCGTCTAAATATCGTCTGTTCTAGACCTTATCTACATATGTCAAAATGCACACCTTTACATATGAGTCACATGGTTTGTACTCTCTTCCCATGAGTCCTCTGGCCTCCAAAACTGTGAATAAAAACATGAGAGCATGAGTAATGAAGCTCTCATTTAATCAATTATGAATGTAAGACTTCCTGTATGAATTAAGTGCAAGTATAACTGGGTTATTAAAATTAGATTTTAACATGAGTCTTATTTGAAAAACAAATTCTTAAAACTCTAAAATTATAAAGTAAAAAATCTGTTCACAAACATGCTTACTTTGAACATAGAGCCACCCGCTGCCTGGAGTAACTGTCAGTTTGAGTTGACCTGTAGTCAGTGGGGGAAAAAAAATCTAAATTATGCACAGGGTTCCCACATGCCAAATGAATTTCTGGTCAAAAGTTTGTATAATATATATTTTTTTTTTTGCCTTTATTATAACAAGACAGTACTCAGACAGGAAGTCAAGTGGGAGAGAGAGAGGGGGGACGGGATTGGGAAAGGTCCACAAGCCGGGACTTGAACATGCTCACAAGGCTACTGGCACCAACTACTATAATATTTTAAGTCTCTTATGCTCACCAAGGCTGCATTTATTTGATCAGTACAGTACTATTGTGAAATATTATTACAATTTACAATGTTTTCTATTTCAATGCATGTTAAAAATGTCATTTGTAATTTGCCAAAAATGTTATTTTTAAAATAAGATGGCACAGCTGAATTTTCATCAGCAATTCCTCCAGTATTCAGTGCCACATGATCCTTCAAAATCATTCTAATATGCTGATTTTGTCTATTTATTTTCATGGACATATCCACACAGGAATCTGAAACCTGTCATGGACTCACAGGTGTAACGAAGTCTCCAAATGATCAGAGCATAACAGATAAGTCCAAAAGCCGGACTCAGCAGCTGGTGTTACACTAATATGTGCATTGACACACATACATTTCCTCCAGACCTGCAGCAAAGCCTGGCCATCAGATCATTTTCTATGGTGTCAAATCTATGCCATTAATAACCGAGCGGACCACCTCTCACCTCGCGTGATCATCCCCCACATCCTCGTGCTTGATCTTCTCTCACCTGCTCGCGCAAACACTTCTATTTTTGTCAGTCATGGGGCGGGGCTTGCTGTTTTAATTGTTATCTCTAACGCCATTGGTTACGTCCCCTTTTCCGGAAGTCAGCTGTGATTGGATGCCTATGAAAAGGCGATCCATAATTCACATGTGACTGAGACATGGCTTCATCAACAGACTAGATGCATGTAAGTTGTCATTTATTTTTTTTTATAAATATAAGTAGGGTAAAGTGCAGAACCCTCTTACAATGAAAGAATATATTACCATCAACCCCTAAAATTTGACATAGTAATACAAAATATATTAAAAAGTTTATACAGCAACTCTTGCTTATTTATATGAACAAATAATTTATTCATCCAAAGGTCCTTTGAACCAATTTGGGATTTACAGTCATGTACATTTACTATTTACATTTATGCATTTAGCAGACGCTTTAAAAGCGACTTACAGTGCATTCAGGTTATACATTATTTTTATTTTTTTTTCAGTATGTGTGTTCCCTAGGAATTGAACCCATGACCTTTTGTGCTACTAACACAATGCTCTACCACTGAGCCACAGGAACACTTATTATTATTTACAATTATTTAATGGACACTTCTCACATTTTTGAGGTTGTATATAAATATGGTTGGGTAAGCATATAGTGGTGAACTAATAACAACAAGTTGACTATTAGATTTATTTTATTTTATTTTCATTTTGCAAAGTTAATATAGCCCAAGCTTTATGTTGTATGAAAATTTCAAATATAACCTTTTTGGTAGATTTACCATGCTAATAACTGTGGAAACGTGTCATTAAAATCTATAAAAAAGGGTTTATGGTCCTGTTTTATCTTTGTAACATCACAAGATTGTAATCACTAGTAAACGGATTAATAAACTTTTATTCTAATGATGTATTCTACTGACAATGCATGCAATTCATTTTCATTAAAACAGCCATGTTATATTTATAAAAAAAAATTTTTTTAAAATAATTGACAACTTGCATCTGGTCTGTTGATGAAGCCATGTCTCAGGTCACATGTGAATTATGGATCGCCTTTTCACAGGCGTCCAATCACAACTTCCGGAAAAGGGGAAGTAACCAATGGCGTTAGAGATAACAATTAAAACAGCAAGCCCCGCCCCACGACTGACAAAAATAGAAGTGTTCGCGCGAGCAGGTGAGAGAAGATCGAGCACAAGGATGTGGGGGATGATCACGCGCGCGCGAGTGTTTGAAATTAGCTCGCGGGCTCCCGTTTCCTCGCGTGTAGATCTGTTTTCCTCTCGCGGAAGTGATTTACCGCGCGTGCCAGCATAAGTGGTGCGCTCGGTTATTAATGGCATAGATTTGACGCCATAATTTTCTGCCACAATTCTGTGTCAAGTGCAGTCAAACAAATAAAAGTTCAAATCTTTTCATCTAGATCAGTGGTTCTCAAACTGTTGGTGGGCCACTGGGGGTCTGTGAAGGACCTTAAAGTGGTCCACAAACTGACTGAACGATTTAAATAAATAAATAAACTAATATACAAAAAGCAACAACAAATAATTAAATGGCTGATTAAGTTACTCATAACAATGAATGATTGTGTGACTAATTTGAGTGCTTATACTGTCATATAAGTTATACACTACCATTCAAAAATCTGAGATTGCTTTTTAAAAACATGAATCTTACTTGCTCCAAACTTTAAAATGATAACATATGTCAGTCTACCTACTGGTTAGGTCCAACTTGTTATCTAGCTAACATTTTGCTGATTCCATTTCATTAGCTAAAACTAGCATGTAGCTAATTTCAATAAAAAGAATCATTCTGGAATTATGGATTGGTAAAAGTGAGGTTATTTCAATTTTTTTTTTTTAAACTGTAGGTAATTAAAGATTTTTGTTGATTAAAACTATTGAAGCATCATTTGTGAACACATACAGTAGCTCAATAATGACTCACCATGAGTTTGTAAAAGAAAGGATGATCTCTGCCATTGGCTGAAACAGCTCAGTGTCACTTTCTGTGCCTTCTGACAGTCCATGTTATAGTAAAACCACAGCTTGGCTGATTTTAAAAACATCCCAAATTGCACGCATCACACATGAATTCTCAGAAATGTAGTAAATGAATTCAGATGTGATGCCTCACAGCTATTCAAGAGCTTAACTGCCACTATGCATATGTTGCCACTGGAGGATAAAGGACAGAAGGAGAAAACAAGCATAAATTTCAACCGCCTTGCATTTTGAATAGCTGATAAGACAGGAGGAGCTGTGATTGGTCAGAGAGCAGCACTGAACGAGTGAAAGGGGGTGTGTGTGGAGGAAGGGAGAGAGAGAGGGAGGGAGGGAGGGAAAGTCCACCTGCTGTACTCATAATAAACAAAACCTTTGACTGAGGTCATCCTGTGTGCTGATCTGAGATCAGTTACATTATTTCTCTTAATATATATAATTGGATCAACAATAACAAAACTTGAAAGCAGCTCACAAACACTTCTGATTTCTTTATAACAAAAAAATGTTTGTCACGGACTTGAAAAACATAGAGAAAACATTAAATGATGCCATGCAAAAATTGTATTTATAATAAATCATTATGTGATATGTGTATAAATCCTCAAAAGGCCTAATGCCCTTTACTATAAAAATGTGCTATCGCTGGCTTTTTTTTTTTGATGACAGAAAACCACTTTCTAAGAATATATTCTGAAAATACATATGATTTTTCTTGGAAAAAAAAAAAAAGATATTAAAAGCAGTCTTGAGGGCAATCCTTTGTTCTTGTCCGTTAAAGGACTTTAATCGGAGTGAGTCATTCATTGACAACAGGAAATCAAACAGTCACTGCTTCTTTAATTCCAGGATAAAGCCACCCCTCTCCAGAGGTTACATCTTTACTTTACAGATCTCACTGATGAACATAAGGAAAATAAGACTAGTGATTTGGTGCTGCTACATAATCATGCTAACTCCATGATGAATCCATCATATGGCAGTGAATAGTAGGCAATGCATCCCTCTGCAAGAGCGAAACCATGTTGAGTGCATAAAGCATTGTGTTAAGCTCTGTTTCCTGGTCTCCTTTGGGAGAGTCATGGAAAATGCATGCAACTCAACATCCAACCAGATAAAAATAAAAATAAACAGCTTGTGCAAAGCATGCAGGATTTCAGTCGAATTAATTCAGCCATTATCTCTACTATGTCCCCAACAGACAGTTTAAAAAAAAAAAAAAAACTTTTTTTTTTTTTTAATTTGTGAGATGGGATTATTGAATTCCAGATCTTTGTTTTTCTGTGTGTGATATATAAGTTCTGTAATTTTAAGAGGGCATTTCTTGATGTACTACCAGCAGACATTACTGATAGTGACTGGAGACATTACTGATAGTCAGAATAAAGTCAATGTAT
Source organism: Acrossocheilus fasciatus (assembly GCA_036784905.1). Lineage (NCBI taxonomy): Eukaryota > Metazoa > Chordata > Actinopteri > Cypriniformes > Cyprinidae > Acrossocheilus > Acrossocheilus fasciatus. The sequence goes on from CM071942.1 coordinate 22,867,882, forward strand.
ACAGTAGAAAAGTGTGTTTAGCTTTTTTAATAATTTTTGGGACCCAATTTTAATTTATTTAAGTTTAAAAATAATAACTTTTAATAATTGTAATGCACTCTAGCTGAATAAACCTCAAATGTGATAAACCATGGTCTGTCACTGAGAGAGGCAGGTGAAAGAGTCCAGCCTAACCTCAGACGGTAAACTGTGGCTTCCATTATCCAAATTTTTCAACAAACCAACAGGTAAGTAATGCAATTCATGAGAGCCATAATTATATTTGTAATGTATCATAATAAGTGCTGTCCACCAGCAGATACAAATACAAATATGTACATTTTTTTGTTCCTCTAAAGGACACAATGACTTCCTTGCTCTGGGGGAAGAAGAAAGCTGCTTAATGAGGACCAAGAGCATGCCATTGTAGGATGGGTCATTGCTGACAATGCAATAAAACTCAGAGAAATTCAGGCCAGAATTGTACAGGACAACCTGGTATTCCAGAATGTGGAAAGCATCAGCCTGGCTACCATCGCTCGAACTCTGAACAAACACAGAATTCGAATGAAACAGCCGAGCGGGTCAAGGAACTCAGACACCAATATGTCCAGGTGCCTATACAGCACATCTGATTCTAGAGAGACTTTTACGCTATTCTACACTTTTTTTTCACTGTTGTCTATTACTACTCAAGTAAACATACCCACAAAGTGAAGAGCATTTACAGTAAACATCATGTGTTTGATTTCTTTCAGAGAGTTATGGAGTTGGAGGCTAATCAGACCCCACATGAATTCATTTATGTAGACGAGGCAGGATTTAACCTGGCAAAAACTCGTAGACGAGGAAGAAACCTAATTGGGAAAAGGGCCACTGCTGATGTTCCGGGTCAGAGCTGTGCTGGTTTGGTCCTGCAGAAAAGCCAGATTGGTCCCTACAACACAGAGAGCCTTCTTTTGTTTTTTAGATGACCTCCACCAACAACTGGTGCCAGAAGCAGAAAGGGAAAAAGTGGGAGGGAACATGAGGACATTTGTGATTGTATGGGACAATGTAGCATTCCACCATTCACATGCAATCACAAATTGGTTTGCAGCCCATCCGAGAATGATTTCCCTTTTTCTTCCTCCGTACTCTCCTTTCCTCAATCCTATTGAGGAATTTTTTTCTGCCTGGAGGTGCAAAGTCTATGATCATCAACCACATGATCAAATGTCCCTCCTGGATGCCATGGAGGCTGGCTGCAGAAACATGCTAAGCGTTTCTATCCAAGGTGCATAGCAAGAGAAAATATAAGGTGTGCTGTCAATGAGAACATGTGGCCAAATGCTGAAGATCGCATAGATTAGAACTTTTTTTTTTCTGCATTTTTTTTAACCAAAGGGCAAAGGTCTATGTTTTTTGTTGTTGTTGTTGTTTTTTTATGATCACTGACACCAATTTCATTTAGCTAATAAAGCCTTTACTGCAGCAATTCTGTCACTTTTCTTTTATATTTCATAAAGTACTGATGACTCCTTCACTATGCTGTACACATACTGTCCTACAGTAAATGAATCCACACATTCACACACACACACACACACACACACACACACACACACACACACACACACACACACACACACACACACACACACAAATGTAGAGTTCAGCTGACTGAATTATTATTCTTCTTCTTCTTATTATTATTATTATTTTAAATGGAAGTCATATTGTATGTTCCAACCGGTTCAAACGAAAGCATGACAAGTAATGCAGTTTTTGTAATTAATTTTTAGCATTTTGACAGTCTATGCGCTATATTGACTGTTTGTTCCTGTTGGATAGAAAACTAGTGCTAATGTTTTGACTGAATGACAATTTTGAATCAAGTTTGCTGTGTTTTGACAGAGTTAGTATATGTAGAAAAAGGCATTCAGCATTTTGAAATGGAGAGTTTGTATTTATTTAACAAAATATGGTTTTGGCCAGAAAATTAACTATTTGGCTAATTGTATGATGTAGGTGTGTTGCTGTGTTAAAGAGTTTAGAAAAAGCACTTTAAGTATTGTTAAACGCTTGTTAGCAATTGAAAAAAAAAACTGTAATATATCCTATCTGAAAAAAAGGATTTTGAACCTTACTGACATTTTTTTTAAATTAATTAATTCGTTTATTTATATATTTATTTTATTTTAACCATGGTAATAGTCTGTGGTCTTATAGGATATGCTTCAAAAATATGAAAATATTTTATTATGTGAACTGATTTTAAAGTACATTGATAATCTATCACTATCAAGCTAATAAAGTTTTTTAAAGCCATTAATTAAAGTTCTAAAATTTTACAGTCTGAACGGGAGTCCCCGAGTCTGAAAAAGTTTGAAAACTCCATGAATGATTTCCTTGTGCAGTTACTTTTACAGTTATTTTACGGACAGATTAGTTTGGTCTGAGAATTTCAACACTGCCATCTAGTGGCACACAGTGCACAATATCAGTGAACGTTTAATTATCTGTGCATCTCCATCAGAATGGAGCTTAATTCTAATGTGCAATCAGATGAACAATCATTCACCTTTTCCTTTGAAACCAGACGGGTGAATTTTCCTCCTCTTTTTGGGTGCAGATTCTGTACTGTTCTTTACTGCCGTTTTGACCACTGAGGCCACTTTAACTTGAGCAGATGAACTTTGGCTGACAGCTTTCCCCCAGGTCCTGTCCGCAGGTCTACCAGCACTGAGACTGCAGGAATCACAGGATGAAAGAAAAATATGAAGAAACTGAGAAAAATGCATGTCTACATAAGCAGTTCTAAACTAATTTAACTTCAGCACTCTGCTCTACATGACATAAATATGCGACAAATTTCATATGAATAGACACATGAGCTCCCTGTAATCCCCACCATTCATGGACTTTCCTTAAACAAAAAATATATATTTCTGTATAAATTAACGATCAATAATGCATATTAAAAATATAAAGAATAATTTAATAAAACATAAGGAATTTCCGCTTTTCCACTTACAGTCGTGGCCAAAAGTTTTGAGAATAACATAAATATTAGTTTTCACAAAGTTTGCTGCTAAACTGCTTTTAGATATTGGTTTCAGTTGTTTCTGTGATGTACTGAAATATAATTACAAGCACTTCATACGTTTCAAAGGCTTTTATCGACAATTACATGACATTTATACAAAGAGTCAGTATTTGCAGTGTTGGCCGTTCTTTTTCAGGACCTCTGCAATTCGTCCTGGCATGCTCTCAATTAACTTCTGGGCCAAATCCTGACTGATAGCAACCCATTCTTTCATAATCACTTCTTGGAGTTTGTCAGAATTAGTGGGTTTTTGTTTGTCCACCCGCCTCTTGAGGATTGACTGCAAGTTCTCAATGGGATTAAGATCTGTGGAGTTTCCAGGCCATGGACCCAAAATTTCAACGTTCTGGTCCCCGAGCCACTTAGTTATCACTTTTGCCTTATGGCACGGTGCTCCATCGTGCTGGAAAATGCATTGTTCTTCACCAAACTGTTGTTGGATTGTTGGAAGAAGTTGCTGTTGGAGGGTGTTTTGGTACCATTCTTTATTCATGGCTGTGTTTTTGGGCAGAATTGTGAGTGAGCCCACTCCCTTGGATGAGAAGCAACCCCACACATGAATGGTCTCAGGATGCTTTACTGTTGGCATGACACAGGACTGATGGTAGCGCTCACCTGCAGTCAATCCTCAAGAGGCGGGTGGACAAACAAAAACCCACAAATTCTGACAAACTCCGAGCATTGATTATGTAAGAATGGGCTGCCATCAGTCAGGATGTGGCCCAGAATCTGATTGACAGCATGCCAGGACGAATTGCAGAGGTCTTGAAAAAGAAGGGTCAACACTGCAAATATTGAGTCTTTGCTTAAACTTAATGTAATTGTCAATGAAAGCCATTGGCACTTATGAAATGCTTGTAATTTTACTTCAGTATACCATAGTAACATCTGACAAAAAGATCTAAAAACACTGAAGCAGCAGACTTTGTGAAAATTAATATTTATGATATTCTCAAAACTTTTGGCCACGACTGTACATTGAAAAATCCTAAAATTGTAGTATTTTTTCAGCAAACACATGATTACTGATCACACATATTTTCATATGAAATGTGTAACTATGCAAACAATGAAGTCATAAAAGTTTATGAATTTGTGTTCAGCTTTATGTAAAACCATGTGATAAATTATGAAAGAGAAATCGAGTGTTTCAGTATTACAAGAAAAAAATGTAGTGCAATTTTTGTCTTCATTTCTACATATAAAAATATGAAAAATATAATATAGCTAGTTGGAAATGTATTATTAAATATATTGCATTATATTTTCCAGTATATTGCCATGTTTCGTGAGGGACTCTATTATTCTTATTTGTTTAATATTACTTTGTGACTGTTAATATAGTCATTAATTACCGCTAACATAAATTCTAACACATGCATCATGCATTATTCCACTGGTCTGCTGTAACAGTTAATCAGTAGACAGTGGGTAATGTTGTGTGGTTTGTTTTGATACGGTCATGCAGCATTAAACAGAAGCATTCCATTCGTGTGCATTTTATGTGGTTACGTTCTTTACTTTGCCTGTTGGCTCACGGCCAATGGGCTTTTGTCCCTGACAGATCTGATGTGTGCCACTGAAGATCTCCTCTCTCTGCTCTCTGCAGGCCTGGTTCTTTCTCTACACGGCCTCTTTGTAGACGGCCCCTTGGGGAGGAATGGATCCTGTAGCCAAAGAGATTCCCTGTGAAGTCTGTTCCTATGGGCACAGCCGGAGGTGTTACATGGTTAGTGCACTCGCTTCTGACATGAATTCTGATGACAGAGTGATAGACAAGCAAACCCTGCAGGAAGCTCTCAAATGATCTTAATTCACTCAAAAAAGCTGATTAACTCCAACAATGAAGAAGCCCTGTCAAGAGCTGCCAGAGCAAAACTGACATAAACGTCATGCTACTTTAACATTAATTTGATGTATGAAGCTGGTGTTCTTCTTTGACTTTGTGTTAATTTGTTAATGATTTAATAACATTTCAGAGATTTAAATAAAGAGTGTCAATGATTAGGTTTAATTAAGGTTTTCTGAACATTCTGAAGGAAAGCACTTCTGACAGCCCAGCAGGACATCAGGTGCTTGCAGCAGTGGGGAGGTCAGAGGTCACGGTTCAGCACACAAAACTGTATCTTACAAAGTTGAAATCATACTCAGAATTTATGTTTTATTACTTCTGCAAATTTGAATTCTAAGACATTTTATACATCTGCTTCTAATAACTGGAGTTTCAAACTGCTTTAAAAATGCATTGATGCCATTGCACTAGACTAAAAAAAAAAAATCAAAGCAAGCAGCATATTTGCATTTACATTTATTCATTTAGCAGACGCTTCAATCCAAAGTGATTTACAACTGAGGAATACAACAAGTGTATTTGAATCAAAGATTGCAAATGCTCACTTTTCATGCAATACATTTCACAAACGGTTGTTTGTTAGGTTTTAAATGATAAAATATGTATATTGTTATACATTGATATGGATAAACGTTGGTTACTATGCAAGGACACGTGTATAAACTTACATACATCCACTAAAAATCACTACATATCAGTTGGTAATGTAAATAGATTATTATTATTTTTTATTACCAGCAAAAATGGTTCATAAAGGTTAAGCATCATTTGTTTACAGATTTCTCCTCAAGATTCCACTTGGTTTGATATCTTTACTAGAATAGAATAGGACTGGTGGAAATTGCTGTAGACAGGTTTAGTACATAAAGACATACAAAAGACAATTTGTGAATATGCAAGTATGCATTACTGCATGCAATGTACAACACAATACATTATATTATAGATAGATAGATAGATAGATAGATAGATAGATAGATAGATAGATAGATAGATAGATAGATAGATAGATAGATAGATAGATAGATAGATATTTACGGTAAAAGTTAAATTATTCCTTCCTAATATGCTATGCATGATTACTAATGTTCATGTAAACATGGATCATACCGTGTTTTAAGCTACGAGTGATTTTCCAGTGACAATACTTTTTCTTTTCTTTTTTTTTTTTTGTGCCAATGTATATGGTTTTGTTCATGAACAGCATTCAGCTTTCCAATATTGATTGTTGTGCGGTCGAATAGTGTTGTTTCTGTCAGCAGAGGCAAACTTGAAATCTTCACAGCTTTATCGTGTAATCATGAACTTGTGGCTTGAGCGCTTCGGTGATCATACACTCACAATGGGCTGTTTTACTCAGCCTGAAAACTGCAGCATTTCAAACCGGAGAATTATGAAATAAAATTACCAATTACGATTTCTTCCATGTTCGGTCATTGCTTAGAAGTAAATCTTAAACCGCCATAACTTTACACTGGCGCTAACTTATATCACACCGCATATTTATAGGAATCTGTGAACTTAGTTAACTGTCTGTATTTAGTGATTTCTCAGTAAGCGTTTCCAAACGCACCCGAACATATTCCACAGCCGAATGTCATTTACACTTACCTTTCCCTGAAGTCCATATTTTGCGAGTGTTGTCTGCTATAATCCATCTTCTGTACAATCACAAATTCCCAGCTATTATGTTTATATTTGCCAGCTCTGAGTGGGACATTCAAACTGCAGAAACTCCCCCCATCCCGCTCTGAAGAGGAAGTGTGTGTGGGGCGCTGCAGACGCGCTGATGGATCTCTCCACCAATCCGAGAGCTGCATTTGAAACGCACGGAGTTTGATTGCATTTTCAGAAATATCTAAAACTCAAGGGGACTGCAAAAGTATTTGCCCCAAGGGAGTAACTGTTCTTTGCACAGTAGTTATATTCCTTCTTTTACAGTATTTGTGCTGGGTTCCAGTCATCTAAAAATATTTCTGTGTACTTTTTTTTATTATTATTAAACATGTCTCATAGTTTATGCAATAGTTTTAGCTCCACGTTTGTTTGTTTTTGTTTTTTACAGTATTACAAGTGTTTCTTGTTTTCCTTCACTAACAGAGGTTATGTTTTTCAAGTGAGGCACAGTAGTGTCTACCTCTGAAGACGTTATAGTTGCCAGGTGTCCAGAAAGAATTTAACTTTTTTTCATCCTCCCTCTGGACTGTCAGCCAAGTACAGAGTAATGTATGTCAATGGAAGTCGCAGCACAGTTTTTTCCCTTGCAAAACTGTTTTCTTTGTTTGTCTGGCACATTTTATTGTTCTTTTTGTTTAGTTTCTAACTTTTCCTCTCTATCTTCTCTATCTCTTCTGTCTTTTAATCTCACAGTATGATTTTATATGTCACAATTTGACTTTATTCCTTTTTAACCTCTTTTTTATTTAGCTATACTCTGAGGTGGAAAAGCCTTCCGTAAAGAGACAACTAAACAGTAAAATGTTTTCAGTTACCTAAAAATGGTCTTATATATTAGGATACACTGGAGACAAGTCATAATATTGTCACTGTCTTTTTGCAGTAATAGTTCTTGTTCAGCTATTAACAGTTCACAATTAAGTGACACCTCAAAAAAAGGCAAAACAAAAGAAGGGCTTGTCACTAAACAAGGACATGACGACACATGGGATGTGGCCCGTTATAATGTGAAAGCACTCATTTGTGTTAAACAGTTTGAACACCTTTGACCATCAGCACAACAGTAACTAGAGAGATCTTCACTTGGGAATGATTTCTTTACTGTAAAAGAATACATTTCTTAAAATGTTTTAGTGAAAAAAAATGTAATGTCTACTTTAATTTGGAAAATTTAATAGCAATTAAAATAGCGAAATGACATTGTAGTACTAAACAATGTGCTAATACAAATTTAAGAGGTATAATTGGAGAATAAGTTATTGTATGTACTGAAAAATATTTTTGTATTGTCAGTACAAATACATTATTCAGTACATGCTGTATTAAAAGATCAAATTTTTGTGGTACAACAATAGAAACTGACACAATTGTTAAAAACGAAACAAAAAGAACAACAAAATGTGCCAGGCAAGCAAAGAACACAGTTTTGCGATGCAAAAACAAAACAAAAAAAACATGCACTGTGCTTGGCTAATTTGGCTGGTATTAGTCTGGACTGTTCCCCTTTTAATGTATGCAGAAAACTCACTTTAAAGAGTTATTTAGTATAATTTTGCCAGAAAACATTTTAGAATTTTTTATTGTTAATGTAAAAAAATCTTGTGTTTGTTTGTTTGCTGGTTTTTATTGTATTTGTTATACTTGTATTTTTAAAATAGTTTTTGCCATGAAAATAGCCTAAGATGCTGACGTGGCATTAAATAAAAAAAATACTACTACTACTACTGGTATAAGCCTATATATAATAACAGGAAAAAACTAGTTTTTACTCTCATGTATGGTACACCTCCTCCCTCATGCCAAAGCACTCTTGCTGTACTTCTATTGATGAAACAACTAGGCCTACATTATGTTATTGCTGACCCACTTAACATATACAAAGCCACACACTGTGAGTCAAGCACAACAGCATTATACACTTTGACCCTACAAACATCTGACTCCAGCAGAGACTGGAGGTGAATGAGAACTACATTACATTGATGGCCAGTGTGGCAGCAGTTTCCCTGATTTGCAATTCATATTAGTGCAGCTAAATGCTGATCAGAATTGAGTGCTGTAAAGAATATTGCGAATCAGCCAAAGGGGGGTCGAAAATAACTAAAGAAAAACTCAAAATTTGTTTGTTCACACATTTTTCCTCCCTATTATGTGAGGCATTTTCAAAAGCCATCTGGTCTTTAAAAACAGCCAGGAAATCTGTGGTTTACAAAGTTATCTGTAGTCTACATCAACTGCACAGAGCATTCATTGGTAATTGGGGAATTCCCATCAACATCTAATTTCCTCAGCTAAAGCTCTAAGAGGGTCAGTTGTGCTCAGCAGATATCCATTCATAAAGCAGATTCATATTTGCATTGCAACTATTTCAAATAATCCTGAAATGAATGTATCAGGTTTTTCACAAGAATATTAAGCAGTTGTTTTCAGTACTGAAATCTTTCTTGAGCACAAATAGCATATTAAATATTTCATAATATTACTGTTTTTACTGTACTTTTGATTAAAAACAAAAATCTTTCTAACTCCTAACTTTTGAATGGTATATTTTATTTATTGAGGACTTAATGTGCATTAATAACTGTTTAGTTGAAGCGTTTTTTTATCATCGATATTTAATTTCAAATATATACATTTTATGGGTGAGACATTACAAATGCTATTCTGTGGAACATAGATCAATGGTACTTAGGCATATATGTGACCCTGGACCAAAAAAACAGTCATAAGAGTATATTTGTATAATACATTGTATGGGTCAAAATGATCAATTTTTCTTTTATGCCAAAACTCAGTAGGATATTAAGTAAAGATCATGTTCCATGAAGATATTTTGTAAATTTCCTACTGTAAATATATAAAAACTGAATTTTTGATTAGTAATATGCATTGCTGAGGAATTCATTTGGACAACTTTAAAGGCGTTTTTCTCAATATTTTAATTTTTTTTTTTTTTTTTTTGCACCCTCAGATTCCAGATTTTCAAATAGTTGTTTCTCAGCCAAATATTGTCCTAATAAACCATACATCAATAGCAAGCTTGTTTATTCAGCTTTCAGATGATATAAAAATCTCAATTTCAAAAAAATGAGCCTTATGACTGGTTTTGTGGTCCAGGGTCACAAATATAAATAACAAAGTATACTAGCAGTTACACTTTTCACTCCCGTGAATATTTCTCAGGCTGGGTTAATTTTTGAAAGTCAGTTTCAAACCTTAAAGTCTTGAATGTAAAGTACATTAGTAAAAATCACAAAACAAAACAAACCTCACTGTTATCTTCCACACAAAGACACTTTAATTTCATCACAAAGCATTGGCCAGTTTGTGACACCAGACCACAATAAGATACACATGGCAGTAGTAAGATTCACACACACACACACACACCCGTTCCACTACAGAGTGGAGATTTTGGTGTTGCCCGCAGACCCCTCCATATACAGTATGTATATACACACACACACGTAAACTTGTATTTTACAATCAGTTCATTTTCAATACAATGACTTCATTATCAATACTTAGTAAATGTACATGTCGACACAAGGCAACAGAAGCACAACTCCCAGAGATGCACAACAAATACACATCAACACAGTAACAGAATCTGTTCACCATATAATCAGTCAGAACAGATGCTATATTCATTTAAACTCATGGCAGGGTATGAAGGATTCTTGAATTTATTTATCAATAACATTTCAACCGCAGACAGATTGATTCACCAACCATTCTCTTTGGTCGGACATTTTCAACTACTGCATCAACAGATAAATATATCGCACCAACTTGAAAGTAACATAAACATAATTCTGAGACTTTGTTTCATACCAGACACTTCATAATATATATATATATATATATATATATATATATATATATATATATATATATATATATATATATATATATTCTAATGTATGTACATTTCAATCAGACAGGACTTTTGCTAGGGAATATACAAGAGACATTGTGGCGAAAAAAAAACACTGTGGGATCAAATAACGTTCAAACTTTCAGGAAGAGTACATTCACACATAGTACCACATAACAAGTGCAAAAATCGTGAAGTTTATATTTGTGTATCCACTATCCTGGCGTGCAGACAGGAATGTAAGCTTACACCTTTAGCTCGTGTAACACCTCTATATAGATCAAGTCGACGTTGACTAGTGTGTAAACACAAACACCACACAGCATCTTCAGTATAATTAACATTGCAGTGACTTCGTATGTTGACACAAGTCCACACTGGGCGTATTATTCAGATGCCCATTACAATGTGATTAGTGTATATAGTACAGACAGAGGGAATGTGCTCTCCCGCATTCTTCATTTATCTTTCTGACTTTTCTTTCAGCCACTTCATCCGTACTTGCTGCTGCAGTAACACTCGGCATTCAGCAATCCCAGGATGCACATGGTCAGAGGAAAAGCACAGAGAAAGAGAGGCGGTGGAGAGACAGAAAGAGGGGAGGAGGAGGAGGAGGAGGACGAGGAAGGACGATTGGCTCTAAGAGTCAAATGAAGGATGTGGATTCTCACTGTGAGAAGGGCTTCCTTTGTTTGGGCGGCTAAAAGACAAAAAAGAACAACAAATAAAACAAAAAAAAGGAAAAAAAAAAAACTTGGGAAATGACAGCATGGATAGCATGGGTTTGTCAATGTCAAGTGGGTATGATGGCTTGTTTTTGTTCACTTAAGATAATATTAGCACTTGTGAATGTGATGGTGATGACAAATGTGAAGAATATATGTGACCTTGGACAAACAAAACCAGTCTTAAGTCGCTGGGGTATATTTGTAGCAATAGCCAAAAATACATGGTATGGGTCAAAATTATCGATTTTTCTTTTATGACAAAAATCATTAGGATATTAAGTAAAGATAATGTTCCATGAAGATATTTTGTACATTTCTTACCGTAAATGTATCAAAATTAAATTTTTGATTAGTAATATGCATTGCTAAGAACTTCATTTGGACAACTTTAAAGGCAATTTTCTCAATATTTAGATTTTTTTGCACACTCAGATTCCAGATTTTCAAATAGTTGTATCTCAGCCAAATATTGTCCGATCCTAACAAACCATACATCAATGGAAAGCTTATTTATTCAGATGATGTAAAAATTGACACTTAAGACTGGTTTTGTCATCCAGGGTCACATATGTTTTTTCTCTTTTCAGATATATAGAATTTAACAGCTCCAGCTGTGATTCCTCTAAACGATTCTGATTCCTTAACAATTCTTTTAGTTTTTTAGGGGAAAAAAAGATGCAATTTTTACAGCCAAATAATAATTTAGTTTAACGAAAATGGTCAAAACATTGCATTTATTAATTTTTTATAGCAAATTCTCCAGACAAATCTTATAAAATATACTTTATTTTTAACTACACGTCTTATGAATTTTATGATTTTTTAAAAATTGAAACCAGTTCTGAATATGAACCAATTCTCGATTACATTTTTTTTGTATGATTTACTGTTAACGCTTTTCATGTTAATCAGTCTCAGAAAGGTGCAATATAACATTCAGACATTAATATGGACTATATTAAATCAGAGAATCAAAAAAACTTGTTAAAACGTGGTGATTTAAAAAAAAAATTAAATAATCCAAACAGTTTAATATAAGGCAATATAAAAATCCAGAAGAGTAAGATGAAACTTGTTCATTTGTTAAGAAAGAAAATATTACTGCAACATAGAATTTAATGAAGCAGTAGGACAAGTAACAGTATTTTTTTAAGAAAAGCATGCAGGTCATGTTTATTCAGGGGTTAAGAACTGGTCAGTCAGATGCTGGTTAAGGCTTAGTTGTTGCTAATAAAGGCAAAAACATGACAGTGTCATCTAGCATCCATGTGCATAAATGTTGAAGCAAACAGTGAAATAGGCTGGTACATGGACAATCCCTGTGCATCTTATAACTAGTGTTCTTCATTCCTAAATACAGGATATATGCTGGTAATGGAATATAATGGCACCACATCTGCGCTCATGTGAATGTGAACGGTATACAATTATTAGATCAATTTAGAATATTCCTGGTGTATATTTGAGGAAGAGTAAATACTCTTTCAAGTAAACATGTGATACGTATGTGGACTGTGCTTGTGTGCATGCATGTGATATAGTGGCAGAGGGGTCAGTGGTTTTCGTCTGTCTGCTGATCGCCAGTGTTAATGCTCAGTGAGCGAGTCTCTGTTGGATCTGGTGGGGGAGGCTGGCGCTCTCCGACTTCAAAGATGACAACAGACAGATTGATGGACGCAGACATATAAACAGGAGGACAGACAGACAACAGGGGAAAAGACACACAATTAGGAACAACACAAAAGAACATGAAGACAAAGGCAGTAACAATGAACTCTGAAAATGAACATATACTGTATGACACACAAGGTGGATCCATCAGAGATTCATGAACCGCTAATGTCATGTTACTAAACACCTACACGAATAATAAATCAGACTACAATTTATCATTTAGTTTAAAAAATAATAATAAAACTTGGTTTAAATCTGTTTAATCCAATTCACTTGGGCTTGATGTTTCACAAGTAAACTATATGCAAGTTAGCAGAGCCAACACTGAACATTTGGCATGTTAAGTTTAAAAAAAATAAAAATAAAAAAACATAAATTATAATAATAAAAAAGTATCAGGAACACACTTCACACAAAAACATAAACAGCATGTCATATACCAAAACCTATATGTGTTAAAAAGAATCTATATGTCCCACATTAAATTAAAAAATTTAATTAATAGCTAAAAAAACTGGCAAAGAAATAAAAAATAAATAAATAAATAAAAAAACATTTAACCTAATTAAAAAAATACAATTAATATTTTACTTAATGTTTATTTATGGTGACTTAAACACAACTAATTTAATTTAATTTAATTTAGAAATAGTTGTGTTTAAGTCACCATAAATAAACATTAATTTAAAAAGTTTTATTATTTGTCTTTTTTAATTAATGTTTATATATGGTGACTTAAACACAACTATTTCTAAATTAAATTAAATTACAAATGCTAAATTAAATATAAAAATAAAACAAAATAATTACAAAAAAAATTATTAATGTTAATTTATAGTATACTTAAATACAACTGTTGCTAAATTAAATTAAATGTTATTAAATTATTATTTTTTAAAAACCATGTTATAAATTTATGGTAACTTAAATACAACTATTGCTAGAAACTAAATCTATAACATACATTTAAGATTGAGTTGTTCAACCAGGTATCTCTTCCTTATAAAATTAAATGGAAGTTCTAAACATAGTTTTTTGTTTTTTTTTAAATACTCTGAACAAACGAATTGACAGTAATAGACAGCCTGGTATACTCATATCTAGTGAATGACAGGTGTTAGGGAACAGCACATGTTAACACATTTAAAGATGGAATCATGCAAGGACGTGGTGATGTCACATAAGGACAATATGTCGGACATACCATTTGCGTAACTCCTCATTGGTCACTGATTGAAATTCTGAAACAATAACCGGAATCATTGTGGAAGGGATTTAGTGGGACTGAGTTTGAGAAGAACATGGGTCGACAGAAAAGAGGCAATGGAAGGAAGCAAAAAGGTATCATCTCCATGGTTTGTCCCGTTTAACTGGTCAGTTTCCCTTACATTTTCCTCCCAAACATGTATATCATGAGAGAATGATCTCACAAAGCTGATGCACTGATGTTACTATACAGTACAATGATTTAAAACAATGTTTGAATGAATATGCACATGGCAAGGAGATGGAGAAAGAAAACCAGCTTAGTTATGTATGAGTGGTTTGTTAGTGCAGGTCTCTGAGTTGGACTGTGTGTAGGAGTGTGTGAGCTGAGAAAAAGTAATGGATTGTGACAGGCGAGAGAAGTAGAAATAGCAGGAAGAGTGTTACTGATCTGTCTTTCTTGTGTTAAAGACCAGGGATCAGGTCAGGGCAGAAGGGCTGTAAAGGGTGTAAATGGAGGGTAGTTTGTAGATCATTGCTCTCAACACCATTAACACTTGTATCACTCCCCACAGTACTCAAAACACATTCTATGGCCATTAGGCTGTATTTAATTCAATTAAACATTTCAAAGGCCCTCTTTCATGTGCATGTGCACCATCTGAACAATTACACTGAAACATTATTACTTTCATATATATATATATATATATATATATATATATAAACTTCTTCTCTGGATACATCTTCTCTTATAAATATTTCTTCTCTGACTCACCTTGGGACACCTGGTGGGCCGCGGTTGGGACGAGAGGGGACTTGGGGCGGGGGGCCGCTGAAAGGGTCAGGAGAGGCTCCAGGTCTGGATGGCACAGGAGGTGCTCCAGCGGTAGGGGGCCCTGGGGCAGTGCGTCCACCTGGACGAGGAGGCCCAGGTGGGGCCCGACGCTGGGGAGTGGGACTAGACATGGGTGATCTGTTGAGAAAATAAAAAAGATTATTATTTTGGCTTGAGAAAGATCATTCTATCTACCTATCTATCTATCTATCTATCTATCTATCTATCTATCTATCTATCTATCTATCTATCTATCTATCTATCTATCTATCTATCTATCTATCTATCTATCTATCTATCTTTTGTCCTGTACATCATTTTCTTTCTTTCTCTTTCTTTCT
Organism: Acrossocheilus fasciatus; assembly: GCA_036784905.1. Classification (NCBI taxonomy): domain Eukaryota; kingdom Metazoa; phylum Chordata; class Actinopteri; order Cypriniformes; family Cyprinidae; genus Acrossocheilus; species Acrossocheilus fasciatus. The sequence continues at coordinate 22,883,142 of CM071942.1, forward strand.
TTCTTTCTTTCTTTATCTGTCCGTCTGCCCATCTTCCAGCCTGTGTGTCTGTTAATAATGCCTAGTAACAAGTTAGCTTCATGCTTGATGCCTAGTACCAAGTTAGCTTTAGCTTCATGCAAAATTTTGTTAGCAATGCCTAACAAAAGGTGTGTCTCATTTCACAGGCTTATGCACAATTCTATGCCGTTTTTTTATTTTTTTATTTTTTTTTTTTGTATAAAATTCCAAAAAGACAAAAGTACACTTCAAAGGTCTGGTTTATGCACTTAATTAACCATAAAAAAACAAGGGTAGGGGCTTTAAAACACAACCAAAATGTTAACACTGGAACACAACTAAAATGTTTAAACATGCTAGGAACTTATAGACACTTCTAAAACATGCTAAACCATCTATCTGACAGATTGCATGGCCTTAAAGGATTAATTCACACCAGAATTGAAATTTCCTGATAATTTACTCACCCTCATGTAATCCAAGATGTTCATGTCTTTCTTTCTTTAGTTGAAAATAAATTAAGGTTTTTGAGGGAAATATTCCAGGATTTTTCTTGGAATGTTTTGAATTTTTATTTTTTTGAAGGTTCAAATTGCAGTTTCAACACAGCTTCAAAGGGCTCTACATAATCCCATTTGAGGAGTAAGGGTCTTATCTAGCGAAACAATCAGTCATTTATTTTAAAAATTAAAATTGATATACTTTCCAACCACAAATCTTTTCCAACATGACTACGTGATGCATGAAGTCGTGGACATGCATTGCAAAGCTTGTGAAAGACGAGCATTTGTGGTTAAAATGTATAGAAATTTTAACCTTTTTTTTTTTTTTTAGAAAATGACCTATCGTTTAGCTAGATAAGACCCTTATTCCTTGGCTGGGATCATGTAGAGCCCTTTGAAGCTGCACTGAAACTGTAATTTGGACCTTCAACCCACTGAGTCCCACTAAAGTCCACTAAATGCAGAAAAAGGTCCCACTGTATATTAGGTAGCCTTAACTACTATGTACTTACATTTAAATTAATCATTTGATACACTTATTGTGTACATACATGTTTTTACATTGTACAGTACAACCCGAATTCCGGAAATGTTGGGACGTTATTTAAATTTTAATAAAATGATTACTAAAAGGCTTTCAAATCACATGAGCCAATATTTTATTCACAATAGAACATTCAGAACATAATTGTTTAAACGGAGAAATTTCACACTTTTAGCCATTATATGAGCTCATTTCAAATTTGATGCCTGCTACAGGTCTCAAAAAAGTTGGCACAGGGGCAACAAAGGGCTGAAAAAAGCAAGAAATTTTGAAAAGATTCATCTGGGAGAACATCTTGAAACTAATTAAGTTAATTGACATCAGGTCTGTAACATGATTAGCTATAAAAGGGATGTCTTAGAAAGGCAGAGTCTCTCAGAAATAAAGATGGGCAGAGGCTCTCCAATCTGTGAAAGAGTGCGTAATAAGATTGTGGAATACTTTAAAAACAATGTTCCTCAATGTCAAATTGCAAAGGCTTTGCAAATCTCATCTACAGTACATAACATCATCAAAAGATTCAGACAAACTGGAGAAATCTCTGCGTAAGGGACAAGGCCGAAGACCTTTGTTGGATGCCCGTGGTCTTCAGGCCCTCAGACGACACTGCATCACTCACCGGCATGACTCTGTCATTGACATTACTAAATGGGCCCAGGAATACTTCCAGAAACCACTGTCGGTAAACACAATCCACCGTTTCAAAGTACAAAAGTGTTCTATGTTCAGACGAGAGCAAATCTGACATTTTTGTTAGAAATCACGGACACCGTGTCCTCCGGACTAAAGAGGAGGGAGACCTTCCAGCGTGTTATCAGCGTTCAGTTCAAAAGCCAGCATCTCTGATGGTATGGGGGTGCAAAAGTGCATATGGTATGGGCAGCTTGCATGTTTTGGAAGGCACTATGAATGCTGAAAGGTAAATAAAGGTTTTAGAGCAACATATATATTTCAGTAGGACAATGCAAAACCACATACTGCAGCTATTACAACAGCATGGCTTCGTAGTAGAAGAGTCCGGGTGCTGAATTGGCCTGCAGTCCAGATCTTTCACCTATAGAGGACATTTGGCGCATCATTAAATGAAAAATAAGTCAAAGATGACCACGAACTCTTCAGCAGCTGGAAACCTATATCAGGCAAGAATGGGACCAAATTCAAACACCAAAACTCCAGAAACTCATAACTTCGATGCCCAGACGTCTTCAAACTGTTTTGAAAAGAAGAGGAGATGCTACACCATGGTAAACATGCCCCGTCCCAACTATTTTTAGACCTGTAGCAGGCATCAAATTTGAAATCAGAATCAGAATTAGCTTTATTCGCCAGGTGTCCGCAAACACACGAGGAATTTGTTGTGGTTTTTTTAAGGTGCTCCTGGTACATACTGTGACGGGAGGAGCCAACGACAGACACAGTGGGTGTGGCGTCAGGCCTCGGAGAGGCTTTTATTAAACAAAAACAATAAAATAAAGTGTCCAAGGGGGAAAAGTGTCCAAAATAAACAGGGGGGTCTGGTGTCCTCGTCGTGCTGCGGGGCTTGTGAAGGAGGGCAGTGTTCTGGAAGGGAGGGTCCAGGTAAGGGGCGGAGTCCGACGGCCGCACGCGCTCCCACTCGGGTCCGGGGGCGCGAGGGATGGCGGCTTCATTCTAGCGGCGGCTCTTCCTCTTCTTCCGCGGAGTCCGGCGGGACTTGTACGGCCCAGCATCCTGGCCCGACGACCGTCCACGGGTGCGGCTTCTTCCGGACCGCGGGTTCGGCCGCTCCCGTCTCCGGTGGCGCGGAAGTCCCTCTACGCTCCCTTCCTGGACCCACGAGGACACCAGCGTGCATGCACGGGGGAAGAGACCGGTCTCTCGAGGAGAGGCGCACTTGGCATTTAAACAGCGGCAGTGATGAGGCTTCATTCAGTTCAGGTGCGCCTCATCACATGCCGCCAGCCCTCGCTGTTTCCACGCCCCTCCTCTCTCACACACCCACTCCCGTTGGGAGCCTGGTGAAGGGCAGCGAATAAGGGACGGGGTGGTGATAACAATAAGGGGGAGGGCAACCGACTCGTCACAATACATACATACATACATACATACATACACATCTGACATGAGAACAGAAAAAAACATTTAAATAGTAAGACTTAACAATAGATAATAATAATAATAATAATAATGTGTATGAATCTGGAACAGTAGATTTATGTACAGATTTGTGCATTATTTACTTTGTATACAGCTGTATAAATAAACAGATATGTATATGTATTTACATAATACTTGAGAAAGAGGTAATAATTAAAGATGGAGAATGAATTGAATTACAGAACACAGCTAATGATCCATGTGTTAGCTATTTAAGCTGGAGATGGCATGGGGGAAAAAAATGTTTTTATGCCTAGATGTTCTAGTGCACAGAGATCTGAACCGTCTGCCTGAAGGGAGAAGTGCAAACAGGTTGTGTGATGTTGTTACCTGCCCGTTTCTTCACTCTGGAGTTGTACAAGTCCTGAAGGCTGGGCAGGTGCACACCAATGATCTTTTCTGCTGTCCTAACAGTCCGTTGAAGTCTTCTTAAATCTGATTTGCTGGCTGACCCAAACCAGACAGTTATAGAGGAGCACAGGACCGACTCAATAAAAGCTGAAAAAAACAGTTTCAGCAGCTCCTGTGGCAGGTTGAACTTTTTCAGCTGACGATCAAAATTTCCACATGAGCTCAAATGAGCTCAATTTGTGAATAAAAGTGTCAAATTTCTCCGTTTAAACGTGTTATTTTCTCTATGTTCTATTGTGAATAACATATTGGCTCATGTGATTTGAAAGTCTTTTAGTTTTCATTTTATTCAAATTTAAAAAAACGTCCCAACATTTCCGGAATTCGGGTTGTACTTCGATCTTAAAACTACTTTAAACCATAAAAACCTAAACAGGCTTATTAAGACAATACTGAATAATACAATACCAAAAAAATATTAAAGACCTCATGAAATCAACATCAGGGTTTTGTGGAAATATCAAGTACAAAGGATGGTTTAACTGGGCTAGGATAATGTAAAGGCAATTGGCTATTCAGAAATGATCTTTGATATATTTCACCTCAATTTCCTGTTTCAGTATGAAATACAGAACAAATGAAAAGCCAAATAATTCATATCCTTAATTAAAATATAAGGGTACACTGAAACTCACATCAAAAACATTGCTGATTTAATAACATTTTTGACACAGTACCTGCGCCCTGAAGGTCCTCCTTGTACCTGCAGCCAGGAGTCATCCACTGGCGGGGGCATGGCAGTGGTGACGGTGCTGGTGCTGATGTCCCCGATGATGTTGAGGGCCTCTTTCAGAGCGTGGTACATGCGCAGCATCTCCTCCCTGTGCTGAGCCTGTTCTGCTGACTCCTCCATCAGAGAGTTCTGATCTCCACATGAGTACAAATTAGCCAGCAACTCAGCATGGATGAATTCCTTAGTCTATGGGAAGAGGAAGCAAAGAAGAAGACTAAGAAAAAGTGCCATGTCAGCTGTATTTGCCTGGAACTGCAGGTCTAAGAAACATTCAGTAAAAAACTAACTTATTTGATATCAAACATCATGGTAAACACAGCTTACGTTGTTGATCATGAGATGCATGATGGTCTTGGGCATGAGGTCCCGCACAGTCTTGTTGACAATGGCCATGTAGGAATCCACAAGGTTCCTGATGGTCTCCACCTGCCTCTCAAGCTGAGGATCCATGGAGTGCATAAAGCCATCTGAGCCGTTCTCCTCACTAGCATCACTCTGCTGAGGACCAGCAACACATATTGATATTCATATATTACTGGCACCAATAAAATTAAGGACACATTGAGGAACAAAGATTGGAATAAATCCTATCACTAGATCACAGTTGATTTGATCTCCATCCTCAACCAGTCAACCAGTGGTGGAGTTTACACCATCATTTGGTTAAATACAACACATACTGATATTCAGAGAGGAATATGTTTGCCTATGGCAGATTTGGAAGAGAGAAAAATCAGTCAAAGGAAAAACTTACCTTCTCTTTATCCTGCAGATGTAGCAAAGAAAGCACAATAAGTTATTTAAGTTAGTAAGCTATCAATATTTGTTAGAATTGCATTGGTGATTGGTTATACATGTGGTAGCTGTTACAGCACAGTAATTAGTTAATAAGTTAATACGAGTGAGAGATGATCAGTGGAAGCATTCACATACAGTGATGCGCTCTGGGTACACTCCAGCTCGTAGGAAGGACGCCTTCCAGCTGTCCACCTCCTCCTGAGTGTCGCAAGCCAACTCAAGCTGCCTATAGTCTTTATACACGTTCCTGAGACAACAGTCCAACAACATGCATGAGCAATGAGTCATATTGTGCTTACGAAATAAAAATCACCAGACAATAGTGTAATTTGCGATGCAACTTGTATAAATCAGTATTAAATTATTATATAAATATTTTTGTTATAAATAATGTTTATTATAATGTTTTATTATACATGCACCTAATCAGCATATTACAAGGATTTCTGAAGGATCATAGGACACTGGATTAATGAAGCTGAAAATTCAGCTTTGCCATCATAAGAATACATTACATTATAAAATATTTTCAAACAGAAAACAGCTATTTTAAATTGGGTTAACTTAACAGAATTGTAGCACTCCAAACAGGAAAAAAGAAATCCTTTTACTGCAGGTGCGTAGTATGTCAATGGAATACTTGAAAATGAACAAGAATGTGGCTAGCCGCACACTGAATCCAGTTCAGACTGGAAAATAAAAACAAATGGACATGAGCAAGCAGACGTTTCAGCACATTGCTATTGTTTTTAACTCACATGCACTCTGCACTTTTTGCACGATGCAATTTATAAAATAAAAAAATGTTTTTGTAGACTTTTCCAGTCTGCATTGGATTCAGTGTGTGGCTAGCTACCCTAATGAAACAAAACTATATGGGAATATACTGCAAAATATAATGCAATATATTACACTAGTGCTTGTATTTTTCAATATACAGCAATATATGCATTAACAATATATGGCTATATATCGATACATACAAATATATTTAGAAATGAAGACAAAGATAAATCTAATATTTAATATTAATATTTATAATGTTTGAGTCCTTATTGCGTATATGTTGCATACAGATGCTCCCAAATAAATGTGAATGTATGTACACACATATATACACACATTCACACAATGAGTTAAAGCAGATCTCTAGTTCCCAGCATGCTTTGCTTCTGAATGTTAAAGAAGATTAAACAATTTTAAATTAAATGTTATGTCGTGTTTTTGCTCAATATTAATACAGGGGAGATTTTTTAGTGTTTAATGTTGTATTATTTTGAAATGTAAAAGTGTTTCTGGTATGTGTAAGTTTGTGGGGTTACCACTGTGCAGAAGAGTAGAGTGGTTAGGAAGACGATTGGCCAAACACTGTTAAATTATATGTTACTTCATTTAAAAAGTAATGGCTGTGCAATTTTCAGCACAGGGACAGTCTGTTCAATAAGTACTTTATTATGAGCAGGTGTGCTTATGCTATTGCAAACCAGCAATATTTAAAAATGTTATAAATGATTATTAAACATAAATTTCCATTTATGCGTGTATATACACTGCATGAGTAAATATATGTTCAATATATTTTTACACATGCAGTAACATATCTTATCACATGCACCTCTATATATTATAGTGTATTACTGAATATAAAATTAAATATATTAGTAAATATATTGTCACATATTTATTTAATGTTAATTTAATGTTATTTAATACATTGATCATTCTTATATTAGGAAATATATATATAAATATATATATATATATATATTATATATATATATATATATATATATTGTGTAAGGGTAGCCACCTTCTTGTTCAGTTTATATTCCGATTAATTATGCATTAAGTATATTCATGTATTTCTATATTTTTGAAAACTCTGCAGTGAGTAAAATATTTTCTCTAACCTTTGTTCGGTGTTAAAGAGAGCAAACACGTGCTTGCTGGACATGAAACTCTTCTCTATATCTCTGAGCTTCAGGTTGTCTAATGGCAGCATGTACTTCTTCTCTTTCTCCTGCAGAGGGTAATAAGCACAATTAAAAAGTTACAGTTTTTTTTCAGCTGCTTATACACATTTTCAAAACTTTGCCTCTTTTTTTCAAAACTTTACACACAAATCCAAGAATTGCACACACAAAATGCAAAATGCCTCACATCTCTTGCAAAATGAACCACTGCATTCAAAATATCACAAACATGTATCAAAAGCAAATATTTGCAAACACCTTTGCAATAATATTAATTCTTGTTAAACTTTTGTGTGTTACTGTCAGACTTTGTCTCAGCGTCTTGTGTTTCCCCTCCTCTCGTGTCCTTATTTGGAGTTCCTGTTCCTGTCCTCGTTATGTCCTCATTAGTTAATTAGTCCCCAGCCCTGTGTTTGTAATTATCTAGTCTCACCAGCCTTCTTAAGCCCTGTGTTTCCTTGCCTCAGTGTCTGGTCTTAGATTGTCATTATATTGTATGTCAGTAGAGTGTTGTAATTGTTAATAAAGTCGTTTGTCCTGAAGTTCCACATCTCCTCGTTTCCCTGGCTCCGATGACACATGACAGTTACATAGAGAATTGTGTATTGCGTTTTGCAAAAAGTGTTTTATGAAATTGAAAACTGAGTCAAAGGCTGAGAATTAGTGTATGGTTTTGCAGATTTGGTGTGTGGTTCTGGTGTTTGAGTGTCAGGTTTCAGAAATTGTTTGACAAGTTAAGATTTTTGTGTAGAGCAGTTGAAAAAAACTGTAATAAAGCAAAGCAAAAGAGAACACTACCAGATCAGGGACTGCCTACTGAAGAGTTGTATTTGCTGAACCTGTATTTGCTTTAACTATATGGCAAATACAATACTTAAATTGCTAGCTTAGCACTCTTTTATGATTGCATAAATCTGTATGAACACATTTAGAAATTCAGAGGAATTAAACAACAGTTAGTGCTTACAAGTCAGCCCCATCATCAGCTATAACACTAAAGGGTTAACAAGTACTTGTGATGTGAGTATTGATTCCACACTGGAAGCCTGCAATGGCACACTAAGTATCATGATTTATGACTCACACACTTAATCAGCAACACACCAACTGGAGATGGAAATCCTGTATAAACTGAATTAAACTCTGCTCTTAAAGACTAAAGCATGGGTTTTTCCTCATATACCTAAAGGGGACAGAAAAAGGTGGATTTGTCATTCTGACTGATGCTTATCCCTTTTGAATACAAAAGTGAGAGCAGAGAGATGACAGTGAAGCGTGTAGGAGGAGGAGAGGGAGTGAAGATGAAAACACTTGCATGCTAACAGTGTGAAGCATCCACATATTAGAAGAGTAACCTACTTACAAACCACCAGAGGAATGCATTTCTGCATCAACACAAAATGATCTGCATATCAGCTATACTTAACAACACTTGATGTTAGTACTCTATTATAAAGATATGATATAAATTTATTTCAGTAAAAATAGCAACAATATTGTGGCAAACAAAACTGTGGCTTCTTTAATTAACATTTCAATTTAAGTACACCACGGTCTCAATGTAGTGTAAGAACATGAAAACGTAAAAATAGAATATTTTTCACGGATAATCCAACTTAACTATGTAGCTATACAATAGCTGCTGTAAATATAGTGTAGCTTTCATAAATAAGATAGTGAGTAGAATAAGATAATGAGTAGTGATGTAGTTCAACAAGCGCTACGTTGCTGTTTTATATATATATATATATATATATATATATATATATATATATATACTGTATTATATTTATTTGAATCTGAACGGTAATAAAAGACCTAAGGTAATAATCAAACACGTAAAAAGACAGAGTGAGTTGCTTTGTTCAGACAGTAATTAATTTTTTTTTTTTTTGTTATTTTAAATAGCTTTGTTGTAATTGTAGAAACTTTCTTAGTCACTTGATGCAAATAATTTTCTTTTAAAAGGGAAGCTGTACTCAATTATCAGTAGCATCATGAAGCAAGAAGTTATGGTTTCATCCCATTCCTCATCTCTCGTTTCTTCATGCAGTCTTTTCTCAGCTATCCGCTAAACAAAAAAAAAAAAAAAAAAAAGGAGGCAGTGCCTCTCTTAGACCAGCATTCATAGCCTATGGTTCAATAATTTACCCTGAAATTTATGATAATTTTCTTCCACTGCACCATATCCAAAAATAACAGAATTTAGAGAGACTCCCAAGTCTGGGGAAACAAAAACATTGAATCACATGCACAGTCTCAAAATCACAGAGGATGCTTGTGTATGTAAAATTCAGGAACAGAGCTTGCATGCTGGGAGGTCAGTGACGAAATCTACTCCCAGGTGTGACCATGGACGCCGGGGAACAGGAAGAGGTAGGTCGGTAAGTGGTGCTGCGTTTTAGCCATGGCACATTCCTGGCATCTTCTCACGTACCTTCTGATGTCATTTGCCATTCCAGGCCACCAGAAGCGATCTTTCAACAGTGAGAGGGTTTGATTGGTCCCGGGATGACCAGTGCCCAGGGAGGTGTGCGTTGAATGAATGAGTGGTGTTCGTTGACTGCGAGGAACATAGATGTGACCTGGGGGACACCTCGGCGGAGCAGGATCGGAGACACTGGCTGCTGCGATGTCGTCATCTAGGGTCCATTGGATCGGGCTAACAATGAGCTCAGGAAGGATGATAGTCTCTGAATTCTCAGGTTGTTTGTCTGGAGCATGAAGTCTTGACAGAGCATCTGCCTTGGTATTTTTCATCCCGGGTCAATAGGAGATGGTAAAATGAAACCGGGTAAAAAAAAAACAAAGCCCACCTGGCTTGTCTGGGGTTTAATCTCTTAGCCTCACGGAGATATTCAAGATTCCGGTGATCCGTATAGACCACAAAATGATGACGAGCTCCTTCAAGCCAGTGTCTCCATTCCTCCAGGGCGAGCTTGATGGAGAGTAGTTCTCCATTCCCGATGTCATAGTTTTGCTCCGCTGAGGTTAATTTCCGGGAGAAGAAGGCACATGGATGGAGTCGAGGTGGGTTCCCCTGCTGCTTTCATAGAATGGCTCCTACTCCTGATGTGGAGGCGTCGACTTCAACGACGAATGGTCTCTTGGGATCGGGATGCACCAGGAGTGATGCCATGGTGAAAGCCTCTTGGAGTTTCTTCATGGCTGTGGTGGCTTCGGAGTTCCAGGACAGAGATTTGGGCTTGCCTTTCAGGAGATTAGTTAGTGGTGCAGTGATGGAACTGTAGTTCAGGATGAATCAACGATAGAAGTTGGAGAAACCTAGGAATCGTTGGAGTTCATTAATGGTGGATGATGAATGATGGGCCAGGTCTTGATCGCTTCCACCTTCCTCTCGTCCATCTTGATGCCGTGAGCACTGATGTGGTAACCCAGGAACTGGATGGAAGGTTGACGGAAGGTGCATTTTTCTGCCTTTAGGTATAGTTGATGCTCATGGAGCCGTTGGAGGACCTCCGAGATGTGCTGGCGATGTTTGGCCTCGTTCCGGGAGTACACTAGGATATTGTCGATGTAAACCAGCACAAAGCGGTGGAGGTACTCCCGGAACACCTCATTCATGTAACCCTGGAATACTAGACCATACAGCGTCACCAGATATTCATAGTGTCCTGTGGGTGTCACGAAGGCTGTCTTCCACTCGTCCCCCTCACGTATCTGGATGAGGTTATAAGCACTCCAGAGGTCCAACTTGGTGAAGATCTTGGCTCCGCGAAGCTGTTCCAGAGCGGATGGGACGAGAGGAAGGGGATATCTGTACTTGACAGTGATTTTGTTGAGTGATCGATAGTCAATACAAGGCCTCAAGCCTCCGGGGACGTGGACGGTTGGATGTATCCTTGCTGTAGAGCCTCAGAAATGGCACACGGTCGATGGCACAGTCCCATGGGCTATGAGGTGGTAATTTGGAGGCTCGTTTTGGGCAGAACTGAAGTGGGAGTATTCAGAGGGAATGTCAATGGAGCGATTTTCAAGGGGACTTTCAATGGATGTGGAGTTGACTGGAAACACTGGAACGGACTTGACTAGTTTGGGGAATTCTGGGAAACAGCCGGGAAAGCAGTCGTTACCCCACTTCAGGATGTCTCCGGTGGACCATGATATAGATGGGTTATGGGAATCGAGCCATGGGCGCCCCAATACTATCCCAGCGGTGGATTCCTCCAGAACCAATAAACAGATCTCTTTGTGGAGCTGACCAACTTGTAACCAGATGGGACCCACACAGTGTCGAACTTTTCCTCTCACCAGGGGCTTGCCTGTTATTGACTGAGTCTTGTACGAGACATCGTTGAGTCTCTCCTTGAGTTGGTGTTGGTTACATAAGTCGGCGGAGATGAAGTTGCCGGCTGACCCAGAGTCGAGGAGGGCATAGACTGAAACACAGTGACGAGGAGTGGTAATCTGAACAGTAGTGGTTAGAGCTTTTATATTGACTGAAGAGGTAGAAACCACACTCACCACGGGTCATGGAGGACGAGTAGGACATGTCCTTATTACATATCTGTCCTTGCCTCAGTATAAGCATAATCCCTGGGTAAGCCAGCGTCGACGTTCAGCCGAAGTGAGATGGGCACTGTCGATCTGCATGGGTTTGGGGTTTGGTTCTGAAGAGCTGGGATATTCTGGCTGACGGAGAAAAATAACTGGCTTTTGGCACAAATGTTCCTCCATACAGCCCTGAATCCGATTGACAACTTGGATGGAGAGTTGAAGGAAACGCTCTAACCCCATAGTGTTGTTGTAGGCAGAGAGATGCAACCGGAGCGAGGGCTCTAATCCTTAACGGTAAGTGGTCAACAGGGAGCGCTCGTTCCAACCACTAACAGCTGCTAAGGTGCGGAAACTGAAAGTATACTCTTGAATAGACTTCTGACCTTGTTTTAAATGATATAACTGCTCACCAATTGAAGCATCTTCAGCGGGTCATACGAAAAACCTCTCGGGAATGAGTGCAAAAAGCCCCCAGTGTTTGTGTGGCCGGTCCATTCTGGTGCCATAATGACTCTGCCCATTGAAGCGCTCGACCTATTAACAGGGTTACAATATAGGCAATTTTAGCTCTTTCTCTAGGGCAAGCGAACACTGCATGAGAAAGCCATTGCATTCCTCCGCCGAGACGGAGAAGGGCGCTGGATTGACCATGGGACTGGCTGTGTAGATCGGGGTGAAGAAGAAATACTGGGTGCAGGATCCGGGGCTGGTGCTGGTGCAATGGTTGTTTGACTGAGAACTCTTCTCATAGCATCCACCAGCTCCTGGAATGGATCAAGGTCTGTTTGATTCATGATGGTATGGTCTGATCTTCTGTAACGGGAAGTCAGACTCGAGACACAGGTGAGTTAGAATCAAACAGACGGGTTTATTGAACAGTATGCGGGAGATCAAGGAACTGGTGAGTATAGCAGATTCAGAGTCTTTAACTGAACATGAGATGATACTGATAGTGATGTTCTTGATTACCAGGTCTGACGGAGATGTCGAGGATTCCAAGAGCTGTTGTGACACGCACACACACAGGAACACACGAGGGGAACATAGGAGATCAAGGAGACTTGGCGCAACAGGTAAGTAATTCAGCATAGGTTTGAGTCCTTTTCCACTTGGGAGACCAGACAATCACCACGTTTACATGGACATCAATACTCAGATTTTAATACGATTAAGACAATACTCTGATTAAGAGTCTACCATGTAAACAGAGATTTTTGATTACCTTAATCTGGCTAAAGTCATAATCAAACTAAACAGAAATCGAATTAAGACATGTGGAGTATTCCTATTTTAGTCACATTATCGAGGTGCAGTACAGACATGTAAACACCTTAATCAAACTATTACCGTCGTGTGGGACTTTTCGCCGCATTTTGCGACAATACACACACACAGCAGCGATCAACCGTTTGACGGCAAATAAAAGAGCTTCAACACTGCCGTCGTCTGTTTGCAGGTACAAATAATTAACTGCACTTGAAGCTTTCATAAAATTAAAAATGAAACACCCAAAACTATATATGGCATCATCACAAAGACGAACTATGTTTATACGTGAAATTCTGGAGGGGACGTCGGATGACGTCGGGTGGTGATGTAATGACGCATGCCATTAATCGATCTATGTACTCTAACATGTAAAACGGGAACATGAAAGGATTATTCTAAAAGCAACCCATATAAACACCTTAATCATAATATTGTCTTATTCAGAATAAGGTAAATCATTTGATTACTGATGTCCATATAAACGTAGTCTTTGTGGCTGTGTGGACTGTGTGTTTTTATACTGCTTTGTGGGTGATTGGTGAATGACAATCAGGTGTGCGTGATTAGTATTCTGGTGATTGTGAGCGCTGATAGGTGGAAGAGCCTGGCGTGTCCGTGACGGGCACATGGGCAACAAACTTTCAATTATAAAGATGACTGTACCAAGGCTGATTCTGTTAATTAAGAGTAAACATTTTGTATTTGTATTATCATAAATATTATGAATCAAAATAAATCAGTTTGGCAAAAATATGAAAAAAGTACATTTCAATTGGAACCTCTTGTTTCTTTGATCAAAAATAAAAATACTACAAATACTGCATATACAAATATAAAACACTTACCAACATGTCACTCATATGTAAGGTAAGATATTAACTCTGGTATTCCTGCTGTAATTATGACAAAGTCGCAAGTATTTCCAATTTTCTTATGAACTGGGAATGTTAATATATTATTTAACCACAATTCCTTTTGCGATTCTTGCAATTTCAAGAACTGTATGTTTCCAAAAAAAAGTATGTTAAAAGATTCCTTATATTACATTTTAAGCAAGAATATTTTAATATATTAATAATTATTTTAATATATATAACACTTTACAAAAGGGTACTATTAGTAAATGCTAGTTAATGGATAAAGTAATATTAACTAACAAAAAGCAATGCTAATAATTTGTAACATTATCTAAGAATCTTTGTTTACATTAGTAAGTAAAAGTACAACTGTTCATTGTTAGTTCACATTAACTCAGGTCCATTAACTAATATCAACAGATACAACTTTTGATTTTATTAATGTGTTAGTAAATGTTGCAATTAACATTAATTAAGATTATTAATTAGTAGTTCACTTTGGCAACACTTTAGAATACTGTTCCGTCGTTAATGAATAACTACACAGGAACAAATGGCTAATGCACTATTAACATTGTAGTAACTACTATTAACTAACAAGAAACCCTGATTAACGATTTATTAAGTAATAGCACTCAGTTGAATGTGGTAATTCACTATTAGCTAACCAATAACTACAATTTTTTTCATATATCCTGAGAACTCCTAAGAACTACTTTATACAGGTTCATAATTAATGTGAATTATGCATAATGAATAATTAATTCTAAAATGAAGGTCATGGTAACCCACTAGTAATGACTCAAGTATTACCAAATCCTTCTAAATGAATTACTAATTACTTGGATCAGTATTCTAACGTGAAAATCATCCTAACACCCTAATATTGACTGACGTCATTGTAAGCTTTTGAATATATTTAAAGGTCCCATGGCATGAAAATTTCACTTTATGGGGTTTTTTGACTACACATCTGGAGATGAGTTCCCCTAGCCTGCCTATGGTCCCCCAGTGGCTAGAAATGGTGATAGGTGTAAACCGAGCCCTGGGTATCCTGCTTCGCTCAGATGGCCCAATCTGGAATCTTCCCTTTATGTCGTCATACGGGGAAATGTTACCTCCCCTTTCTCTGCTTTGCCCTCCCATGAGAAAATGAGCTACTACCGTGCGAGGCGAGCACAGTATTTTTTTTTCCTCGAGAGACATCATGGCTTGCAAATGAGCGAAGCATGTCAGTTGCTCAGTACAAATGAGCACCAAAGTATTTTTTTAGTTCCTTCATCCGAGCCTATGGCTAGCATTAGCTACATGATAATAACTGTAACAGCATACATAAACAAACCAACTAAAGTACCGTATCCAGACACAATATTTTAAACTAACCAGTCGGAGACGTCCTGCTGTAGCCGCTGAGTTGCAACTTCTTCATACAGTGCTTCTCCATTCAGATCAGATTCTGGGTCAAACTGAAAAGGTTGAACTACTGTGTGTCTACGAGCCATTAGGATACATCCACTGTCAACATTAGCGCATGGTAGCGCAAGCTGGTTAAGGCCATACACCCACCCTCCACCTTGCCCCGCCTCTCTCCTCCTCATTAGCATTTAAAGCTAGAGACACAGAAATGGTACGTCCTAAGGAAAGCTCATTGTGGGACTGGCTCGTAGTGGCTGAAATTCTGCACCAAGGCTGAATTTCGGGAAAGAGACTTCAGATACAGTACTAGGGACCACTTAGGCCTATATAAAAGCATCCAAAAAGCAGCATGTCATGGAACCTTTAAGGTTTTGGATAGTGATGACTCAAGTGTTACTACATCCTTCTGAAGAAACTACTAATTATTTGGATCAATATTCTAAAGTGAAGATCACGGTAACCCACTAGTAATGACTTAAGTGTTACCAAATCTAGCAAAATGAATGACTAACCTCAAAAGTTTACAATGACTTCAGTAATTACTAGGGAGTTATCACGATCTTCACTTTAGAATACTGATCCAAAAAATGACTAATTCCTTTAGAAGGATGTAGTAACACCTGAATAATTACTATTCAATAATTTACAAAAACCTCAAAAGCTTACAATGATTTCAGTCATTACTAGGGAGTTATCATGATCTTCACTTTAGAATACTGATCCAAATAATTAGTAATTCCTTCTGAAGAATTTGTTAATACTTGAGTCATTAGTGGGTTACCATGACCTTTACTTTAGAATGAATTACACATTGTGTATTATTCATATTAATTATCAACCTGTATAAAGTAGTTCTTAGTAGTTCTTGGGGAGGTATGAAAAAAATAATAGTTACTGATTAGCTAATAGTGAACTACCACATTCAACTAAGCACTATTACTTACTAATTCATTAATCAGAGTTGCTTGTTAGTTACTAGTAGTTACTAGAGTGCTAATATTGCATTAATCATGTGTTTTTGTGTAGTTATTCATTAATGATGGAACAGTATTCTAAAGTTTTACCATTCACTTTAGCTAATGTAGTGAATGTTAACAAATGGTATCTTATTGTAAAGTATTTTATTAATAATAATATACAAATCAGAATTTCATGTTGTGGCCCCAATGAAAGTTTGTGAGGCCCTCTAGTGAGTCCTGGCACCTTGGTTGAGAACAAATTATTTAAATTAATATCCATTTTTATTCTGTACATTATAATGTTTTGACACCTTAATGCACTTACAATATTTTCCATAATTTAATATATTTTAAAAAATACGAATTTTAAATGGTCAAAAGCGAAGAATGTATGAATGTAATCTACAAATAGCCTTCCATTGTAACTCCATTGCTGTTTACGAGTCTAAATGATTGTCTGTGGTAATCGCAAGCAAGCCAAAGATGCTGTCGATAGAGCTGACCTTATCTTGAACCCAGAACATTCCTTTAACAACCTCAGAAATTCAGATCGATTTTCAAACACGGGGCTTTACAACCGCCGATCGAGCAGACTGTGTCGTCTTGTGGCAATAAACTTTCCATCAAAACTGCCAGTTTCAGAGATTAATGTCCACAAAAAGCAATGTAAGGGGAGCCCCCGACCCCAAGGACGGATCAAACGGCGTGAGGATGATTAATGCCTGTTTATAGGTCACCACCATGTCACCATCTCCACATTTAATAAGAACCCTCTTTCATTTCAGAGGAACATTCTGCAGTGCGCCTAAACTTCAGCCCTGACTTCCGAAGCACCTCGTCTACAGGCGTGTTTTAAAACACGAAAATGCATGTGTGTAATCGTTAAGGGGGTTGTAAGCCAGTATAAAGAGCCCTTTATCCAGTACGAGCAGAGGAAGTGAGCTTCAGAATAAATAGCAGCATGCAGAGAGGTACAGACCACAGGACTACACATCTGGAGATATTACAATTCCATCTCCATGCCAAGAAACTCAGTCAGCAACACCACCCACACCTTCACACACACACACACACACACACACATAAGCACACACAGATGTCAGAAATACATCTCAAAGCAAATGTTGAGTCTGACAGGTCTTCATCAGTACCAGCTTTCCTCGTCTTACTCTTTTGTGACCTCTGACCTCTCACTTCCTGTTTAACAAGAAAAGAAACATAAAATTAAGGCGGGGGGAACATGGAAAAAAGCTCCACCTCTTTCTCTCCCTCCTTTTAGCCCTTCCAGGAGTCAAAAGTCTGCCACGTCGATTCTGAAAAATCCACACTTGAAAGTACGAAAGATGCTGTGTGTTACAAACTCATTTTTGCGACGCAAATGCTGCATATTTGATCATTTTGTATATCTGCTTTCAAAGACTCTGCTCCTAATCTAAGATGGATTTTATGAGTCGACGGGGGTGAAAGGGCCAGGAAACCCAACGCTTCTTGCCACCCACATTCTTCGCCTTCTCATACCACCATCAAACACTCAGAGGTTTTAAAGGACCCTCCTCTCCTCCTCCTCCCCCACTCACCTACCACTCTTTTGGCATCTCACACACTCGGACGTCCAGCCGAATGGAGCCAGAGAAAAAGAGAGACAGAGACAGAGAAAAGGAAGGATGAAGGTTTTCGGAGGACAAATGGAACATCTAATGCCAAATCTCATTGGCACAGATGCACGAACTTTGAGGTATTTCTTGTCCCTTTGAAGTATTTATCGTTTGCATATGGTAGAAACAGATCTGAAAGTCTGAAGTTCAGGAGGGACAATGGGCTGGATAGATATTTTCACACAGCTAGGCAAACTCAAATGGATATATGAACTAAAATCTATCAATAATAGATGTGATATTACCGCAACAGCTTTTGAGAGCGAATTCGAAATCAGTGGTCAGTAATAAACATTAACCTTCTCATCTCCTTTTTTCCATGCTCACTTCCAAAAAAACATTTGGAAAACGGAACATTCGCTTGTGTGAATGGGTGTGGTGATACTCACAAAAAGTTGTTCATTAACACAATTGTGCATGTACATGGTGTACGTTATGATGTTTAATGTTTGTACACATTCATTCCTTAGTGCTGTTGGACTCATCTCATCTCCCTGTGAAGCGTCATGCCCACCCCGCTTTCCCAGTGTTCAGACTACCTGTTCAGGGCGTAGAGATTGTACAGTAGTCTGCACATTGGTTAGGCTGTGTGGGGGGTGCACACACATCAACTAGTTCTGTTCATCAACAGTCTCGTCATCATGTCTCTGTATGTCTTCCTATGGAAATGTGCATGCCTTCATGTGCTAAGTAATGTCTGTGTATTTAAGCGTCTTTGGGGAAGCGGATTACACAGCGAGGTTAGCTAACTCTGACAAAACCTTCCCTGTAGACATTTAGAAACCTCCTCTGCAGAAAAATCTATTAAGTTATGCAAATAATTAAGTTAAACAAATGCTTATTTGCATTTGTTTATAATGCTTATTTGTTTATTCATGTTTATTATTTATTGTCATTATTCTAAAATAAAAATAAAAAATATCTCTGTCACTCGGTTTTTCATGTTTTTATTTAAAAAAAGAAATATCTATATATATATATATTGTGATACATGTATCTATCTATCTATCTATCTATCTATCTATCTATATATATATATATATATATATATATATATATATATATATATGTATATACGGTCCATGTGTGTCTTTCATTCTAAATAATAAGAGTAACAAATATTTTATTTTTATTTTATTACTCTTCTATAGACATCTATTGTTTCATATAGTTTAATGCTAATTGGTATATATGTATAAAACAATAGATGTCTATAGAAGAGTAAATGTAGAAAGAAAGAAAGAAAGAAAGAAAGAAAGAAAGAAAGAAAGAAAGAAAGAAAGAAAGAAAGAAAGAAAGAAAGAAAGAAAGAAAGAAAGAAAGAAAGTGAAATGATGATTTGATGGAAAATAAAAGTCTTTTCTCTGTATATAATTGTCATTGTTTGGACTCTTATTTCATCCACTTGGACCACAAGGAAATAGTTTTGGCATAAGCAGGACATAACTGTGGTTTTTAAAAATGAGGAGATTAAATGAAAAACAATTATATAAAAAATGGATATTTTTTTCTAAACAGTAAGTCATTTTGGACCAGGAACTCCTTTGTTTTAAAAGGACTTTCTCTGCATGCTTAAACTAACTAGAGCGAAGGCTTTTGGGAAGTATTGGACCAAAATCTGGTATGTATGGTAATGAAAACCATATGCCACCTTCCCAACCCCCAGAGCAGCCCTCCCACCAGCCCCTGGTCTGCTTCTCCTCATGCCTCCAGTCTGGACTGACAGTGGGGGTAGGGCGGGGGTCATGACGGTACCGTAACACCTGTGCTTGATCAGACCGCCAAGATGGCAAAATGCCTGGCCATTACGGAAATAAGAAACAGAACTAATGCGCTCATTTATACTGTATGAGCTCATCCGTCTCAATTCTCTTCTCTTGGATCCAGTGTTGCGGTGCATTTACAGCATGGGTTACTGGTAGGATAAGATGCTTTCATTGCGAAATAGACTAAATATAGCCTTACTTCTGGTGGAAGTAATACTAAAATACAGAGCCCAGAGTATATGAAAAGAAAACAAGGCAGCTCCAGGGCGACTGGCCCTGTAGAGATTATACTGTGAGTTACTTCAGATAAAAGCATTGCAAGAAGAAACGGAGGGCACTCACCTCATCATCTTTGTACCAGGACAGATTCTCAGCAGTCAGGACAAACCAGTATTCCTTCGCTCCTCCTTTCATGATGCCAATATTATTGATGGTCAGCCAACCCTTTCTGATCACCTTGACAAAGACAAACAAATAGGATGTAGGGGATAATGTACTGTTAGACTTTGTTATACTTATCAAATATATAAATTAATGGACAAGAAATCAATAAGTCTGCTATGTAGGAAATCAGCTGGGACAATGACCAATTGGGCAGCTTAGCGGTCGTTACACAAAAATATCTGAATGCAGAATGCTGTCATTGACCAATCAGAATCAAGTGTTCCAGAACCCAATGTAATAAATGTGAAAACGATGTGTATGCGATTGTGGGATTTCACAGAAGAACAAATTAAAAGATCATTGCAAATATAGTAGGGTCATTAGTCAAAAACCTACTATGCGGTTTAAAAAAATAAAACCTGGGAAGAGTAAGATCTTTTAAAAGAAATTAATATATTTATTCAGAATTGATCTCAATCAAAATGATGTCAAACAAGTACTGTTCTTTTCAAGGAATCATGAAAAAAAAATACAGTAAAACAGAAACTTTTTTTAATATAAATAAATAAATAAATAAATAAATAAATAAATAATACGGACTTGGTGAGCATAAAAAAAGAAGAAAAAAAATAAAACATAAAAGTTTTATATCATTATTTAAATACATATCAGATAAAAATTAATAAGTTATTAAAAATAAAGATGACAAATAATTAGTGCTGTCAAACGCATCCAAAATAAAAGTTTTTGTTTACATAATATATGTATGTGTACTGTGTATATTTATTATGTATATATAAATATACAAACATGCATGCATATATTTCAGAAAAAAAATATTTTTATATATTAAATACATTTATTTGTAATATAAATTATATAAATATACACAGAACACACACATATATTATTCAAACAAAAACCTTTATTTTGTATGCATTTAATCACAATTAATTAGTTTGACAGCACTACAAATAATATTTTCAGCATTACAATTTAAACAAAATAGATTAAAAATCTACACGAATTTCACAATTTTTAGCATTTGGTATCCTTTTTACACTCTTTTCAGGTGTAAATGTAAAAAATCCATTTCTCCAAATTTTCTACTGTAATTGACTAGTGTACACTTTCAGGCTTTACTGTCATTACATCAGGAAGACTTCTTTTTACCCGAAGTAACCTAGAGTGCATTCAAGGTGTACTATATTTGTTCAGTACATTTGTTCTCTGAGAAACAAACCCATGAACGTCACGTCTTTAGCAGATGAGCTACAGCTCTCAGGAGTGCAATGGGTTTCCACTGGAAACCTTATTTAGTTTCACAGCAGCTTCTCCAGTGTAGTGGCATGGTGCGAAAACACTCAACTTTATCAGAAAAGGTCAGGATTAATTTATGATCTTAAAAAGCTATTTGTGTTTTTATTTTAAACAAATACACCATAATGAGGACCATAATAATCAACATGTAATGCTATTTTTCAAATCCATTTTATATTAAAAGGCCAAAGTGCATTAGCAGACACAATCACACACACACACACACACACCAAAAAGGTCGCAGTCAATACACACTTACCATTATCTCATCCTGAGGCGCGTTGGCATAGCAACAGTAGCAAAGCAAAGACAGGGTTTAAGTTAGGTAATTATAAACTGGAAAAGGCAGCAATGAGAATAGACAAGATGTACAGAATAAAAAAGTAGCAGAAAGATGCAAGGATAGTTCAGCAACTAGTTCACAGCACTAACACAAGACATACTAAAAACCTAAATAAAACATGCTGTAAGATAATTCATGTTATTCATGATGAATAACTACAGATATCATGATATATATATTTAGAAATGTAAAAACTACTGGAAAATGCTTAATAAAATTCAGTCTAAAATAAAGGTAGACCTATCATGTTCTTGAAGATTTTTTTTTTTTTTGCAACAGTCATACACATTGTAATTAAACATTTCATATATTACATATCATGTCTTATACTTTTTTAGTGCTGTCAAACGATTAATCTCGATTAATTGCATCCAAAATAAAAGTTTTTGTTTACATTTTTGTTTACAGAAATATATTCTTTGGTTTTTCTCATTGTGATGGATGATTAAGGGAATTTGGACTTTTTTCTCCTATATTCCTGTGAAACAGGAAGCCATGGCTGGATAATTTCATGTATATAATCACCCTGGAGTGCTCAAAATTGTAAATATGAATGGGAATATACTTCAGAGATATTTAACTCATAATAATTTCTTAACGTGTATTTGAGAAAAATAATGAGATTTCCTCCCATTTTCAATTGTTTTAGTTCAATGAAAGGTTACATTTTTGTGAATTAATGATGCAGATCAATTTTTACAGACTTTTTTGTTCACATTTATCAAGGGTGTCAATAATTCTGCCCACCACTGTACATGTAAATGCATGTAAATATTTTCAAAATATATACTGTATGTGTGTGTATTTATATATACATAATAAATATACACACTACACACAGATATATTACGTAAATATAAACTTTTATTTTGGATGTGATTAATCGCGATTAATCGCTTGACAGCACTAATTTTTTTATTAATTTATTTAATTTTTTCTGCTCTGCATAGTTTTAAACAAAAAATGGGGCTTCTCTCTTTTTACAAGATGATTTGATTTTGACAGAAACCTCATACATTTCTTCAATTTCACATTTTGGATGTAGCCATCCTTGGTATACTAGAGGATATATGTATCAGATATAACTGCATGATCAATATATATGTTATTTAATAACTGATTAGGAATTCTCTAATTCGGTTGCTTCTTTCTTAATATTTGCCAGTGGCTAATGAAGCACTTTTTTCAACCAAGCTCTTCCTAATTATTTCTTACTTTTAAAGAGCATTTTACAAAACAACACCCACCACTGTTCTCAATAATTAAAATCTCATAAAATGACAGAGACTGAGTGATGCAGTGTCCAATTATAAACCTGCGCCTGCTGTTCCTACATAAGTAATGTTTGAATGAGGCAGCAAACATCTGTCCAGGCTGTGTGATACACACAGGACGCAGCATCTGTTCATTCTGGCTTGTGCTTACCTGATTGCCAGCAGCCTTCTTCTTATTCATCTGACTGCTTCTCTGCTGGGCACTGAAGTGAGAAACAGAAAAAATATATCTATATATCTATAAAGAGCACAAAACGATTGGAACTTATGGATATCTAATAGCCACAAGACCATTTGGCATGAGTTTGAATTTTGGGAGTCATTGTCAAAAAACAGATACTGATGTCACCATCTGACTTCTTAACATGACCTCCTAAGGGCTGGAATACACTATAGATTTAAAAAAAACTAAACATTATGTACTTGCCAACTTTGGTCATCATGCACTAGACTGACAATCACACACCATGGCTATAAAGTCATTCCCAACACTCCCAACTCACAGAAATTTGACTATAAGAGATGCATGATAAATGAAAACTACCTTTACCAGTTAAATTGCTGGAAAACAGAATGGCATATGCTGGTCCACATACTAGACTATGACCAAACTCACAATAGGACAAACCAGCCTGGGCTGGGCTAGGCTTCATTCAATAGTGGTGATCAGATTCAATAACAAATTCCATGGATTTAATTCACCCAAAGGATTTATAAAGGTCGAAACTGAAAGAAGGTTACAATATTAACTAAAATGTATGTTGAACAGACACTTTTAAACTGCAAAATTACTGTACAGTCACATTTAGGATGTCTATATGAATCAGTCTGAAGGTCTACTGTGCATATCTAGGGATCACAGAGGACACAATCAATCTCTTTCTATCATCACTGCGCCATTGAAAAAGGCTCTCAGCCTTAGCTCATTTAATGATGGTTCTTTAGTCTTCTTCTGAATTACTCTTCAGAAAGCATTCATTGAATGACATGTTCAGTACTAGTTTCTATGAACCTGATGATCTCCTCACAGTTATGTTGGAGTTTTCGTTTTTAAGTGGCAAACAATAATGTTAGTAAATTGTTAATGATCTTACTTTGCAAAACCGATGAAATCCTCATGATTGGTGTTCATGTAGGCTAACTCGATGTCAATTAGCAACATGACCTAATGGTAGGAAAAGAATACACGTCACTACTTATTTTTCAGTTGAAGCTTGGTTTTACCACATGAGTTTGTATATGTGAGGGTTAGCAGGTACCTGATTCTTGGTGCGACTCTCTCGATCTCGGATGTGCTGGGTGACAATCCTCTCCATTTCCTCTCTAAGCATGGGGTACTGAGCCAGCTGTCCCAAAAAAAACACACACACAAAAAAAAACATACTGGATCAACTACAACGGCTGAGACAATAAGCGGGGCTTATTGTTCAAGCAAATCTTATTACTGCAGACAAATGAACAAGGGATTTCAGTGATTATCAGTTCATGAATGGAGCTCATGGAAAAACATGTCTGAATGATATTCACCCCCCAATTAAAATAATAAATTCTTATATGCACGAAGACAATGAAGCCTAATGTAAAAATAATCATTTAATTGTTAAAATAATCTTTTAATTGCTGGAAAATAGTTTTGCATTATTTAGCTGACAATTAACCAAATCCCCCATCCCCATTCTCATTATTACAATGTGTCTCTATGTTTTATTTATTTGTTCTGGGAAATGCAATATTTTACTATTTAAACAATGTATATTTTTGAGAACTTTTTGTGTGAATCAAAATATAATGTCACAACTCAAACATAATATATATATATATATATTTTAAATGAATTGAATTTAATTACTTTCTTAAATTAATGAATTTAAAAAAAATTACAAATCTTTTTGTCTCAAATCAACCCTAACCCTAATCCTAACTCTGTCCTTTAAGATAGTGAGATTATTCATATACATATATATTATAATTGATATACCTATATTATACATACATACCCCTACCATACCCAAAACCTACCCATTTTACCCCTTATGGACATAACTACACCATCCCTAAACCTACCCTTTTTACCCCCCAGACACATAACTTTACCCCTATCCAACCTAAACCTACTCTTTCTACCCCGAATAAATTAAAGAAATATTATCCATAAATATTAATAAATATCTAAAACCTACCCTCAGTAGGAAGTTTAGATTAATAAATAATACCTATAAAAACCTCAATAAACAACACCTACAATTAAAAATAATACTCGTTCATACATTTAAAAATCTCACTATCTGTGGCTCAATAATAAAAAGGCCGATTATATTGGTGATGGGGTGGTGGGCCTAGGCCGTGGGGGCTGGCCGAGGCCGAGGCGAGAGAGCGGCCAGAATGAGTATCGAAGGACTGAGCATTAACCAGAGCTGGACGCTGCTTCAGCTCTTGGATTTTTTCTAATCCTAACCCTAACCAAGGCTGCATTTATTTGATCAGAAATACAGTGAAATACTAATAATGCGACTACAATTTAAAACCACAATTTAACCTTTTTCCCCAATTTGCAAACATTTTCAAATGTAATGTAATCCCGTGATGGCAAAGCTCCAGTCTTCAGTGTCACATGATCCTTCAGAAATCATTCTAATATGCTGATTTGGTGCTGATTATTATTACTGCCAAAAAAAGCTGTGCTGCTGAATACTTTTGTGGAAAACGTGATTCCAAAATTCTTTGAAGAATAGAAAGTTCTAAAGAACAGCATTTATTAAAAATAGACGTATTTTGTGACATTCTGATCAAAATAATGTTTTCTTGCAGAATAGAAGTATAAATGAAAAAAAAAATATATATATATATATATATATATATATATATATATATATATACTGACCCAAACCTTTGAACAGTAGTGTATGTGAAGCTGTGGAGTTTTACCTTCTTGGTGCACTGCCTGACTGTATTGACCAGCTCAGTGATGACAAGGTCCACACATTTCTGACATGGCTCTTTGATCTTTGCAATCTGCCGTTTAACAATAGTCTCAAACGCCATGTCTGGAGTAAACAGACCGGTTCTGACAAGTGAAAGGGATGAACAGAACAGTCAGAGATCTAAATCATGTGCTTTCCAGTTGTTTGTCATTGCAATTCATATTTCATGGCATGGTTCTCATAGTACAGTACTTTAAATCTAGCGCGCAGTAGCTCAGAATGTCACAGTAACATCAAAGCCAGTTTGATCTCAGAGCAGGAAAGCTGTTGAAAGTGTGTGACTGTGTGTTTGAGGTAGAAACAAAAGCACACCTGATACCGTGGATGTTCTTGATGGCGTAACTGATCTCCTTACGCAGCTCTTTCTCATCAAACTCCATCTAGTCATCATTAACAGACACAGAAACACCTACTTGATATAATTTGAGAGGATATACTGTAATTTTGCTCTTAGAGTACAACAATATGATGAAATTACCTTAACCAGCTCAAAGGGGAAGCGCTCATGAAAGATGCGATTGATCCTCGCACCTCCAGACAGCTCCACTGTGTCCACCTGATCTCCTGAACCCTCAATGCACTTCTCAAAATCCACCGCAAACTGCTGCACCATCCTTTAAACCAGAGAATAGTGTTTTATGTGCAATCACAGATACACACTGTACCTTCACACAGAATTACACAAACACATAATGATACACTACTGTTCAAAAGTTTGGGGTCAGTAAGATTTTTAATGTTTTTGAAAGAAGCCTCTTATGCTCAGAAATATTACGAAATACAGTATCATTACAATATTATTAGAATTTAAAATAACAGTTTTCTTAGGCTTCAGACCCCTGTGACCCCACAAAGGGTTTTTAATATTTTAATCATTTTAATATTCCTCTGAAGGCAATTCTGAATTTTGCAAAAAAAAAAATTCAGGATTCTTTGATGAAAAGAAAGATTGAGAGAACATAACTGATTTAAAATAGAATTATTTTGTAACATCATAAATGTCTTAATTGTCACTGATCAATTTAATGAATCCTTGCTGAATAAAAATATTATTTTCTTTTGACACCACCAACAACAAATCTTTAAAAACCTGACTCCTAACTTTTGAACGGTAGTTTATGTGCATGGGCTGTAAATGTTCAAATGTACAATACATGTCAAACTCACTGTAGCAGAGCCTTGGTTTTGCGAGAAGGATCATCGGGGCGGAAGTGCTTGTACTCCTCCACCTCTTTCTCAATGGACAGTAGCTGGCTCTGAAGCTTGTTCCTCAGTCCTGGCAGAGTGTCTCGGATGTGGTTAGTTAATTGCTAAATGAGAACAGAAACCCTTGGTTACTAGTCAAAATCTCACTTACTCAGATTTATAAATCTGAGAGATAACATTCTTTATCAAAATGGCTGTGGGGTATATAAAAAACATGCAGAAAAACAATTGCATGAGTGACGCTGTCATTCAACCTGGTTAAGAATTTTCTGCAGGTACGGAGTCCCCATGCGATCGGCCAGGTGTCGGTAGCCTGGATGGGTTAGAAAGAACTTCCTTTCCGCTGCCATTGCAGCAGTGATGTCCTTCTTGCCATCAATGTCCTTCTGACTGCGGTTCACAACCCCAATGTAGCCTACAGGGAGCATTCAGTTTGACATTGTTACAGGCAATCAGCAGCACATACCAAACGTAGTACACTGGACATAGTCAACAAATAACTTAGAACCCAATATCTTTCAGAAAATGTAGAACCATAGCTGTTAAATTACTTGCTCAGGGTGGACTATCCCACATTCTGACTAAATAAGCTCTCAAATGTAAAGTAAATAAATGGGACTGTGTATTAGAAACTGCATTAGGAGAGTAAATGGTGAAATTAAGTGTAATTTTATGTGTTTTTCAGTGAAGAGAAAGACGTGTTGACGTGTTTAATGTTCAATTATGATAGAGTTCGGTTATTATGGATAGCTACGTGTTGACCATGATGTGTGATGTGTCAGTTAATAAGCAATAACAGCATTAATGCCAGTACTGAGACCGACCTCTTCCTACATGCTCATTTGATGTTGTGTATTGTAATAATAAATGTAATTGTCTTTAGCATTCTATTGCTTGTTATCATCTAAAATAATAGCATAACTTGAATCCAGTAAGTCATTTGTTTAAAAGAACTTGTTTTAGTCTTGTTGTATAGAAAAGTTTTCCTTAATTTAAATAAGTTCACTGAATAAACTAGTCTAATTTTAAAGAGTAGTGTGTTATCTAGTAAGGAACCAGGTAATAAGAATATTCTACGTGACAAGTAGGCAATAATGTTATATCAATGTTCTCTGCTGGTGGAATGACCTGCCCAACTCAATCCAAGCAGCTGAGTCTTTAGCCATCTTCAAGAAACCACTACAGACACATCTCTTCCATCTACACTTGACCCTCTAACACTAACACTTTTATATTCTATTTACATTTTTTCTATTACTTATTATAAAAAACTTGACCCTCTAACACTTGTATTTTCTATTCTAGCTACTTTTTTATTTTTATTTATTATATATATATTTTTTAAATTTGCTAAGTGTATTGCATTAGACTAATTGGGATTGTCACAGCACTTGTATATTGTTTCTCTTTTGTTGGTTTGATTGCTTCTTTTGTCCTCATTTGTAAGTTGTTTCGGATGAAAGTATCTGCTAAATGATTAAAAGTGAAAGTAAATGTAATGTTAGTGAATAACAGGGGAGAAAGGTCATTTACAAGTGCAAAAAGAATAGCAGCTGCTAAAATGCACTGGAAGACTAGACTTAATAGTGCATCAAAGGCTTCAAAAGCACAAATGTCCTTACAGAATATTTCTCCCTGAAGCTGGATCTTTTGGAGTGTTTTTATGTCTGAGTGCCCTTATAGACAAATAAATATATAAATAAATGCGTAACCTCCTTATACATTTTTTTTTCCTGACCTATATTTTGCTTTCAAGAGACCAGACACATATTTATTTAACATTGAATAAATCAGTGATCAGAATTGGTCAAACTGTCCCCCAAATATTTGATATGCTTGATGCTGCTCTGCTGTACTCCGTTACACACTGAACTGTATGTTATTAGGATGGTGCATGGTAAGCTGTAAGTAGTTACACATTAAATATTTATCAATGGTTTTATAACAGAAATGTTAAATGATTGACAGTAACACCCAACATTACTAACTGTATAATAGTAATGTAAAATAAATAATTTGTGTGATTCAAGTAATTCACTTTGTAATTGAATGTGACAAGATAAGGCAAGGCAAGTTTATGGTAATTTATTGTGCTTTACATAAAAGGAAGTAAAATAATCATTAAAAAATTATCACAACAAAAAAAACAGGAAACTTAAAAACTTTTCAAATGATTTAGAAATTGATAAGAAACATTAACTGGGTCATTTTCAGCATATTAGGCATAAGAGTGACAGTGTGGATACTGTGAATGAATGTGGATGAATGCTTTCTCTTTGCACACTGACTTTACCTCTACGTAAAGGAAGAAGCTTGTTCTCCAGAATGTCACGTGCATCGGTTCCTTCATCCATTAGATCCAATTTAGTGATTACACCTATAGTTCTCATACCTACTCAAAAACACACATACACATCGATGCATGATCGAATACAATTTTTAAATGAGAAGAGCTTCACTAATATAACATAATTATGCCTGCAAGTATGCAAATATTTTAGAACGTGTTTTTAGTCATTGCTGGATGATAACTCACCCTGAGGGTCCACCTCCTTGGCAATCTTGAGGGCATCTGAGTTGGCCAGGTCAGAGTTGGCCGGAGACACAGCCAGCAACAAGCAGTTCTCCTTAGTCACAAACTGCATTAGCATATCCCTGATCTGAAACTCAATGTCATGCGGCTGGTCCCCTACCGGCACTTTGGTCATACCAGGCAAGTCCACAAGGGTGAGATTCAAAACTGGTGATGAAAACAAGGTGTGACAGGATTATATCTGATATTTTACAATGCATGGTTATATGTAACAGAATATTTAGATATGATCATGATTAAATCTTTGTATGTGCATGAATGTAAGTACCATGAGGCGAATAGACACGCAGATTGATAGGGACCGGTGAAATGCCTTTGTTTTGGCCAGTGATGCGATCTGTCTCTGCCTCAATTTCCTGACGAACCTCATCAAAATCTGTAAACTTCTTCCCTTTGCAATGCAAAAACTCAGCATATTCTGGAAATAAGCAATCAGAAAAGACATTTTAACAAAACTGCTTTTTACTTTTGCCTTGGAGGAACACTTCACCCAAAAATACAAATTTGCTGAAAATGTATCACCTTGTTTCTTCATCAGAACAGATTTGGATTAATTTAGCGTTAAATCACTTGCTCACCAATGGATCCTCTGCAGTGAATGGGTGCCGTCAGAATTAGAGTCCAAACAGCTGATAAAAATATCACAATAATCCACAAGACTCCAGTCCATTAATTCACATCTTGTGAAGTGAACAACTGAGTGTATGTAAGAAACAAATCCATAATAAACGGGTCCTCTATGGATAAAATTGCTTTCTTCAGTGAAACAGTCATCTCATCTAAATCAGGAGAGAAATATGCACAGATCAAGCACTGCTTACAAGTGAAAAAAGACCAAAACACTTCTAAACATATTTTTGGTGGATTTTGATGTGAGAGGACAACAAGGGATGGACTTAATCACTGGAGGAAGGAAGGATGGATGGATGGATGGATTATGGCTTCATATTTTGGCTAGAAGTGATGGTTTTAATGTTAAAAATGATGTTAATGATGGATTTGCTTGTTACAAAAGGCAGCTTTTCACTTTAAAGGACATTAATTGATGGACTGGAGTCGTGTGGATTACTTGTGGAAAATTGTGATGTTTTTTATTAGCTGTTTGGACTCTCTTTCCGACGGCACCCATTCACTGCAGAGGATCCATTGGTGGGCAAGTGATGTAATGCTAAATTTCTCCAAAATTTTTCTGGTGAAGAAACAAACTCATCTATAATTTGGATGGCTTGAGTAAATTTTCTGCAAATTTAAATTTATGGGTGACCTATTCCCTAAAAACATGCATTTAAAAACTACAGAGCTTCTTGGCTTCCCTCTAATGCAGGGGTCGGGAACCTATGGCTTGCGAGCCACACCTGGCTCTTTGACAAAAATCATGTGGCTCGCCAGATCTCTCGCCCTTTACCAACAAATGATCTATTACAAAAATTAGACATCACTAGAGATCAGCAATTCATATGTTGTAGAGCCTACATAAGCTGATAAAAGGTTTACAATAATAATACATATAATAATGTAAGGTTTTTTTTGTTTAGTTTTTTTGGAAAAATGCATTAACCAAAAAAAAAAAAAAAAAAAAAAAAGGCTCTTTGGTCAAAAAAGGTTCCCGACCCCCTGCTCTAATGCAAACAAGATATTTACCAGTAGGGCAGTTGATGAGCTGCAGCACTAGGGGGCGCCGAGTGACAATACCAGAGCCACGAGGCAGAAAATCCCTAAAAGGAAAAAGAGGCAGCATTCATTGAGTCACCTTGTTTTTATATGCAAAGCATATCAAAGTGAATTTCTAGCATACAAATATTTCCTAAAGAGATGAACATTTTCTTTTTAAAAATCTTAAGAATAAATCAGTGTAAAGCAATGCAAAAAATAAAAATACTTTTATAAATTCATGCTGCTATGTTTAAAACTGCTTTTACAAGTCAATGAAAGGTAATACATTTAATTACCGTGAATAAAAAATCTTCTTTTTTAATCTAATGATGACTCTCAGTGTATGTTCACACTAAAACAGCTCATCCTGAAAAACAGATGTACTGATTTAATTAAAACCATGTCAGTGTTAGCGCTGCTCTGGCAATTTACTGCATAACTCAGCTTTGTACTTGTTCTAGATATTAGTAGCACTAGTTCAATTTTTCACATATGTCTGTTGCCAGTATATTCGTAACTAGGCCTCTCATATTAGTTATGAGATTTGGAGACAGGGTTGAAGAAAGAGCTCTCTAAGGAGTGTGAGAGAGTGCTGTGAGTTCTGGCCATTAGGCAGAAGTGCTTTCAACATTAGTGGTTATGTTCAGAAAGAAAAAAAACAAATATGTAATTGCATTTCACCACTGACCACCTTTATGGATTTCAAAGACTGGATGTTTAAAATAGCCTCTACACATTCTAATCTCTCTTTTTTAGGTAGTTATTTTTACAGTGCAATTATGTAATTCATATTGACTATGTCAACATAATAAAGTAATTATGATGGTTATATACAGGTATCTTATCATAATAGGTTCTCAAATAATCTCTTATAATCCTCATTGAAGTGCTGCAATGTGCAGAACAATAATTCATGAGGATGTTTGTATAATAAATAGGGCAACATGCTTTTTATTATAGGACTGCTGTGAATTAAGTTCACTAGTGTCCATATTTTGTAGGATATAAGGAAACCTACATATATGTAGCAGAAGAAATACTGATGAAATACTTCTTACAGTGAGTTTTTCATAGAAGAACAGCAGAAATCTAGTCATTGTTCATTATTTGTCAGAGTAACTGTAGCTTCCTGCAGTGCTCCTTTTAGTTTTTTGGCATGCTACAGACCAACATTAACAGTGCATACTGCCACCTACGATATTGGAGTGTGTAAAATCATGGCTTCATTGATCTCATCTTAAATTCTTCTAATAAGACCAGTTTCGTGCAAAAAGTTCATTAATGCCTTAACATTTGAATTGTTTTTAATGACTTTGTAAAAACCTTTTAAGACAGATCTTCTGTAAGCTCTGAGGTTATTAAATTATGTCACACGCTTCTGTTTAAACTGTCAGTCAGCATAATTTCAACTTTAATTCCCACATTTCAGGTGAAGAATTACACTTCACATTATTCCTGAGAAGAATGATCCATCTTGAGTGATTCACGGCAAATCAATCAGGAAGAAAACAGCAGTTCATCGTCAACCACCCACTCCAATAAAGCACTGTGAATAATGTAATCAAGCTGGTAATTGAATAAACAAGTCACTCTCTCATATGCAAGTATGTGTTTTTGAAAGCAATCTCTTATTTGATCAAAAATACAGCAAAACACTGTGAAATAATATTTATTACAATTTACAATAACTGTTTAATTTGAATATATTTTAAAATGTAATTTATTGCTGTGATGAGTTGACAATAAAATGTTGGAAATAAAAATGTTGTCATAATACAATCACAGTGCTTAAAATTTTCTACATGCAGAATAGGTAAGTACTGCCATTGCAGAGTTTGGGGGTTGGTAATATTTTTCAAGGAACAGAACTCTATTGAGAAAGTGAATAGAAAAAACATGTATTTCAGGAACCATTACCGCTGCAAAAAAAGAAAAAAGGTGGCCACTGTTGCGCTCTATTTAAAAACAAAGCAGCATAAAACCAAACTTTCACAAGCGCCCATGACCAGCATAATGCTGCACTTCCCAATTACTGACACACATAAATACAGTGTCTTATCTGCTCTTGCAGGCTGTTTAATGACATTCATAGAGAGCAGCTGTGAAATCCTGCTGCTTTCCGCTGGACTGCACCATCACGTAATTAATTGTCACGTCATCATGGTGATAGGCCACATCAGCATGTGCCTCCGTTTTAAAGGCCATGTCTCATTCATAATGACATCTGTCTGGTAAATTGCACCATAAGTGTCAGTGTGGATGAGCTCATGTTCGTTCAACTCATTCATAAGTCCAAAGAACAGTTTTAACTATGTGGAAATGAATCAAGTATGAAAGAAACATCAGCTAAGATATTTCAAGGAATGTTTTTGTCCATACAGTGGGTTCCAAAACAAAACTGGACCTAAATAAACAAATAAAAATAAGACCATTTTCTTTCTTAAAGGGATAATTCGTTCAAAAATGAAAATTCTGTCATCATATACTCACCCTCAAGTTTTTCCAAACCTGTATGAATTTTCTTTCTTTTTTTCCCTTAATATGGAACTCAGTGTGGGGACCAATTGACTAGTTACCCACATTATTTAAAATATCTTCTATGTTTAACAGAAGAAAGAACTCGGAGGTTTAAAATAACTTGAAGGTGTGTAAATGATGACAGAAGTTTCATTTTTGGGAGAACTATGGCTTTAAATCATCTTGCTCTAAACCTTCAACAAAGAATTTGGAAGATAAATGACAATTAACTAATTATTAAATGACAATTCTGTCACCAATCAAATGATTTTCCAATAAACGGTCCCTTTAAGGGTCACATACAGTAGTATTGCAGTTGTAAAACTGTAAATCTAGCCAGGCAACACACTGCATTTCAAGCAAAACAGCTGTCCTTGTACAGCATTGTGAAGTCTGTCCTTGTAACAGCTGTGAGCATTGTACAGCCAGTCAATGGATCTGTTTGTGGCTGACAAGCTTGACAGACACTTTAGTGTCCACAGAGCTCACAGTGTAGTGTGACCAATAACACTGAGTGAAGGCCCTGCTGAATAACAATGAAGGTCTACGAGGCAGCGAAGAACGTCACAACGTTACGAGCTAGACTTAAGAGCAACCTGCAAATGATGGGGATCTACGCATATTTTGACTCAAACACCCCTCTGTGTTGCAAATCCTTTTGACACATAAAACAAACATCCCTGATGGAAATATAAGCTTAAACCAGCCTAAAGTGGTTTGCTGGTCTTGTCTGGTCTCTTCACAAGTGTTCAGCTGGTATAGCTGGTCGGCCAGCTGGTCTACTAGCCTGAGCAAGTGTCTAGAGCTATCAATCCACATCAGACTGAAGAGTTTGAAGGCCAGCTAAGAGTAGCAAAACATATTAAGTTGGTTTTCTTAACTAGAAATCTTAACAGAGATCTAATGAGATAATTAGATTTGAATTTCCTTAAGCAAATAACAGCACTTGCACAGAGGGCAAGTGTTCAGCACCAGAGACGCTTTGCTGTGGTCATGACACTTAGAGTACATGTTATTTTCTATCAGCTGTGCAATTCATAAATCCATGAAAATATGCATACAAATATGCATAATATGTGAACATTCTAACAATGCCAAGTCAATGAGAGATTTTCTAACTTTAATCTTACATTTCTTTTAAGTGGGAAACTTTATAAGTATCTACATAATGAAGTTTAAATGGAGCTGAATTAATTGCTTACTGTACAATTTTTCTCATATACTCACTATATATAATTTATTTATTTAAAGATCAGTGTCTCTTACAATTACTACTTGGTTCATATAATGTTTACCAAATCAAGACAGTGCCACCGTCGCAGATTTTGAAAGAACTGTCCTTGGTCCTGAACACAAGCAAAGCTCAACTGGCTGTGAGCCAAACACAAAATAATGATGCTGTTAAAAGATAAAGGATGTTAATTAGTAAACCTGGGGCAGATATAGGCCTATATTGGATCAAATATGTGCAACAAACAGTAGTGCACACATCCACAGCAGAATTTACTTCTGTACCACCAACATTACGCTTAGTTATAAAAAATGGAATGGAATTAAATTTTAGAGAGTCGTATGAATGAGCAGATATAACACATACAATACACATTTTGTCATCATTTATTGAGCCGAATGTTGTTCCAAATCTGTATGACTTCCTTCCATGGACCACAAAAGGCAAAATGACAGCCTCAGTCAGCATTCACTTTCATTGCATGGACAAAAGATGCAATGAAATACGAGTTTGGAACAACATGATGGTGAGTAAATGATGACAGAATTGTCATTTTGGGTGACCTAATCATTTAAAGGATCAAATCGTCCCAATAAAATTTGCTTCAACTTATTCACAAAATTCCATTAGCATGCCTTCAGGATTTTGACTGGAGTGAACAGAAACGAATAGCAGGGAAGATGATAGGCCTGTGGCTCACATATGACCCTCTGACACCCGCTGAACATTAAACCCTTGACTCAGATCCTTTTTATATCAGCAGCCTCTGAATGCCTTTATACCTTTTATATACAAAACCCTGAAAACAGTCGAATGGAAGCATAACATCATTATCTGAAGCATACATGATTAGCTGTTATTCTTGCTTGTAAATTAAAAATATATGACACAATATTTCACACAAAAACCTTTTTCTTCCTAATACACAAAGCTCGCTCGTGCATATGATGCCCAAAAAATGCTGATGGGTTGGCAGCTCGCAAGGACACACACACACACACACACACACAAACACACAAGTCAGCCATGAGCATCATTCTGTCACTCTTCTTTACGAGGCTGCTGTCCAAAGCAAATGTACTGCATGTCGAGAGACCGAGGCAAGGTTCGTGGGCTGCTTGTCCCGCATTAAGTAAATCGTGATAAAATAGCTTTATTTTGTCAGTTAAAGGACAATGCATAACAAATGCACCTGATTTATAAGCGTAACCGGCCTGATAACAGAGCAGCTCCTCACTGCCATGAATAACTAACCGGATATCATGACAGATAAACATTGGTTTTGGTACGCATGCATTATAAGTAATTACTGAATATGCTTGTGTCCGATGCAAAAAAGGCAAATTAATGATACAGGAACACTGGATACACGATGCATGTAGAGTGATGCTGCCCATCAATTTGTCACAAGTCACTTACTTCCCAACGAAGTTCTCCAGAACCGAGCTTTTCCCAGCACTTTGGCCACCGACCACTGCGATCTGAGGAAGGTCCAGGTTGGCATTTTGTCCGATGGCAGAGAAGGCGTCCTGCAGTCTGTTTACCAGAGGAATCAAGTCCTCCATTCCCCGATTGCCCATCTTGTGGGATAAATTACAGGCGCTATTTCACAGTGAATGAAAACCTGATGTAATCGACCCTGAACGGAGCCCTAATTGGCAAGCCCCGAAATATCTAAAAGCTGTCCCTTGCAGCGTTTCCTTCAATTTTGCAAGCACCTTGGCGAATCGACATACGTCCTCCTCCCTATGCGCTGCTCCCTGCCTGTTCACCGCCGCTATGAGATCTGCTGCTGCTGCTGCTGCTGGAGCGATGCGGGGCTGAAGCGCTGGATGCTGCATTACCTTCACCAGACACTGGGGGCGCACGACATAAACAGACGACCGTTCTTTATTCCTATATTTGTGGAATAAATTCCACAATTTGTTTATTCCTAAACAAATCAAACCTAAGCAGCACTAAAATAAAACAGCATATGGGTTTTTTCTTACAAAAGTGTTTTTGGATATTAAGAGTAAAATTATGTTTATAACGTGAGCTAGTTAACATTAATAGTTAACATTAGCCTACTTGAAGAGTGCGTTTTCATACCTCAAACATGAATTTGACGAATTGGAACTGCTAATACTGGGAACATTAACTCTGTGGACGAGCTCATCTTATGTCAGTTTCTGTGAAGATATGTGCATTCCTACCAGGAGTCATCTAACTTACCACAATGACAAACCGTGGTTCACAGCAAAACTCAGACAGCTCCGTCAGGCCAAAGAAGATGCTTACAGGAAGGGGGACAAAGTCTTATATAAACAGGCCAAATACACACTGGAAAAGGAGATCAGAGTGGCAAAGAGGAATTATTCTGAAAAAATAAGGATTCAGTTCTCTTCCAGTGACTCAGCATCGGTGTGGAAATGTCTGAAAGAGATCACCAACTACAAGACACCATCCCCCAGCACTGTGGAGAATCAACAACTAGCAGACGATCTGAATGAGTTCTACTGCAGGTTTGAAAAAAACACCCCGCACCTGCCCTGAACACCTCTCCACACAACCATTAACACCTCCAGGAACCCCCCTCTCCCCCACACCTCCAATTCAGATCAGCGAAGATGAGGTGCGCCAGGTCTTCCGGAAGCAGAAAAGGAAGAAAACACCAGGCCCAGATTGTGTTACACCAGTCTGTCTGAAATCCTGTGCTGACCAGCTGGCCCCCATCTTCACACAGATCTTCAACAGATCACTGGAGCTGTGCGAAGTCCCTTAATGCTTCAAACGATCATCCCCATCCCAAAGAAATCCAAAATGACTAAATGACTACAGATCTGTGGCTCTAACGTCTGTGGTCACAAAGTCTTTTGAAAAACTAGTGATGGCCCACCTGAAGTACATTACTGGACCCTTACTGGATCCTATTTAGTTTGCCTAGAGCGAACAGATCTGTGGACGATGCAGTCAACATGGGACTGCATTATGTTCTGCAACATCTAGACAGACCAGGGACTTGTGTGAGGATCCTGTTTGTGGACTTCAGCTCGGCCTTTAACACTATCATGCCAAACCTCCTCCTGCCCAAACTAACTCAGCTCTCCGTGCCCACCTCCGTCTGTCAGTGGATCAACAACTTCCTGACAGACAGGCAACAGCTAGTGAGGCTGGGTAAACTCACATCCAGCACTTGTACGATCAGCACTGGAGCTCCTCAGGGCTATTCTCCCTGTACACCAGCGACTGCACATCTAAAGACCCCTCTGTCAAGCTCCTGAAGATTACAGATGACACCACAGTCATTGGCCTCATTTCAGGACGGTGACAAGTTTAATTACAGACAGGAGGTTAAGGAGCTGGCTGTCTGGTGCAGTCTTAACAACCTGGAGCTCAACACGCTCAAAACTGTGGAGATGATCGTGGACTTCAGGAGAAACCCCCTTACACTGTCCCCACTCATTAATGCCATTCTGTTGCACTGTGGAAGCTTCTGTTACGAAAACAAATTACTCATATGTGTAAACATGCCTGGCAATAAAAGCTCATTCTGATTCTGATTAAAAACTTTGACCAACATTCTTGTTAGGGTCTCTCAAAGCATTCTTC
Organism: Acrossocheilus fasciatus; assembly: GCA_036784905.1. Taxonomy (NCBI): domain Eukaryota; kingdom Metazoa; phylum Chordata; class Actinopteri; order Cypriniformes; family Cyprinidae; genus Acrossocheilus; species Acrossocheilus fasciatus. The sequence continues at coordinate 22,921,773 of CM071942.1, forward strand.
TAGAACGTTCATTCAAACTGTTATCTGGTCTCAATGTTCTCAAAACGCTAGCACAAAAACATTATTTCAACATAATAAAAAAAAAAACCAACTACAATATTATTTCTACATAATTTATGAAGAAAAATATTAGAACATTCCAAAGATTGCTATAATTTTTTACAAAATAATGAAATTGAACTTTAATTTTATCTTCGACATTCATTTTTGTTATCTCAATTGTTTGTGTTGAATTTTAATGCACAGGTTTTCAGTACACATACAATAATTTGTAATTTTGTATTTTATATTTAATGCTTCTTCCGAGCCTAGTGAGGGCGCACTAGTGTTAATTGTCCGTAACCTCCACACCACAGCACCAGAGGAAGACGCATCTATCATAAACACTGATGAAGTGAGGCTTGTTTTCATATCAAATGGTGAGCTGTTTCGTACATTTCTATAATGTTGTTTTAAACACATATCAGGTGTGCATTATATGCTGCAGGTTTTGCCACTTGCTGTCCATAAAGCTGTGTCATAATATCCTGCGCTCTCTGCTGTCAGTGCACTCTCAACACAGCACTTTTCAAGTGTAACACCTTTGAGCTCTATAACGTTAAATTAATATAATTAACGGAGTATCACTGTTAAAAGCATAGAAGGCTGCTCTGGCCAAGGTCAACTATTTAAACTTTATTATTGCTTATTTATTTACGCAGTGGCAAGATTAACATGATATATCACAGTTAAAAATATATGTTATATACAGTCGTGGTCAGAATTGTTGATACCCTTGGTAAATATTATCAAAAAAGGCTGTTAAAATAAATCTGCATTGTTTATCCATTTGATCTTTTATTTTAAATATGTGCAAAAATCTCACCTTCCATTGGAGAATAAGAATTGGAAATAGGCGGGAAATCTCATTATGAAATAAATGTTTTTCTCTAATACACATTGGCCATAATTAATGGTACCCTTTTATTGCCCAAGATAGCAGCTCTGAGTTTTCTCCTATAATGCCTGATGAGGTAAGAGAACACCTGACTAGAGATCAGAGACCATTCCTTCATCCAGAATCACTCCAGACCCTTTAGATTCACAGCTCCATGTTGCTGCTTCTTCTCTTCAGTTCACCACTCATTTTCTACAGGGTTCAGGTCAGAGGACTGGAATGGTCCATTATAAGATTTCTAGCATGGACAGTCAGTTTTTAATTTTTTTTATCTGTTGGTATTTAATTGAATTCATGATGCCATGTATCTGAACAAGATGTCCAGAACCTCCAGCAGAAATATAGACCCACAACATTAAAGATATAGAAGTATATTTTATTGTACACATGGGGTACTTTTTACTCGTGTGTGCACCAAACCCATCTTGAGTGTTTGCTGCTATTACACCTCATATTTATACTCCTGTGAAATAGAAAAGTCATGGCTGAATAATTTCATGTTCCTAGTCACCCTGGTGTGGTTAATAAATGGAAATGTACTTTAGAGATATTTTAGTCATGAAAATTTCTAAGGGTGCCAATAATTGTGGCCATTGTGTATTAGAGAAAATTATTTATTTCAGAATGTGACCCCCCCCCCCATATAAATTTACATATAAATAAGGCAAGACGTCACATTTTGGTGTCTATCAAATTAAATTTATAAAAGTTATTTTATATATATATATATATATATATATATATATATATATATATATATATATATATATATATATATATAGAAAGCATATTAAATGCCAGTAAAGTGTCTGCTTTAATGTTGATTTTTAAAATGTTAAAATATGGGTGAAATAATGTTCCATCATCATTCAGATATATTTATTATATTAGGCTATATTGTATTACATATCAAAGTGAGGTGAAGGAGCATTGTGCATGTTTCACATTTCTTTTTTTTTCTTTTTTTTGATTTAAGAAGAGTTCATTGCGCTTAAACAGAAAGAGGAAGAATGTACTAAACATAGCTGGGAAAAGTAATTGACAGACGAGAAAAACAAACAGAGACATGGGAAAAATAGGTGAGTACACACTAAACACTTGAGGAGATGCCTCTACTTACACTACACTATTACCAGTGGTAAAATTCATTAGAAAATATGTTGTCAAATTCTATGAAAAGATCCTCAGTGCACAAATTGTGTGTTCCTTCTCTAACACTAAATACACTAAATGATCCCAAAGGTACTGTTGGACAAATTCATTCTTCAGTCCCAGAACAAGCAGAGCCTCCTTTGAAAAAACACAGAGCTCAGCGGTAATCTTCAATAAATGTAATATTAAAGCAGACAGACAGAAATAAATCAGTGTTTGTGTTTCATGTGATACAAGAATTCACTGCCTCTTTTGGACAGACTAAGCGAACTAGAGGAAGAGTCTGCAGATGAAGATAAGATGCAGCAGCCACCGAAAGCAAACTCCGCAAGCATATCAGTCCATGAAGGTATTTGACTATACAGCAGTCTGTGTTTGTCTCTTTAGCCTCAGCAAACTACACATATGCTCAGAAAATGTCACACTCTTTATTTACTTTTGAATTACTTAACTACAGTTCTTTCAACACTAGATCTGCAAACTTTAACTTATTGTGTACTCTTGAAAAGTTGAAGTGTCTTTTATTTCCCCTCTAAATGATGCAGAGGATGATAACGGCACTGCACAGCTTGAAGAAGACAGTGTGGATCAGAACAGAGCAGCAGAGGTGCAGTATACATCAGTAACATATTTTTACAGTAACATATCTTTACCTATGGACTTTCCCAGTAACATCAGTACATCAGTTTTAAATAATAATTTGTCACTTAATACATTCCAGTGACTCTCAGAAAAATGTAACGAATATTAATACGTTTAGTTATGCTGTTCAAGCTTTTGGGGGTCAGTAAGATCTTTATTAATGTTTTTGAAAGAAGTCTTTTATCCTCACCAAAGCTGCATTTATTTGATTTAAATACAGTAAAAAAAATGTTTTGTGTTGTGCCAAAGCTTAATTTTCAGCAGCCATTACTGTAGTCTTAAAGGGGTCATGAACTGAGAAACCAAAATTTCCTTGATCTTTTGACATATTTGGTCATTTTACTGTAAAATCATCAAAAGTTTCAGAACTCAACATTTTCTTGTTAGTCTAAAAACAGTTTAGATTGAAGTCAATCCGGCAGAACGACAGCTTGTGGAATGTGCCACTCTATGATGATCAACGCCTGCTTCTACATTGTTGCCTGTTAAGCCCCGCCCACCATTTCATGCATGTAGTGAAAGGCAAACCCAGGTCTGTGCAGAAACCAAACAATAAAGATGCTCCAAACCGAAGACAACAAGATGCTGTGCAGTGCCCAAGTTTTGGGGAAAAAACACCTTACTTTTGATCCCATTGTAAGGAAAAAATGGATGAACTTTATTTTTAATGAAGTTCCAAACCCCAAACAGGTATTTTGTTCACTTCATTTTACCACGGATTCCATTACAAATAAGGCACAATTTCAATGCAGGATTTTCTGAAAGACGATGCTCTGCCGACTATGTTACTATATAACACAGAAGTGTGAGTAACTGTTCATGACCCCTTTTATGTGTCACAAGATCCTTCAGAAATCATTCTAATATGCTGATTTGCTGCTCAATTATTATCAACGCTGAAAACAGTTTTGCTGCTTAACATTTATGGGAAAACTGTGGAATATTTTTTTCTAGGAAGTTCAAAATAACAGCATTTATTTGAAATTAATTTCTTTAATGCATCCTTGCTGAATAAAAGTATTAATTTGACCACAGACTTTTAAATGGTAGTGCTATAGAATCGCTTACCATCCTTGTCTGTGTAAAGCTGTATCCAGTCTTTCAGCTTCTGATGTAACTGTATCTGTAAAACACTGTTTACATGGCGCCCCACCCATAGGAGGTATATCATAACAAGACATTATCCGCTTTTAAAAGTACTCCACCTGAACTTAATCAATAAGAGCTTATATTGTATTGAACCTGGAATACTTGTTTAATAATAGCTGTCGTTCAGGTGCAGGGTGTTGGTACGTCTCTGAAGGTGACTATCCAGCGTAGCAGTGAGAGTCGAGCCTTCAGCACCACACCTGAAGAGACGGCAGCAGGTGCAGGCCATGAGGGCGAGAAAGAGAGAAGCAAACACACAGTTAAATTCACCTGCTACATTTGCAACGTCACCTGTACTGACCAGCAAGTAAGACTTGACTGTACGTTAATGAGGAGAGGAGTCGGTTGATCATTGTGTTTAGTGAGGTGTTTGACCTCTGCAGGGCTTCCAGACTCACATGACGAGTTTAGATCATCAGCAGCGTATCATGGAAATCCAGCGTCTGAGCAACACCTGTCTGGCCACACTGTTACCCCACACCCAGGAGTCCCTGCAGGGAACAAACAGGTAAGTGATGCTCTCCGCACTTTAGAGGTGTAGTATGTACATTTAGCTTAGTTGTAAGTATAAACAAACAATTTAACACTATCAAAACAGTTTTGAGTCTGTGACAGTCTGAGATACCCAAGATAAGGAAGAAAAGTTTTTAAAATCTACTTTAAAACACTTCTCTAATCTGTGTTTTTATGTTGCTTTCATACATTTCTGGGGGAAAAAATTATACTATTCCTTAAAAAAAATTTTGATTTAATGACACTAAACATAGTATGGAAGCTTGTTTCCGCCGCTGAGTAAAAAATGTAAAAAGGTAATTGCAACTTTTTATCTCACAATTCTGACTTTTGTTTTCACGCAATTGCAAGTTATAAACTCACAATTCTGAGAAATAAAATCAGAGTTGCAAGATATAAACTCACAATTCTGACTTTTTTCTCAGAATTGCCGGTTTAGCTCTCGCAATTTTAACTTTCTCAGATTTGCGTGTAAAAAGCACGCAATTGCGAGTTATTAAAGGAACACTCCACTTTTTTTGGAAATAGGCTCATTCTCCAACTCCCCCAGAGTTAATAAGTTGAGTTTTACCGTTTTTGAATCCATTCAGCCGATCTCCGGGTCTGGCGAGAGCACTTTTAGCATAGCTTAGCATAGATCATTGAATCCTATTAGACCAGTAGCATCGCGTTCAAAAACGATCAAAGAGTTTCGATAGTTTTCCTATTTAAAACTTGACTCTTCTGTAGTTATATCGTGTACTAAGACCGGCGGAAAATGAAAAGTTGCGATTTTCTAGTCCTTGATTATTACGCCGGAATGAGAGTATAGTTCCTAGCCAAATCGGCCTAGAAAATCGCAACTTTTCATTTTCTGCTGGTCTTAGTACATGATATAACTACAGAAGAGTCAAGTTTTAAATAGGAAAACTATCGAAACTCTTTGATCGTTTTTGAACGCGATGCTACTGGTCTAATAGGATTCAATGATCTATGCTAAGCTATGCTAAAAGTGCTATCGCCAGATCCAGAGATCGGCTGAATGGATTCAAAAACGGTAAAACTCAACTTATTAACTCTGGGGGAGTTGGAGAATGAGCCTATTTCCAAAAAAAGTGGAGTGTTCCTTTAAGATAGAATTCTAAGAAATCCCATTTCTGAGAACATAGTCATTTTCCCTCCTCAGAATTGGGCTTTATTGTGAGATATAAACTCTCGCAATTTTAAAGTCAGAATTGTGAGACAAAAACTCGCAGTTACCTTTTTTATTTTTTTATTCAGTGGTGAAACAGGCTTCCTTCCAGTGTATCAAGTAAAAAGTGGCAAAATAATTTCCTTGCACTTTCATTTTCTTGTTATTTTATATGTTTTATAATAAAATAAATTTTTATACTAACATTGTTTATTTTTTTGGTTAATCACAAGCAAATTTAGATTTTAATGCATTCTTACTGAATAAAACTTTCTTTAAAGAAAATCATACCGACCTCAACTTTACAGTAATTTGTTAGTGTAGTGTATGTCACTCACATTCAAAAATTTAAATATTAAGTATTCCATCATTGCCTATTGTTAAAAAAATGACTGCACGACACTATTTAGAACACAATTGTTTTTTGCTCTGAAATAGAGAGAGACGGGTGGGTCATCAGCGCTGGTGTCCAACCTGCCAGTCTCATTTTTCTGGTGACCTCATCGAGCATAGACGAACTAAGAAACACAAGGTGACCTTAACATTAATAAAACAAATACCACCAAATCTAATCACTACAGAAATATCCACATATACTTGAGAAGCAGAGTTTGATTGTTTGAAAATGCTATGTCTTGTCTCCTTATTAGATGGCAAAAGTGTCCTCGAGGCCTTTCTGTACCCTGTGTGAGCGCCACTTTAGGACTCCTCGCAAGTTTGTTGAGCATATGAAGTCTCCTGAGCACAAACAGAGGGTTGAGGAGGTTTGTGTGGGTATTTTGTAGGTATTTTAATCTAAAATGTAAGAAATTGAGTAAAACTTATTTATTTCAACATTTGTTGCAGTTAAGAAACGAGGGTGACCCAGAGGTTATGGAGGAGCTCATAACAGTGGATGCTATTGGCTGCTTTGAAGGGGAAGATGATTATGAGGAGGATAGAAATGAAGAAGAGATTGCAGTGTTTGAGAAGGTTAGTTGCATTACATCATGTGCTTTTCTAAATTAGAGTCCCTTTTGGAGTTTTTTTTTTTATTTTATTTGAATTTTGTTCATAGCATCCTGGTCATAGGGATATGGCTCTGGAAGAGACAACTGATTATGAGGCATATGATCCAGACACACAGTATGGTGAGTGCTGGACTTTAACCACTTCTCTAGAGTAGACTGTCAAAGAATAGTTTGTGAGTAAGTTCATCTGACAGACCTGACTGCTTTCTGATCCTTAGGCACTAGTTTTGTGGTCCCTGTCGCTGGTTTCCTCTGTAAGCTGTGTCATAAATTCTACCACTTTGAGTCTTCTGCACGGGAAACTCACTGCAAGTCTCTTATGCACTTCCAGAACTTACAGGTGAGAAAAATGACGGAATATAGTGAATTTAGTGCTATATATGTGTGCTATTTAAGGCAAATCTCAATAATAGCCTGGTGTATAAGTGGTAGATCTTTCAAATAATGTAAGTCAGTCAGATTGTGATTAATTACAGTCAAAACTCAAATGTGAATTATGGAGTTGTTGTAATTTTTATAAACTACACCACTGTTCAAAAGTTTGAGGTCGGTAAGATTTTGTAATGTTTTTTGTTTTTTTTAAATATATTCTCTTGTGCTCACCAGGCCTGTTTTTTTTTATGAAATACAGTAGAAAACATAATATTGTGAAATATCTTCTACTATTTTAAATACCTGTTTTCTATTTTAATATATTTTAATTTAAAATGTAATTTATTCCATTACTCCAGTCTTCAGTGTCACATGATCCTTGAGAAATTCTTCAAATATGATTATTTGGTTCTCAAAAAACATTTCTTATTATTAATGTTGAAAACAGTTTTTGCTGCACAGTGGAAATTGTGATACACTAACATTCAGAAGTTTAAGATAAGAGAAAAAGAAGAAGAAATTAATACTTTTATTCAGAAAAGATGCATTAAATGGATCAAAAGACAATAAAGACGTTTAAAATGTTAAAAAATGGTTTCTATTGTAAATAAATACTGTTCTTTTGAACTTTCTGTTCAGTAAAGTATTCTTAAAAATGTATCGCTGTTTCCACAAACATAAATCAGCAAAGATTTCTTTTTTTAATTCAATAAGAACCATTATTAATAATTGAGCACCGGTAATAACTGATAATAAATAAGCATATTAGTATATTATTTTTAAAGGATCACTGTGACACTGAAGACTGGAGTATGGCAGGAATACATAAATAAATAAATTACATTTATAAAATATATTCATATTGAATTCATTATTTGTAATATATTTTAAATAATATTTCTAAATAATATTCCACAATATTACTATGTTGCTGTACTTTTGAGCAAATAAATGCCTTGGTGAGCATAAAATACTTTTTTATTAAAAGCTGACGGATGGTAGTGAATATTTTGACTTTATGTCTGAACAGCTGTGTATGATGGTCTGATCAGATGGTCCATCGAACGTAATGCAGCTGAAATACTGAGAAATATATCTGTATAAATAATGTAGAGGGAATTTTAAAACAAAAAATTTAATTCAATGCCAACTGCTCAGATTTGTATTTGATTTTCAGAAGCACAATGCCCTGAAAATACAGAAGAAGCCACCTCAGGATGACTGTGAGAGTGATGTGTCATGTAGCAGCCTGATGAGCGACCCTCGGTGCCTGGAGCTCACTGCTTCCTGTGCCAATGACAGCAGCCAAGCAGATCTCAACAGACCACACATCAGTTTCTCAAGAGAGCGCTTACACTTGAGAAAGCTTAAGCCGTCTAAGAGACCTCACAAATCCAAGTCTCCACGCTCAAAAAACTCTGGAGCTCCACAGAAGCCTGCCGTGGTCATGAAGCACTTAATATGTACTCCACAATGTGGCTCAGGGTCAAGCCAAGAGTCACACTGCCAAGAACTACAGCACACAGAATCTGTGTCCAGTGAAAAAGAAAAGACATCCTGTGACCCTGTGCATTACTCAGAAGAGCAAGAAAATATGAGCTCAATACCCACAAACAGTTTGTGTCATGCATCACAGTTGAACTCAGAAGAGAACACAATCAATTGAGGTTAAAGAGACAGTTGGCAAAGACCAAACAAAAAAATCATCTTCATGTTCATAGGAGTTCATCAAGTGTTTCTGTGAAATATGTGAAGAAAACCTGAGAGAAAATACTACTTGCAAAAAATAAATAAATAAATAAATGTTCATTTAAATTAATAAATATTGTAAATCTCATTTCCTTTCATTAAATTGTATTTTATAATTATAGTGTGGTGGTAGCATCGCTGTTTTCTGAATCAAATAGCTTTTCAGTAGCGAAGATCTTTTTTATTGATCAAGTAGCACGGTAGCGTCAACAAAAGCTAACGTTACATTATCCAAAGCATTCTGAAGCTCAAGCTCAAATCAGAAATATAACAGCTACAGATCACTGATCCCGGATCAGTAAAAGTGTAGCCACAGCCACTAAAGCTCATAACGCCATTGGCTCCTCAAACTGTCAGTCAAACCTCTTTATTCCTCCCACCTCTCTTGTGAGTGAAGTGTGGCGCGCAGTTTAGAGCAGTGGTTTTCAAACTTGTTCATGGGGACCCACAGCTCTGCACATTTTGCATGTCTCCCTAATTTACTCACCTGATTCAGATCATCAGCTCATTAGGAAAGAGCTCCATGAACTCAAATGAGTGTGTCAGATAAGGGAGACACGCAAAATGTGCAGAGCAGTGGGTCCTGAGGAACAGGATTGAAAATCACTTTTCTTTACTCAAGAAGCACTTTATAAAGGCTAATGTTTTTTTGTATTTAAGGAGCAGAGAAGAGTGTCTTAGTCTAGCATTTGTTGTCAAGTCACAGCCAAATAGCTTGTGCGAAACGCTATGTATTAACTAACATGAGCATACAACAATAACCTACATTTATTACAGTATTTATTACTCTTTGTTAATGAAAATACAGTCGTTCATTGGTAGCCTAGTTCATGTTAGTTCACAGTGCATTGACTAATGTTAACAAACACAACTTTTGATTTTACAGTTTTTCTCAGCCACTTTGGTGCATTTCTCGAATCATCCTTAATATGTGCATTTCTCAAAACAATTTGTACAAACAGCAACACACAATGGATTACATGCAAAAGCCTGTAACTTATTCAAAATATTTAGTTAATCTCTCAAAAGTAAGTATTTATGTCAATGAACATACCAGTGCCATCAGAATGAAAAGTTCTTGTGTCATTGTTCACAAACAAGAGAGTCAAAATGTTTAGTCATGTTGTCACTATAACAGTGCACTATGGCAATAGTTTGAATGAATGTTACTGTACTGAAATGCAGAAGGATGCACTTCTTATGTATGCCATATATCCTTTCAAAAGTACAAATGTACACATTACTGTATGTGGGGATACTGATTGAAAGAGACTGGATAGGATTCAGTTACACACTTACTAGTGATCTGACAAAAAAAAACATTACAACGTCATTGTGATATAGAAAAAAAAAAAATATATGGGCACAAAGGCGAAAATACAAAATTAGAAAGGCAAACACAGGCAGAGCTTTGCTTTTGCATGCAGCACTGTATGAGGAATTTCAGAGAACTTATTTATCATTGGTTGGTCTTCATTCTCTTCATTAGTGAAAGTCAAGATTCCCTTTGCACAATTCATGGCAAATTTACAAAAAGTCTAATAGAAATGTGTAGAAAAAATATGCTCGACAGTTTATGACAACTAGATCAACCATTTTGCTTTTAATGACTTATACGATGAATTAATGACTGGGTGTTTTGAGGGGTAAGACTATTGCACAGAGAACTATATAATACATTTTGAGCAACATGATATTAGCAACTGATAAGAGGAAAACGTAGACAAATGTACATAATCAATTGCATGAATGTACCAAAGCAATTGCAACTTGTTCAAAAGAATGAGAAACTGCTTTTATGATGTGCACAAGTGACTAGCTGATGTGGACGTTGAACAAGTAGTTTTGAGAATTTCATTTCTGATCTGAGAAATGCACCAAAGCAACTGAGATAAACTGCATTAGTAAATGTTGAAAGTACTGTTCATTCTTAGTTCATGTTAACTACACTAGTTAATGTTAACTAATGAAACCTTATTGTGAAGTGTTACCATTTATATAAATGTATCTATATACAATAAAGCCACAATACCAACTACCAAAATTATTTTGCCTATGTCACAATATAAGGGTAAATCTGGCCCTGTACATGATACTGATTTTTGTTGCCAAATTGGTTTGGAACAGTTGTTGAATAAACTACTAAACTGAACTATTATGCCTGTCTATCTGCTTGACTGACAATTTTATTGATCACCGAGAGAGCATTGATTGGTATGATGTTTGTTTAATATAGAAATGATTAAAAAAAAGATTAGATGTAGTAAACTACTTTTGTCATGTTGCTGTAACTTAACTTGCTACATTTCTCAGGGCTGTAGCTTTAGTGTAGTGAAGCTTCATTTAATGAGGAGTAAATGTTAGCTTAGCTCACTACATTTCACTACTACATGTGTATGTTTGACACATTTCAGGGTTTTGTGCTACAATATCCTGTCATGTCAAACTTTAAATAAAACTAAACTAAACTAAACTAGCTTGCCCAACACTGATTATAAATAATAATTGTTGAACAACAGTTTATTAATCTAGGTGGTTGTTGTTGACTTGAACTGCAATTATTTGTTAATTCTTATTCATCATAATTATTAATATATATTAACTTAATATATTTTTAAGCACCTCCATATAACATCGGTTGGGAAAAGGAAGTGAAAACATTCATGTCCACAATTAATGTCCAAATGTAGAACAGATTTCTTAATTAAAAATGCACACAAATATTGTCCATATGCCATCCCCCCCCTCCCCCCTAAATGTATTTCTTTGCAAACTAGTTAGCAATTGGATAAAAAAAATGTCAGTCTATGAAAATGTATGCCATTAGAGGACTGAGAGTAGAAGTCAGGGCTTGAGCTCTGTGCTCTGGCTGCAGCAGTACACGTGGCATGCAGATACATGTGTGTCCTACAGGCGGCGACAGAACGAACTGCAGGGCATTATGGGGCGGAGATGGCATTCTAGTACACACACGGACGACGGAAAAGCAAGTCTAGTGCGAGACCTGTAACACACTCGCGAGCGGACATAGATATCGATTAAAAGCACACAAACAAGCAAAGGTGTCCTGCAGACGGGAATCGGCTCTTGGATTTTGGTGTCATGGCCCAACATGATTTGATGAGCAACGCGGAGGACGTGGCGGATCAGGTAAGAGAACAGAAGGCCCTGCCAGCCAACTTACACCGTAAATCACGGAGACCACTCTTCTGTGCTAAACGAATGCTTTCGAAGTTCAGGAAAGTCCATGTCTGCGTGTGTAGTTTCGTCTTGTTTGCTTGGCTGCAAATGAGGTTTGTTTATTGACTGAATCCTAGTCTTGTGACTAACGTTAGAAGAACTGAAGTACTAGCAATACTGTTCAGAAAAACCGTGCTTTGGCTGCTTTCGTGTACTAATATTTGACAATTATATTAAATATATAAATACATATACTTTATTTTGTGTACCCAAAATGTTTGAATGGCATACAAACTTTATCCTCGAGTCGTTTTCATCCAGTGTCTTCAAACATCTGTTCATTTGAAGCAAGAGTGTATGTTACTCATATAACATCCAACATAAAAGACTGATTAGAAAAGGATGGTTTTGTTGTCCATATGCAATAGGAAGTTATCAGCAAGACCTTAATCTGTTGCATTTGTTGTTTACGTTTCAGAATATGCATAATTTGCAGGATTATTGGATGTGTTTGGGGCCCTTTTTTCATGCTGTGCTGTTTCTTCTTGTTTTGGGCTTAATAATAGAAATCAACTTTATAAATATGTTATAATTATGCGGGTGTAAAATGGAGTTGTGAGTGTTTTCTCAAGGCCGAAACAAGGCCATCACTTTCATCAGCATCTCAACTTATTTATTTATGGCCTAATTTTCAAAGTAATTTTAGTAAGTTGATTTAAACCCCAGCTGTCTTCAATTATTAAGTGTAGTTTTATTTCACAGCAACAGGAACAATATTAACAATATTGGTTCATACAACTCTCATTCAGCAATACTGCCTTTTATAACATGTAACAGAAGGCAAATCCTGTACTCTTCGATATTCCTGTGCTGCTTGGAAACAAGTCAAATAGCCTCCAGGCACATAGACTGCGAGTAAGGTATTGACACACAGGCAGACATTGGCCCTGAGATCTCTTCCCATTCATTTGGTCTTGCTTGGTACTTGTTGAATGCTGATTGGCCCGTTTTCTTCTTAGTGCTGATGTGGATCTTCCGGGGGCGGGATTTAGCGGAGGCCCTTGTCAAAGCTCACATAAGAGTGTTGAGTTAATCACCAGCTGGTTTAGAGAGAGTTATTATGAAACCCTGCCATGTATTGACACAATCTATACATTTTAGTATTCCTGCAATCTGCTCATTTTCATTCGCCAATAACAGAATTGAATTATTTACCATTAGCTTTTACAAACAGATTATTAATTCTTACTTTCATTTAACAAGCTAGTTCATGTTACAGGTTAAGCAATGAGAATATAATATCCTGTGATCTTCCTGGAAGAGTAAATTGCATTATCTTTACCCTTCCCTGTACATTTCTATTCGACACCTGTTGCATGAGGAAGTGGAAAAGATTCATTACTAGTACACCACAGTGATATTTAAATGCTGGAGACGTGCTCATGAGTCATCAGTTGCAAATGGATCTGCTTTTGGCCACCTGTGCTCTGATATTGACTGAAAATGTAGGGGAAAGTGAAAAGGGTATTTGAAGCTCAGAGGTTGAACATTAAGCAGCATTCATTTGAAGAGCTGCTTCAGCACTTCCTTGAAGTAATATGACGCTTGTGTAAATCTAAACTATTCACACTAGGATGGATTTATATATCTTGTTAGTTTTTTGCATTCCTTTTTGTTAAGCTTGTTTGAGATCTGCAAGTAGATATTGAAATAGCTTTCTAATTGCACAAATCTATGCTAGGCTATAATAAATATCCTTCTTTTTTATGTTGACTTGAATTACTTTTTAAATAAGTTTCTAATGCTCATCAAGGCCCCATTTATTTGTACAAAAATACAGTAATGTAGTAAACTTTTTATTTCAATTTGAAATAAGTTTTCTATTTTAACATATTAAAATATAATTTCTTCCTGTGATGCAAAGCTGAATTTTCAGTATCATTGCTCCAGTCTTCATTGTCACATGATCCTTCAGAATTCAATCCAATATGTTGATTTGCTGCTTAAGAAACATTTCTTAATATTAACAATGTTGAAAGCAGTTGTGCTGCTTAATATTTTTGTGAACCCAAAATGTTTGAAATGGCTGTATTTAAAATCTAAATCATTTGTAACAGTCTATGCACATGCTCATAAAGCTGTGCCTTATTCGTTGGTAATTATTGCCCTAAAATATATACATGTTCCGAATGACATTACATGTTTATTTGTGCAAACACAAATAATATACCAAAATTTGTGGATTTTCATATCTTTGTCTTTTTGTTCATCTCTAGTTCCTTCGAGTGACGAAGCAGTACCTGCCCCACATAGCGCGTCTGTGTCTGATTAGCACGTTCTTGGAGGATGGCATTCGCATGTGGTTCCAGTGGAGTGAGCAGAAAGAATATATTGAGACGACGTGGGGATGTGGCTTCTTCCTGGCCACACTGTTTGTGTTAATCAACTTACTCGGGCAGCTGGGTAAGAAGTTTGTTCGGTGGAAATATTGCTGGTGATTTGGAACATCTTCATATTTTTAAATGGAATTTTTCATTATCTGTTTTACAGGTGGTTGTATACTGATCCTGAGCAGGAATTTTGTGCAGTATGCCTGCTTTGGATTATTTGGAATCATTGCCTTACAGGTGGGAGCATGCTGTTTGTGTTCTTTAAGATTGTAATTGGATGTTATCTTTGGTTAGGACTATAATTAAGTTAAACTGTTTAATTACAGTGCTGATCTTTATCTGTTCCAGACCGTTGCCTATAGCATTCTCTGGGACCCAAAGTTTTTGATGAGGTAAGTTCTTTGCAGGATAAGCTTGGAATGAGTATCATCCTGTGTTTTATGCTCTGATATCGTCATTTTCTCTGTGTTTCAGGAATTTGGCTCTGGGGGGAGGTCTGTTGCTGCTGCTTGCGGAGTCGCGCTCTGAGGGCAGGAGTATGTTTGCTGGGGTTCCCACTATGAGAGAGAGCTCTCCTAAACAGTACATGCAGCTGGGTGGCAGAGTCCTGCTGGTGCTTATGTTTATGACGCTGCTGCACTTTGATACAAGCTTCCTCTCGGTGAGCAAATATTCTCAGCATGGTAAATGGGTGAATCACAAAGAAATCTCTAGCTTAAAGGAACACTCCACTTTTTTTGGAAATAGGCTCATTCTCCAACTCCCCCAGAGTTAATAAGTTGAGTTTTACCGTTTTTGAATCCATTCAGCCGATCTCCGGATCTGGCGATAGCACTTTTAGCATAGCTTAGCATAGATCATTGAATCCAATTAGACCAGTAGCATCGCGTTCAAAAACGATCAAAGAGTTTAGATATTTGTCCTATTTAAAACTTGACTCTTCTGTAGTTATATCGTGTACTAAGACCGGCAGAAAATGAAAAGTTGCGATTTTCTAGGCTGATATGATTAGGAACTACTCTCATTCCGGCGTAATAATCAAGGAACTTTGCTGCCGTAACATGGCCGCGGCAGGCGCAGTGATATTACGCAGCGCCTGAAAGTAGTCCCTGTTAGCTTGAATGAGAGTAGTTCCTAATCATATCAGCCTAGAAAATCGCAACTTTTCATTTTCCGCCGATCTTAGTACACGATATAACTACAGAAGAGTTAAGTTTTAAATAGGACAAATATCGAAACTCTTTGATCGTTTTTGAAAGCGATGCTACTGGTCTAATTGGATTCAATGATCTATGCTAAGCTATG
Source organism: Acrossocheilus fasciatus (assembly GCA_036784905.1). Taxonomy (NCBI): domain Eukaryota; kingdom Metazoa; phylum Chordata; class Actinopteri; order Cypriniformes; family Cyprinidae; genus Acrossocheilus; species Acrossocheilus fasciatus. Next base: position 22,937,343 of record CM071942.1, read on the forward strand.
CTAAAAGTGCTCTCGCCAGACCTGGAGATCGGCTGAATGGATTCAAAAACGGTAAAACTCTACTTATTAACTCTGGGGGAGTTGGAGAATGAGCCTATTTCCAAAAAAAGTGGAGTGTTCCTTTAAGTTTCATCCACAAATCAAAAGGGGAAAAAAAGAAATTACATTGTGCAGGGTTAATAATCTTTAGGATTAAGATTTTTTTTTTTTAATGACATCATTTTCATGACAATTTAATGACAATCTCCTGTAATGCTAGAAAATATTATTCTGATTACTATAACCTAGTCATGAAAATTGTCTGGGTAGCATTTAAGTTTTTTTTTTTTTAAATTAAGTAGAAGATTTTTAATAAAAAAAATAAAAAAATATAATATTAGAGCCCGACGGATGTAACGTTATGCCGATTTTATTGGCCGATATGAGCCTGTTGCAGATATATCGGTATCGGCAAATATGCCGCCGCTATGAACTTTTTTTTTTTTTTTTTTCTTTTCTTTTACAGAACATATAGACCCTTTTCCTGAGTAAACAATGAGCACCACCATTACGCAGATGAAATGGTTCTAAATAGTGTAATTACTTAGTTTGTCCAGCAGAGCGTGCGCCATTGTTTGCTAATGGCGACCCAGGTCACTGTAGTGTAGAGATGCGAGGATGAGCTCAACCTTCGCGCGAGTCCGCTGCTTCAAATTATCCGCCCGCCACCCACCTGCACCTATTTTGATGCACACATTACAATGATTCTAATTCTTAGTTTTGCATGATGATATGATGAATGGATATGGTTCATTTTTAACAGCAGACGTTAGATTTGTTCTGCGCATCACTGCACGCGGCAGGTTGCGGCAGTCAGTGCTTGTTTATATCAGCCGCGCCTTGTCCCAGAACTCAAGCTTATCACATCGTGATATCACTCATGCTTACACAGCATAGTTTGACAGTAACGTTGCATATTGAAAGGTTAGTATCTTTCTGTAGTCCAATAGATGGCAGTGCGGTGGTGGCTTGAGTCTGTTGAATGGTGATTTAAAGCTATGTTGTCTCCTAGTTGGTGAGACGCAAAGTAAATAAACAATGTCCCTGTCTTTTACTCTCACAGTAAGCTTATCATACTCGTTTGCTACATTAGTAGGGCCCTATGATTTCCTCTGCAGAAAACGCAGACGGAAGCACGGAATCTGTCATATTTGTGATGAATAAATAAAAAACAGGTCAGAACACTTAACTCAAATCGCAATAGGCTTACAGTGTCGGTGAATATTAAACTGCAAAAATGCTATTTAAATACAAATCCTCATATTATGCGTGTTCATTTGATTACAGGAAAAAAAAAATTATTTATTCATTTTAGATGTTTACATTTGGAAAAGCTGTGCTTCCTGCATAAACCAGCCCAAAAACCCAAACTTTTGACTGGAACTGTACTATAATATACACATAAAGAATATTGGCTGATATATCAATATATATCCTTTTTTTTTTTTTTTTTTACTCCCTAATATCGGTATTGGCGCCAAAAAACCCATATCGGTCAGGCTCTTGTATATACATATGTGTTTATGTATATTTATATTTTTGTATTAAAGAATTGTATGGTAATTTCTTATAAAAAAAAATAAATAAATAATGAGACCGTAATGAATAGCAATTATATATTGTTTTGAATTGTTCATATTAATTATTTAATGCTATTTTACGTAATTTAATTGTTTTCTATAATAAAATTTTGTAAATAATTTATTTTTAAAACGTTTGTAAATGTTTTGTAACATTATAATATTGTATTGTCTTTTATATATCAATTTATTTAGCAGTCATTTTTGATCAGTTTAATGCATCATTGCTAAACGAGTTTTATTCAGCATTACATTTTATTTAAAAAAAAAAACAATCTTGCTGACCCCATACTTTTGAATGGTAAACTGTGTGTATATTATTTAAGAAATGAGTCAAGGTCACAAACTAATCAAGGTCTTAATGTTAACATCGGCAGTTGCTTGTAAAAAAAAATCGACTGAAATCGCAGAAAATGGAATTTAGAATATTACAATTTCTCAAAAACACCTTTTTATACAAATGTTTTGCTTATCTTTCAACACTTTTTAGATTCAAGCTTAGAACTTGATTTAAGACTTCAATCAGCCCTGTTTACATATGACTGAATGTGGAATCATTATCGTTTATAGTTGGCCTTTTCTGGCTTTATAAATGTGCTCGTAAACCACATCTTATGACTTGGCAGAACATCTAAATTTTTATTGCACCGGGTTCAGCTGTTTCTGCAGATAAGTGCTTCAGGCTCATTTGATACTGTGATCGTGGAGGTCAGGATGTGGGTTGGTGGTAGAGTCTTTGTGTCAATTCCGTCATAATGCAGCCTGACACGCACAGTTTATGTTCACTTTATCTATATAAATGTTGTATTATAATAGAAAGGGCAGTCAGACTGCTCATGGTTTGCAAACATACAAGCTATAAAGGCAAGACAATTACCAGCGCTGATGTCAAACACTGTTACAATTAGAGGTCGACCGATAGTGGATTTTACCGATACCGATAGCTAGCTTGGACCACACTGGCCGATACAGATTAATCAGCAGATGGATGTGAAAGATAGCTAGTGCTTTACTATTTTTTTTTTTTTTTTAAAAAAGC